>JALGBA010003986.1:1395000-1899668 GCA_023970755.1 Azemiops feae | reverse complement strand
TAAGAAGAGACTGGACAGCCATTTGTCTGAAATGGTATAGGGTTTCCTGCCTGAGCAGGGGGTTGGACTCGATGACCTCCAAGGTCCCTTCCAACTTTATTATTATTATTATGTATATCTTTGGTTATTTGGGAAAAAAAACCTGAGGAAGTATAAATTGTTCGTATTCTCTGTAAAATTCTAACTGGCATATTGGAGAAGTGGTGTGCTGTGATGAAACTTTTCAATGTTCTATTGTGCTTTGCTATATTCCTGTGACTGATATTTTTTTGTGGGGGGAGGGAAATCAAATTCTAATTTGGTAGCAAACTTCAAATGTAGTTAAGGTTCAAAGCTGTATTGTTACATCAGTTACATACATTTGCAACTTAACACAGTAAATCATACTCAGCCATTGCATATTGCTCATGAGAGAGGAGACAATTCAGGAAATGTGACATTGGTCAGCTGCAGCAAGTCAGCTGTTAATTTCGCAACAATTTTTGAACAGAGACTGTCTACTTGAGCTGTATAAATCTTGGCACTAGAAACCTTAAACATCAGTCAATGAGATTTCAGATTAATGGTCTATTCAGAGTTTTACTTGCAAGTACTCTAACCCAGGGGTACCCAGATCGGTACTGGGCCACGGCATGCCAGCAACTGGTCCACACAAACAAGCAAAGCCCCATCCGTGGGATGCAGGCACAAAATCGCGCACTCTCCGGTCCATGGAAAAACCTTTCTCCACAGAACCGGTCCCTGGTGCCAAAAAGGTTGGGGATCTCTGCTCCAACCAATTTTATTCATTGAAGATTAAATGAAATCAAATCTGGATCTGCCCAGTCCAAAATAACTTCCTGGGTTTTTAAAAATTAAGATACTTAATTTTAAAATTAAGATACTTAAGAATTGAAAACAATTCCACGTAATAAGATATTAAGGAACTACATGCCAATTATGAGCTTCATTCCACTGTATAACTTACAGTATGCATTTTCCATAACATATTACTATTCTTTGCAGCATTAAACAGCCTTCTCAAGAAAGAAGCATTTGATCTGACAAGTCTATCACGTAGCTTAATACACAGCTTTTATTTTTTTAAGAGAATCAAGTTTGCCTTCTTCTTTGATCTCTACTTGAGAACAAAAAATAAGATTTCTTTCATGGAGTTTGTTTGAAAGTACAGTAATTGCTTTCCACAAATAAGGACCAGAAAATGGTCTGGAAAAAAAAGGAAACCCCTAACAGGGGAGATTGGCAATACAAATCCTTTATAGAGGGTTCCCCCCCAAAAAATATATCAACAACTTTTCTGGGTCCAAACAATGCTCCTGGCCCAGCTACATATCTGAAGTATTAACAAAGAACTTTGCTCCAGTGAATGAGTTCCTAAATCCTGGAGGCAGCAACTTACAAAGAAATTCTTCCATTCATTACAGAGATTCGTTGAATAGCACAACCATCATGAAAAATGGTAGTTCTCCAATTCTCAGTGAACTAGTTTCCACTAACCACAGCCATCCCAATACGAAGGGATTTTGGAAACACCAGCAGATAATAGCTGGTGGATTTTATGGTGTAGACCAGCTTTTAAAGATGTTTTAGGAATTAGAGTTTTGCAAATTCTGGCATGAATTGACCCAGTCTGCATTTGTTGTGAGAATAGCAAAAATGGTCAACTGAACTATGCAACTAATCTCAAACACTACTTGATTACAGTGGCCAAGAAACTATAGCAAAAGAATCATGGTCTTCTCAATATAATAACCTAACGTAATAATGCATAGCATAGCATAGCATAGCATAGCATAGCATAGCATAGCATAGCATAGCATAGCATAGCATAGCATAGCATAGCATAGCATAGCATAGCATAGCATAGCATAGCATAGCATAGCATAGCATCCTCTCTCTCTCTCTCTCTCTCTCCATAATTTTCAACAATGAGAAGAAGACTTCTCATTTTGTGACCTAGACCATCCAGGGCTTTTAATTTATTACAAAATGTGAATAGCCACAGTGAAAAACACAAAATACCAAGAATTACAAGATACTTTTTGAAAAGTACCTCCTAATTCTGTGATTCCAAAAGACATTCTTGGTATGCTGACTCAAGTTTTCATGGTCAAGCAAAATGGGAACCAAGAACCAAGAACGTTTTAGAAAGCCGAAAGTCCATTTTACTGTCACTGACATTAAATTATCACAGCACAGAGCAATTAATGACAGTGCTTCATGAGATAAGATATTAATCTCCACTTGTAATGCAAAGAGCTATGCAACTGTAATATCTCTTGGACTATTGGCTTTTCTCTGATTCATAAAATAAATAAACCATATTTCCCAAAATAACAGTTTTTATTATTATTTTTAAATACCAAGAATAATATAAAATTGGGGGTTTATCCCAACTTCTTATGACAAAAAATAAAAAGAATGAAAAAAGGTCTAATCTTACTCCATAACAAGCTTAATTTAAATCACGGTTCAATGTGATCTCATCCCACACAACTATTTACCTGGACATCTGAAATAATTCTTTGGACCTTAATCACCTTATTTTAGAAAATCTGTTTTTGGTCACAACAACACAATGTTTATTACTATCCATCACCAAGGCTTTTGCACATACTGGTTCAGTAGAATATTTCTCCCCCCCTCCAAAAAAAAAACCCTTCAAAATTGTAGATACAAGTTAAATGAAACTTTTGATATAATTATTAGAATTAGAAGATGGATGAAAAGCAGCTTAAAGTGGCCAAGGTTGAAAAACACTGTTGTAGAGGAAAGGGGAGGTAATGGTAAGGTTTAAGATTTGGATTATTTCTAATATTATATATTACAGGTAATCCTCATATTACAATCACAATTGAGCCCCAAATTTAGGTTAAGTGAAAAATTTGTTAAGTGAGTTGTCCCCGTTTTATGACCTTTCTTGCCATATTTTTTAAGGGAATCATTGCAGTTGTTAAGTTAGTAACACAGTGTCAACTGTGCAATGAACCTGGCTGAAGCCATCTTGTTCATTTCGGTTGCCACAAAATTGGGGGGAGGAATGGGAAGTTTTATACTAGCCTAAACAATTGTCTGTCCCATGGGAACCAAGGTCATTTCTGTTCCCTCGGCTGGGGGGGGGGTTGAACCTAATGGTAAAAAACCCACCAAAACGTTTTATTGGGAAATGTAGCTGATTGCATAGGTACAGGGTGGTGAGATTAACTTTGTAACACTGTTACTTTTTGGAGGGAACTTTAGTTTTCACTTTTGACTGTGCCGATATTTTGTAGCCAATAAACATGTTCTTAGAGGAAAACTCAAGCCTCGGAGTTCTGCTTTAATTGGTCTCATCTATCGGAGCCATGACACACGGTTATTAAGTGAATCTGGCTTCCCATTCACTTTGCTTGTCAGAAGGTCGCAAAGAGGATCATATGATCCCAGGACTCTGCAACAGTCGTAAATATGAGTCAATTGCCAAGTATCTGAATTTTGATCATGTGACCATGGGGGTGCTGCAACGGTCTTATGTGTAAAAAATGATCATAAGTCACTTTTTTCAGTGCCATTGTAACTTTGAACAGTCACTAAATGAACAGTTATAAGTTGAGGATTACCTATATATACCATATTTTTATAAGGAATGAGATATTATTTTCATATGTTACAAACCTGACAAGTCTCAAAACCTTTCAGACCATTTGTTAGCTCGATAATTTGCAGTTGCAACTTCCAGCTGCTTGCTTTTGCTTCCTTGTCAAGTCCAGATCCTGAGAAGAAAAATGAAGGAGAGGCAAGGCAGTCATTAGAGTCCATATCAGAGGAGTCCAGTAAGGATAAATATTGGCACCTGATGTATTCAAAGTATTTGTTGTGCAATTCAGAAATGCCTGGAGCATAACCTGATGTCTCATGGTGGTGTGCAGTTCGTCAATGAGGAACTTTCAAAAGTTCACACCATGAGAAAGAAGTATTAAGTATATGATGGGAGAATAGTAATATTGACTGAACTTAATTTTCTTTAAAGTTAAATGTAAATGATATTACATCAATTTAGCTTCTTCTCCTCACTCTACTCATTAGTTTCTGCTATTAAAGGGTAAGCGTGATCCTCAGTTACACATCCTGGTCTAGGTATAACATTAATCTCTCTGGATGATAAGAATGTAGAATTAAAATCATCCCCCATCACAAATCACTGAGCTATAAAGATGATAGGAAACGAGTCTCACTTTGCTATATATAAAACCAAATTGTCAAGGAACTATTAACAAGACAAATAATAGAGTTAAATGTGACTATTTTATGGTGACTTAGGAAATACTGTTTTCTTTTAAAAGTGCCTGACCAACTGTTCCAGGAGAGTTACATCAATTCCAGGGGAACCATTGCAGAATAGAGGCCAGTTGCTCTACTTTTGTCTTTTCTTTCTTCCTCCACCCTTAGCTCTCCCCCATCATCTTTCCTTGATCACCAAGATTTCATTCATCCTGCAAATATTAATTCACAATGCAAACAGAGAGAGGCAGCTACAAGAGGATATAAATGGAAAATTAATTGAGAAGAAATGTTTAGACATGTATTATATGGTTTTGATGTCATGCATATTCAAAGAGAGATTCAACAGATAATCACTAACTTGATTCACCCGAGGAGAAATATAATGCTCTTGCTGAATCTAATGTCCAGCAGAAAGAAAAAGACATATATGAGCAACTATTGCTCATACTGGCAGAAAATGATCCTTGGGGATTTATTTAGTGTTCTGAGTTCTATTTAAGAAGCAGTTCAATGGGTATCCACTAAATAAACCATCAATGGAACATAGATTGTATGGGCCAAGCTTAGAGGATGTATAATATAATGGACTAGTATTAATATGAAAGATCATTTGTAAACTCAGTTGATATTCTAAAAATCTTTCTGGTTCACCCAGCTATATAAGTAGTCCTCAACTTACAGCCATTCATTTAGTGACCATTCCAAGTTACAACAGCACTGAAAAAAGTTACTTATGACTGGTTTTCACACCTATGACCATTGCAGCATCCCCATGGTTGTATGATCAAAATTCTGATGCTAGACAACTGGCATGTATTTATGACAGTTGTATTGTAATCTTCCAACAAGCAAAGTCAATTCAGGAAGCCAGAATGTTTAATTATTGCATGATTCATCTAACAACTACAGCGATTTGCTTAACAACTATGGCAAAAACAGATCATAAAATGGGGCACAACTCACTTAACAACTGTCTTGTTTAGAAATGGAAATTTGGGGTTCCATTGTAATAGTTAGTCAAGGACTACTTATATTTGTTGCTTCACCTTTAGGAGATTCCCTTAAATGTTTGTCCTTCTGCAAACTTTGGAGTGTTTCATGTTTGCTTGGATTCCATTTTTGGGAACAGATGATGCCATCCTAAGTATTAGCAAAAAAGCTCATTGCCTGAACATTGAGGTAAAGGAATGAGTCCTGAACAGGAGAAAAAAAAGAAAATGGAAAAACTTCCTCACTAAGAACTGTATGTTTCTTTTCCCCACTGCCCATTTAAGAGATATTTTTAGATATTCAGCCAGTGGAACATTACTGTATAATGTGAAAGTCCACATCCTTCATTGTGAAATTGTAGTTATTCAAATTAGCTGGATTTCCTCCCTGCCATGTATTTGTGTTGCCCAGCATTGCATTACTCATGAATTCTGAGTTGTCTAGAAGAATTTCTCAAGATGGGGAAAAAGTGCAGGTCTCTCCCTGCACCAAATAGAAATAAAATGTAATCATATGATTAATTCAACATTCTCTTCGTATGCGGTTTTGCTGAAATATACATGCCATTCTGCACAACAGTAAGCATACACACATACCTATATACATATCTGTATGTACCAGGGCCTAATAGAATAGACACCACTCATTTCATTGGATCAAGATTTGTCCTAAAAGATAATGCCTTTTTGAAGCACATACATTTATTATATGCAAGAAGTTATTGAGTTACAAGCCTCCTCCAAGGGAAGCAGATACTTTGGCCTTCAGTCTGCAGTGTAATGCTAGGGATGGCAATATTCTGGCTGATACTTTGATTCTGCTGTACTTTGGCTTCCTGTCTTATCTTTTCATATATTTTTTTGGTATGGCAACTAAAAATTAATAAAAAAATAAAAATGCTACAAGAGCAAGCAACAGATTTAAGTATAGTCTGTAACAACACCTTGAGGCATTTTTGGAAGGTAAAACAGCTGATGGTTATTACATAGTGCTTTGTGATTACCCACAATCCCAAGGAAACATTTTCTGAAAATGCCCATACTTTCAAAGTTTCAGATGTGTCAGTGCCCACCCACCTCCAATTTCTCGTTTAGCTAATCTCTCAAAGGTTTATGGTTTGCCTAGCTCTGACATGATGGGATGGGAATGTCTACATAATACCTAGACTTCATTATCTCCAGTGGATTCTCATGGGGTAAGAGGTCTGGAAAACAAAAACATAATGGAAACATAATTAATGTTGTCTTCACTATGGAAAGTGAATTAAAATACCAGTACCTCCTTCAACTTTCTTTTAGAGTATTTATGTGATTAACTGTAATACATTGGCTTTGGATTTTCAGAGTGACCCAGTAAACTTGACTAAGTTTTGTAATGTACAGAGTTTTACTAAGAATTAAGAGTGGCTGAATGTTATGAAATAGGGTGGCATTATAGTTCATCAACAGTTCATTGCAGAAACTTTTACAATGAATGAGTGACACTTGATTTGGTCACAACTTTCTTCTTTATCAAGAACAACTTTTGACTTGTTCCTCTTACAATAATATATTCTTATAAATCCTAGAGTACTGAAAGTTGTTGTTATTGTTATGGCATTGTTACTGAACAGGATAATGGAGGGAAATTCTCCATTACACTTCCAATCTGCTCACTCAGATTTCTTGGTTAAACTGGTGTTTTTGTACTTCTTTCTTTGATATGCTTGCTTCATGTTTTGGAGACAGTTCAAAGTTGTTTCAGATTTTTAACTTGTTTTTATTGTTGCTGAATTATTATTTTAATAATATCAATTTACTGTTGTTTTAGTTAATTGTACCTTATTTTAAGACTAGTTTAAGGATGAAAAGAGTGGGATAGAAAATTATAAACACGTTCATAAAATAAGTGATGGCAAAGAGTTAATAGAGTAAATGGAAGTTGTTCTAAACTTATCTTTTTGGTCCCGATGTTTTCTTACAATATAAAATAAATGTATTGTTTTCTAGCAAGGATAAGCCAAAGGGTGGTACACTGATATAAAGAAATAAAAAGTGAAGATCCTTTCTATTCAAAACTAGTTTTTGAATAGAATATAGTCACTGAAAAAAAGAAGGAATAATAAAGTGATAGATGTAGGGTAAGAGAGCCAGTATGATGTATTGGTTAAGGAATCATACTAGCTGAGGGACTTTGAGCCAGTCACTTTTCAACCCTAAGAAGAAGGCAATGGCAAGCCACTTCCAAAAAAACTTTACGAAGAAAATTTCAGAGCCTTGTCCAGGTTGTCAACAAGAGTCAATGTTGACTCGAAGGCATACTCAGAGAGATGTAGGCTAATGAATGGTAAGATAAAAAGAGATAACTTTCAGATCCTTTAACACCCGTTTATACATGGTGATTGTTTATTTTTTATTTATTTATTTTAGTAGATATTTGAAAACACAATTAAGAGGAAATGCAGTAAAAAAATGAAAAAGACAAAGGAGGTTTACAAACTCTTAGAAACTTAAGACTAAGTAAAATCTTGAAATAACATTAGATAAGTGCTGCATATTAAATGTGCTATTTGCAGTTTGCTACCTCCTGCCTAGTTTATGACCATATATATACCAGAGATCACTAGCCATTCAACCTCTACATATTTGCATAATTCTTTGGCATATTTCAGAAGACTTTAATAACCAAAAATCAGAGTGGATTTTTTTGTGAAAGTACTTTTGTGAAAGTACTGTAAGTTTTTAACTCAACACCTGGTTCCAAATAAGCACCAGGACTCCGAATTCTGCTTTATTAGAATTTCTATTTGTAGTCCTCTTTATGTGAATATAATTAGAAGTCCATTTATCTATCTAGGAGTTGAAAATTACTTGATGGCACATAATCAATCAACCAATTAGAAGTCACTAAACACTTTGCTTTGTTACAAATATACAAAGAGTCATGGTTTCTACAGAGAGAAATGAATAAAGCAGAATTCTGAGGCTTGCAAATTCCTCAAAGAACATGGTTATTGGTTACAAAGTATCAGCACGTCAAAAGTGAAACCAAGTCTGGAGACACACGTAACAATTCCCCAATACAAAGTTAAAAAATCCCACTCCTAAAACTATGCAAGCAACTACGTTCCCCAATATATCTTCTCAGTGGGTTTTTTACGTAACACCCAGCCTCCAGTTTCAGGAGCAGCCAATGACCTTGGTTCCCATGGGACAAAAGAGTATTTTGACTAGCGAAGCACCTGGGCAACCCCCCTCCCTCTGTTCTATGTGGCAACTGAAAAATGGCTGCAGCCATGCTCATTTGTAGAGTTGACACAAAGATCTTTACAAAGAATCTTCCATAGGACTTACATTGGTACCTCATTGCATAAGACTTTAATCATGTCCATTTTGTTTATATCTAATGAAAATAGAAAATGTTGTTTCAGTCATTCAAGGAGTCTCATTCATATGTAAAAGGGGATGTAAAGGTAACAATCTATGCCTTGATGCTGGGACTGGGACCAATATTCATGGTTTAAGTCCTTCTCCATAAAAGTACTCTGAAGATCAAAGCAGAACCTCAGGGGTTTCCACAAAGAAGAGGCAGTCAATCTATTCTCCAAAGCACCTGAGGGCAGGACAAGAAGCAATGGACAGAAACTAATCAAAGAGAAAATCAACCTAGAACTGAGGAGAAATTTCCTGGCAGTTAGAACAATTAATCAGTGGAACAACCTGCCTCCAGAAGTTGTGAATGCTCCAACACTGGAAGTTTTTAAGAAGAGACTGGACAATCATTTGTCTGGAATGGTATAGGGTTTCCTGCCTGAGGCTTGGACTAGAAGACCTCCAAGGTCCCTTGCAACTCTATTATTATTATTATTATTATTATTATTATTATTATTATTATTATTATTATTATTATTATTATTATTATTATTATTATTATTATTATTATTATTATTATTATTATTATTATTGTTGTTGTTGTTGTTGTTGTTGTTGTTGTTGTTGTTGTTGTTGTTGTTGTTGTTGTTTTGTGGAACCTGCAGAATCAAATTCTAATCCAGTTCTGATAGAACTAACTATCTGGATGAATAAGCTGTTCTAACTGAATAAATTTCTGCTAATCATCATAAGCAAGGAAAAGAAATACGTGTATGTGTGTGATACCATACAATGAATATGGTATCTTGACATTTCAGTGCACAAAATATTGTCAAAAGCTGGGCTGAAAAACATAGTATTGAAATGGGGAAGGAGATTCACATTCACTGCAATGATAGTAGTCACTCCACCCCATTCCACCCCATTGCACACTCCAGACATGCACTTCAGAAATATAAATATGCTGTGGTCATTATCAAACATCTCTTCTTCCTAGATGTTTCTGCACTTAGTAGCCTGCTAGCTTTACTGCAAAGCTTTCCAGTAAACGGTTTAGCTTATAAAGATGTCTGAATTAAAGAGAACACTGGATCTGGGTGCTCATAGTTAATGGAGATGTCTTTTTGCTAAATGTCAGCTCTGGATGGTTTCAGCCTTTGCAGAGACATGACACAAACTTCCCAGACAACTACTTAACCATGCAAGACCAATTAGAGGTATGCAATGGCCCTTGTATTGGCCTGTTTGTGGTTCACTGTAACACATTATCTGCTCCTTGGCCTCTCTCTGCAAAGTGAGAGCTAGCAGGAAAAAAAGAAAAAAGAAGTTTCTAAATGAACAGTTTCAAGGCAGTAAATTTTTGACTCATAATAATCTTCAGTTAAAGGATGAGATACCTACTTTAACTTGTCATTGTCCTAATGATCATATTCCATCAAATGCATTTCTTTTCATTTTAATTAGCTGGTATATATGCACACACACAGAAACACATACACAGACATAGTTTGTATGTAATACATTAAAAAAAAAAAAAAAGCCAGCAGCATCTGCAGAGAGAGGTCAAAGGAAGCAAGATACCAGTCCATGCAAACTCAAGGTTTTATTATTATTATTATTATTTTGCTAATATAGTTCATTTTATTTCCATTTTTTTCTTACTGTTAATATAGATTATTGTTGTTGTAAAAGCTTAAAAAGATATTGAGCATTACCTATCTTTTCTGGAAATTTCTTTAGTACTTCTTTTCTCTTTATCTCATTCAAAATAGCTTTTGTTTTCTTGAGAATCTTCTTTTTGAGCTCACTATTATGTTGCATAAAATAACCTCTTATAAAAGCTTTACAGGTAGTCCTCGACTTACAACCATTCATTTCAAAGTTAGAACAGCACTGGAAAAAGTGACTTATGACTGTTTTTCACACTTACAACCATTGCAGCATCCCCAGGGTCACGTGATCAAAATTTGGGCAATTGGCAATTGGCATGTATTTGTGACAGTTGCACTGTCCTAGATATACTCCTTAGGTCGGTTGCAGAAATGTGATATTCTTGTGGATGATTGTTTCTTTTCTGCCATATTTCAAAGACTAATGTTTTTGTGAACTTTAGTATCGTCTGGTTTTGAAGAACAGAAAGTAAAACTACAAGCTTCACAAGGAACAAAGAAGTTTATGTAACTTCAATGGGTCAACTTGGTTTCTATGAATTGCTTAATTCATTTTCAAAAGTCATATTGAAAGTTACAGAGCTACCGCTGATCATGTGCAATTTTCATTTCACAAAACAATATAAGTACACACATGTAAATATATCAGTATTAAGATATGTGTTAATATGCTATATGTCTACATGAATGTTGGCCTATTTATTGATTGGACTGAATTGATTTGAGTTGATTAGTATAGCCACCCATCTGAAATGTGTAACCTTAGGTGACTTAAGCACTTAAAATACAATAAATAATATTTAACAAAATACAAAGCACATTAAAAGATACAAAAATATATTAAACGATTAATATTCAATACAGACACTGAACAGACTCTATTCTATGCCCACATTTTCAAGCCTGCTGTTAAAGCCACATCTTCAAAGCCTTATGAAAGTCCCATAGGGATGGGGCCAATCTAATGTCCCACAAGGGTGGACATGACAACAGAAAAGACTCTCTTCTTGAGCCCTATCACCCAGCACTCTTTTTAGACAGAACCAGGAGCATATCTCTCATGCTGGACTTCACAGGACAAGTAGATGGTAACTGGGGAGAGACAGTCCTTCAAGTAACTAATAATTAGTCTAGATGGGTGGAAGCAGAGATCTATAAAAGTCAGGACTGGGCAAACATTTTGCAGTCATGAACTCACATTCACACAAACAATTGTTTTCATAAGTTGAAAGTTTGAATATAGTACTATGATGACTTCATTCAAGTAGGTAGAATCTTTGTTTGCTTGTTGTTTGTTTCCTCTGCCACAAAGGAGTTTCTGGATTTGAGGACTTTTTGTCATTTTTAAGAGTACCAAATTTAGCACAGTACAAAATAGTACCAAAGTCTTAGTATAACTTGCATGTTTGCTTTTTAATTTATATCGTCCCCCTTATCACAAATTTATTTTATTTCAATGGCTTTAAAAGTTTTAGCAAAACTTTATCAAAAAGAATGATAAATTACCTGCATGCAACACCAAATAAAATGAAATACATGTAATTTTCTAAAATGAACTATGTTCAAATTTTCCTGAAACTTAAACTTCCTGGTAACTTATATTTCACATGTATATTCACTGGGTGGTAGGCTCTGTGCAGATATATGTAAGAAAACTTGTGTTTTAAAATTATCCACTCCTTAAATGAATTTTGGAACTGAAAATAAATTAAACCCTGAAAACTCTTTACTCCAAGAAAAGCTTCATTCAGTTAGGGTTTGTACAGCACTTTGAAATTTCACAGTGTCTCCTAAGTGTGTGTATATTTGTGTGTGTTGATATAAAAATGAATGTAGTCAGAATCTAACAAAGCAGTACAGAAAAATGATTTGCATATCTAAAGAGCAATTAACCAAATAACAAAATATTGGGCAACCAAATTAATCAAAATATATAAGAACCCTCTGTATTATTCTTTTGAAGAATGGTGTGGAATTCCACTTCTTCTATCTCTCTAGAAACATTTTATATCAAGCTTATTAATCTGGAGAATAGAGAAATGCAAAAGAGAGAAACCAGTTCTATTCTAAACAGTTTTATAGTTCTTGTTCAGTTGATACAAAGTGTTAGTCCGTGTTAAGTTGGAATTTGACCTGAAATCTGTGTATTTGGTAAATTAGTCACAATAGCATCCCAATGGTTTTAACAGAGATGTGTCAACTTATCAAAGAGAAATCAGAAGTTATTTTCTCAGTGTATCTGTTGAAATGAGTAGATTACTTCAATTATGGGTCCAATTCTTTTCTATCTGTGCATGACTGGAAATATGATTGGGTCTCTTGATGCCTTAAAGCTTGTAAAACCCAGCATTGGGCTTTTAATGCTGGCTCAGGAATTCTGGGAGTTGAAGTCCACGAGTCATAAAAGAGCCAAGGTTGCCTACCCCTGGTTTAGGGCAACAACATAGTTGGAAGAGGTATTATAACTCATTTCCCCTTTAAAGTTTCTTGACTGAAATCCATCTTCACCTCTGAAAAACGGGCACAATCCATGATATTTCTCACCCTGCAGATGGGTCAAAAAAGTAAAAATGGTTGTGAAAAGCTCCATCATCTTTTTACATCTACTGTGAATGAAACAAAGATAAAAGGGGGCGTGGCTTTGATTGCACCCCTTTATCTTTGTACCCCACCTCCTGATACCTTCTGCTGCTATCAACCATCAATAATGGTACCGGGAGAAAATTAAATGAAATCAGGAAAACCATGGCCTGCCAGTTCATGTTGAGAATTCCCAGGTATTTAACATCTTGGCCAAAGCTGATGGGAATTGGAGACTAGCAAACAAATGTCCAGGTTCCTCACCCCAACTTTTATCTTTCAGTTCTGTTATCCAAAGACAATCTCATGCTTTATATCATATCATACAATGTCACCACAATATAAAAAAGATGTTGAGACTTTGGAAAGAGTGCAGAGAAGAGCAACAGGGATTATTGGGGAGCTGAAGGCTAAAACATATGAAGAACAGTTGCAGGAATTGGGTATGTCTAGTATAGTGAAAAGAAGGACTAGGGGCGACATGATAGCAGTGTTCCAATATTTGAGGGGCTGCCACAAAGAAGAGGGAATCAACCTATTTTTCAAAGCACCAGAAGGCAAGGCAAGAAACAATGGATGGAAACTAATCAAGGAGAAAAGCAACCTAGAACTAAGGAGAAATTTCCTAACAGTGAGAACAATCACCAGTGGAATAGCTTGCCTTCAGAAGTTGTGGGTGTCCGATCTCTGGAGGCTTTTAAGAAGAGACTGGACAGCCATTTGTCTGAAATGGTATAGTGTCTGCTGCTCGAGCAGGAGGTTGGATTAGAAGACCTCCAAGGTCCTTTCTGTTATTCTATGTTATTTTATAGCCATATCTCCACTGCTTAAATGATTGAATCAGCTATTCTGTACATAACTGACTCACTGTCCCCCATTTTCTGGTAATGCTTACTTGTCAAAGATGCAAGGAAGGAGCCGTGGTGACCATAATGGAGGTTCATGTATTGTCACATCCTGCATTTTTTTATTTTCTTCCTCTAAGTAAAAAAAAGGTTTTAAAAAATTCCTGAATTGCACAATCAAGGTCAATGCTATAGCAGATAGAGCTGAGAGCCTTTAGCACTTATACCCTCTTTCATCCCCATTAGACCCATGGATGGAGATGGAAAGTAAAAAGATAAGACCTGTTTTCATAAGTCCATTCTAAGATACTGTTTTCCTGTTAAAATCAGAAAGGAACCATTAACTCCCCTGGCAATGCTCTCTTTCCTATTCAGATGGCAAGGCTGACACAGAAGAAGCATAAACAGCCCTGGAGCTATTTTTAGCTGAAATTAACCCCCTTGGTTTAGTTTTCAAGGTTAGTTGACTAGATTAAGATGGTCACATTAACACACCCCTTGACCCACTTAAGCGTATTGCATAAACAGAAAGGGAAGAACATTAAAAAGGCTAGGTGCACAAACAAGATGAAAGGGGAATTGCCTTCTCCCACTCTTCAGAAATCTTTGCAACAACTCCTTCTAAAATCTGAAATTCATTGTCCTTTCCTTTCTTCACTTGTTTACCTAATGTATGAATACCATTTAAGGGGAACAAATACTTTCCTAGTTAGGAGATGGGATGGCATTCATTAAATTGAATGAACATTCATCAAGGCATATATTTTATCCTTACAGTTGCATCCAATTAAGTGGAACTCAGACACCGCAAAAAAAAATTGTTGTGAAAATTATGTGAAACTTCATGCTATCCAGTAAGTGCTGTGGTTGATGTAATAAACTTAAAGTGAAACCTGTTTGAGTGGATACCAAAAATGAAACTTATTAAAATATTTTCACATACTGAAGTTCCCAGGCAAAGGAATAATGAATAAAAGAAAGACAATGGTTCATGCTTTGCACTAAAAGAGTTATTATAGTATTTCTATTCCACTTTTTTTAGGACTGGACATAGATTCTCTTTGTCAGAGGCTTTCTTTAAAAATGGATCCCTCCAGGGGTGTCTGGAGAGGAGGTCAAAAAGTAAAGATGTAACGGACATAAAAAAGGGAGTTAGCCTTTGATCATGTTGTCAGACCATCATCTTGAGTTTTTTTTATTACACCTGCCCATGTCCCTCTGGTAACTGATTCTATGGGCTTTTTACTGTTGATCAATAAAGAGAGAGAGAGAAGGAGGGGGAGAGAAATAAGAAGGGAAGGGAAGGGAAGGGAAGAGAAGGGCTGTGTTTGGATTTATACATAAGGCCTGTCCGTTTATGTTTTAAGCAATTATGACAACACTATTCAGTAACTGAAGTTCTATATTCTAGAATTCACAAAGGTCAAATTCCTCAGCCCTCTGTAATTATTAATATTAATATTCCACTTTCATTTAAGCATAACATACAAATTGTGCAGGACAGAGAGAGTATAATTGGCTACCCTATTGAACATCTGGGAACAACTCCTTGATGATAATACAATATTGTAGTCTAGTTCCCTTTATCAGCTAATTTGTAAGTAGGTTCCTAGAGTCCACATAACCCTATTCCTTCTGATCATGGAGGATAGCATAAGATGATGAGACACGCCCCTCCACTTCCATTTTGGATCACTGGATAAAAAAACAACTCAACTCCAATGTGTGATTTTATGCTTGATCAAATATGTAAAGAGGATGTTTTTTCCAATTTCTGAGAATCCAATCAGTCACACTAACATTCAGAATTACATGCCTTTCATCATGTATCTTTTTATTATAATCAATTTGTGTTTCCTTTTCCTTGAGAATGTGGAGTTTGTATTTTACTGTTGATAACTTTTATTCTTGTTCAATTTTTCAGCCATGAGAATGGAAGGTCAACTCAATTTATTATTATTTTTTTAATAGATACTTCAAGTTGAAACGTTTGGTAATAAGATATGCCAAACTATCAAAGTCTTGTGAAGGCTACAGTTGTTCAAATCATGCCTTACTACAAAACCTGAGAAATCATTGACAAATAAGTTAAATAGGACATGGTGAATCATAATTTCTATTTATGTTGGAATGTTTATATGACTGATTTCATATATCGGCATCGTGGAAAAGTTTGATTTATTTATGATTTCAACATGTCAGAAAGAAAAGGCTATGTGGATTAACCCTGAATATTCATTAGAAGTATATTTCCTGTCTGTAGTCTATGTGGTATTGGCATGATAGAATTTCTAATACTAATAAAATCTCAAACAAGGAATGAATTTCAGGATGGAAAGAAAGACCTCATGATGTCCCAACTCTAAACATTTGGCAGAATTTTCTGTTGCGCTTTTTTTTCCTTTTTTTTTTTTTTTGCTTCTGCTGTTTAAAACATTAGCCCTGATTCAAGCTGAAAAGGCAGCTTTTGGAGATCACCACAATGTAAAATGTAACACATTGGCCTGGAGCAACTCTTCAATTTTTCACATTTATGTGACATAAAGAAAGTAAGTAAGAGCCATGATTTTATCTTGTGGCCTAGCAGCTGGAATTTACATAAGCTTATAGGAGTCTTGAAATCACAAAATGCAAAGTGAGGCACTGCATTTCATTAAAATAAATCACAGCATGTCACAGCAGCCTACAACTTAAATAAAGACAGGGGAATTTTGAGGATAATGTGTTGGCCATACATCTCAGCTAGTGAATAGCTTTCCTTTAAAGATACTATAGATCATATGAATTATAGTGATTTCAATTTCTATGCTATCACATAATGCATGATATTGCAGAGTTACCTCTAAGAACTACTTAAATTGGCCTTTTTATTAATTACTTCTCACATTTATCTCTGCATAGTGCATTGCATAAAATTATATTCTCCCCAAAGTTTCTCATTTCACACCATGAAAATGCTTTCTGGGTGTAAAACACAAAATTAATTTCTAAATATTTAGCCCATTCATTTAATCTCATCTCACTTGGTAAGTCACTATCTTTTATGTTCTACCCAAAAAAATAATAATAGCATAGCAGTTAGCAGGAAACAACTGCTTATTTTGCTTACCCTGCAATTCTACTACAATGTGCTTCTCCTGTGCACAGAGTCTGCAACTCCACATAAGAGTTCTACTCAGGCAATGAAGAGAAAATGACACATCACCTCAATACAAGATAGGCGATATACAAATCAAATCAATCAAACAATCAATAAATGGAAAAGATTCATTTCCCCTTTCAAGGTTCCATTTTGGTTTCTTCACCAAACTGCAATACATTTTTTATCACCCTTTTGCTGTTTCATTGAAAATATGTTTAATCGCTCTTAAAGAAAGATGTCATTATGATCAGTATTCTATGACAATATATTTGTTTCCATTTCCCATTAAAAAGGGGTACCTAGATTGAATCCCAACTTTATTTCAACTTTTTTACCAATTCATTGCAGTAAATACAAAAAAGCCATAGTTTGGTTGCAACCATTTCTCATTAGTGCATCATGGCTGCATCACATACTTTCCTGAGAGCAAGCAGCCTTTGGCCGTTTGTCACATCAAGGAATTGCTCTTCTGACTGAAATGTGTACCCCAGGCAAATCTCCAATTTAAAGATTATAGAATTTATTTCTATAATCTTTAAATGTGGGTTAAAACAAACTGACAACCAGCCCAGCTCACAGTGCAGAGCTGTTTCATGGGTATAACTGAGATATGCCGATCACCACCACATTCTGGACCAATTGAAGCTTCTGGGTGGTCTTCAAGGAAAGCCCCAAATAGAGCCCATTGCAGTATAGTCTAGCCCAAAGTGTGAGTCTGAAGGACCACTCGCTCTAGAAAGGGTACAACTGGTAGAAAAGCTGTCATTTGCTAAATGAACAGGAACTGTAAGTCCAGGAAGACCCCTAGATTGCACACCGCTCTTACATAAGGTAGTGCTACCCCATCCAAGATTAAAGATGGAACTTCCCCAGGCTTGTGTAGCCCAAACACCCATAGCAATTGGTCTTGGTAGGAGTGACTCAGAGATGGTGGCTCCTGAAACCTGAACAGCTTCCAGTACTGGGACAGAACCTTGACCTCACTTGGCTGGCCCAGAAACTAAAGATACAATTGAGTATATCATATATTTAGAGGCTATATAGTCCAAAGCCCCACCCATCCACCCACTCATTCCAGGCAGCAGCTAAGGCCCTGAATGAATGGCCCACCAAATACTCAGGGAAATCCCCAAGCTTTCTCTGGAACCTTTTTGGTGGCAGGGAGAAGTGATACCAGTGAGCTGAAAGGCAACCAGAGATGATCAATCAATGAATACGATTAATAGCACAGTTAAAAACCTATAATTATGGAACACATGCACACACATACACAAGATTAATAATCGAATTGACAACTACAATTGACAAAGCAGGAATTAAAAAGCTGGTAGCAGTGATGAAAGAACAACTATGTAGTTTTAGATTTTTACAAATTCTAGGAAGAATTTCTTTGGAACATGTTTAGGAAGAAATAAAAGGGGCTGTTTATATTGAATGAGGACATTGGTCTAACACAAGGATTTCCCCAGCACACATATTTCATTTTCTGAAAGGTTCAGCTTCTTATCACAAGGGAGTCCTTATTTCTTTTGGCCTTAAGACTGCCATGTTCACCATACTGTGTCATTCATTATGATGTCTCTAGGTAACCTCATTTGGCATTTGGGTTATGGATCAGAGAAGTCAGTCTCTTCTGATCTTCTTCTTCGTATGTCATATGAAAAACTAGGAATAGTCCACTGGCAGCTGAAAATGTCAGAGGTTTTGTTCTGCAAAGATAATGGAATCAGCTTACATTTCTACTAAATGCTGTAGTAACATCCTTCCTATTAGAGTCGTCTCTCATTACCTTTTTTTGCTGTCAAGCTCTACTTTAAATGAGTTCCTATGCTAGGATCAAAGCTGTTAAAAATAATTTGGTTTTGATATGATTGTTTTTAAGTAATAAAGGGTTTTTTCCTCTTCTGTATTTTTAGCTGTATGGCAGGTGTCTGGCATCCATTTCAAGATATGTTAACGATTTTAAAGAACATTAGGGTATATTGAATAACAGTTCCGCATTGATATTTCAATAAAGGGAGAAAGCAGCATCAGCTAATTAAAAGTAGTTAAAATAGCAGGCAAATAGGGAATTGCTTTGTCTTTTGATTACATTGTATGGCTAAGGATAAATGTTGAAATTGTCTTTTGTGCATCCATCTCTCTGTCTCTCTCTCACACACAAACACACACACACACACACACACAGAGAGAGAGAGAGAGAGAGCGAGAGAGAGAGAGAGCACTATGTTATCTAGCATACCTCTCATTTCCATTTCATAGCCATTCTTCATCATGATGAACTTTTTTTAAAAAAATGTGTTTAATTTGATATCTATGGATCTCTGATCCTTGCTATGCAATGTCATTTGCACAGATGTTCCAGTTCAAAGATGATGCTCTTTCCTCCATGTGCTCCATCCTCCTATTTCATTCTTGTGCATTTTGTACTCTTTACCTCATCTTTCTGAGAGTCAGTGGTGGTTTAAATGTATCTGAGAGTGTGACCTCTGTGGCTTTTTCAGAGGTATATCCTTGAACTGGCATAATAATCAAGCAGGGTTATGGCAATTGCATCCTGTAACCCGATCAAGGGAGTCTCTAGTTGCAATCGTATCTTTTGATCAGTGGAGACAGTCCTTGAACTGGTGCTAGCTTTCTATTTCTTCATGTTACCCAATGCCTTAGTGCTACTGGCTACAGATTCAGATCCTCCTCTTTGGGATTCCATTTCTTTCCTCACTGAAGACACTGATGTGGCCACAATTTTGCAGTAGAATTGACCTTTTTGCCAATGATTTCTGAATATCTACAAAACCGTAGATTAAGAGAGAGCTGTAGTCTGTATGTTGGATTTGTCAGCAGAGGTAACCAGGGAGCTGCAGACAGTTTGAGAGATAATTGGTCATGAAAGATAGGACACCCATTAATTTATGGTCATTTACAGAAGTTCAATCCACCCCATACACCATCCATTACCATTTCTTCAAAAATCTCTTGTTTTGAAAGGAATTGTGAAACAGTCTTTCATTAAATTAAATCAGAATCAGGGAAGAAAAAAAAGGGAGAATTTCTCTGTCCAGCACTAGTAAACATGCAAGATATATTAGCCATTGGACCCATATTAGCCATCTTTACTCTAGCAGCTTCCACCCCAGATGGTACAAATTAACCAGATTATTCTGAGTTCCAGCCATGTCTCACAAGAGTTTCTTCCAATTTGCGTTTACATTTTCATATATTTGCACTTTTCTCACAGAACAGAAGGTGTTCTGAAGTTTTTAAAGATCCAACTTCATCTTCTGATGAAACGCTTCAATGATTTAACCCTCAAATGAACCATAAGCCATCACTAGTATTATAGGTGTATTTTCCATTTGAGTTTGCAGATGTTCTCTCTCTGTGCTAATAGACAAGTAAATTCAAATCACCAAGTATTTTTCTTATAAATAATAGTATTAGGAATGTACAGAAATGCTAGGAAATAGTTCAATTTGACACAGACTTCTAACAACAATGCTACCATGTTCTTTTTGAATAAGCCTATTTAACCCAGCACTTTTATAGCACCCACCATGACTGACTGGAATCAATTTGATTGAATTATAGCTAATGGAACTAATGGATATAAGCTTTAATAACGTTGTCTATAGATGTTAGCTAGTATCTTATATCTGTTTAACATACTGTATATTTATTACATTATACTGTTGTAGGCTGTCATGACCAGTATTTTGGGGTAATGATGAGCTTCAAGGTTTAGCAATTGTGGTTTAGATAGCAGATTTCCTGACATTTCAACAGCAACTATTGTCAGTATCTTGAGAGGCAAGGTGGCTTGCTATACAGACCATGGGCAACTGAGTAAGGGCTGTTTGGGCTCCTGAGTTTATAGCCAGATGGTCTGACTTATTATCACCTTCAGACACAACAATATGGAAAAGTATGCATTCATATTCCATACCATATTCCATACCATATTACTCTGAATTTTATTTTTTTAAGTCTGTCCTCCTTTATTTTATCTACTCCTCCAAATTTGTAATTAAAATATATTTAGTTATAACTTAATATAACAATATATTTAAACTAACAACCAATTAAAAACAAGAGTAGGCAAATAAACCCAAACCTATGAGGAAATCACATATAGAAAACTATATATAATTAGATTCCTACTTCTGAAAAAAGATATAGGTCAGGGGTAGGCAACCTTGGCTCTTTTATGACTCCTGGACTTCAACTCCCATGCTGGCTCAGGAATTCTGGGAGTTGAAGTCCACGAGTCATAAAAGAGCCAAGGTTGCCTACCCCTGATATAGGTAAAATACATTTTTAACTTTAGGCACACTTTGTGGAAGGAAATTTTTATTGTCTAATGAAAAAGTAGGCAAATGCTTCTAGGATGTTGAAATATTGGAATTTTGAATAGCTGTTGTAGATGCTATCATAAAATAATTGTTATGGGGAAACAGTCCAGACACAAAACAGCTTCTCTGATCAATGTATTTGTTTATTTAAAGAACTTATATGGCCATTTATTTCACTATGATCCTAGTGGCTTACACAACCAATAAAAGCAAGCATAAAAGCAGAATAACCCTTTTCACAAAGGGCTAGACCAACCAATCTATTAACCACCTGACTCAACCCCCATCCTAACCCAATGCTTAGGGGAAGAGCCAAGGCTTTTCAGCCTTCCCCCAAAATTAAAAGGGTATAATCTACTGTGAATTGAACTCAGTTTCTGGTGACCTCAAAAATATATATCTATGTTATTTATTTAGAAATAATGTGGAAGTGATATTCCATTATCGCTTCTGAATGATGCCATCCATAAATGGCTCTTTATTGTTTGCCAGGACTATTGGTGCAGTCATTCAGTCTCACCCTGCCCAATCTATCTACCAGAACAGATCAGCTACCAGAGTGACCAAGTACTTATTCCAGTGATGGGATTCAAATATATGAACAACTGGTTCTCTGTGTGGATGCTGCTTCCAGAAGTCCATTCTGGGCATGGGCAACAAAAAAGTAGCTACCGGTTCTGCCGAAGTGGTGAGAACCGGCTGAATCCCACCACTGACTTATTCTCTCTGTGCCAAATCCAATCAAAACCCAGATCAGAAAGCAACAAAATATAGCAATATTGTTTTCTCTGACATCTTATAAAATATGAAACATTTGACACAGAACTAGAGTTTTTTAAGATTGCTCCAGAGATGGCTTCTTAAGCAAGTGTCTCACTTTCACCTCCTTTAGGGTGGTGAAGTCTTCCTACTGCAGGGAAGTGTTAATAAACACAGAAATCATTGGCGCATTTTAATTAAAGTCATATTTAAAAATGAATTTGAAGCATAGAGTTTGGCAAACACTAAGAAAAGTGTTTGTGAAAATATTGGAGTTTATGGGGGGGTGTCTCTGTTGCCTATATCTTTGGGCTTTTTCATTTCGAAAGTAAGAGAGAGATTTCAACATTCTGCATGCTATAGAGAGAGTGAAAGAGGGAGAAAAAATCTTACAAGACCAGAATTTTCAAGAAAAGCAGAATGATATTGATTTGTTATTCAACAAATACAAAAGGAAATATTTCTTTTTTATGACACAGATGCCTAGTAACCTACATAGAAACCAGGATGTTGGTAAACTTAAGTCTATTAGCAAAAAAACTTTTTCTTCTCACTTAGTCAGATCACAAGCCTTGCTAAACAAAAAAGATCTTCACCAGCCAGCACAAGACCATCAACAGTCTTTGCAAAAGTCATATCCAAGCCTGCACTATATACAGGTTTGAAACACCTATCTGCACAGAGATTTCCAGTCCATGAAATAAGTCTCCTTTACTTTTTTCACCCAATATTGCTACCATTGACTTTAAGATAATATAATAAATGAAGACAAGTTTTGAAAAACAGATTCATTTTGAATATTATATTTAAAGAAAGCATCTCAGAGTTTTTTGGGGGGAAGAGGGGAGGAATATAGAAAATCACACTGAAAGACATAATTTGTGAACAAAGTTTTCCTCTAAAGAGGTTGTTTTCAGTGGGAAAAAAGTCAGCTGGAGAAATAGTTTACTTTGATTGGCAATCATGCCTGCTTCAAATTGTGACAGATGTTTTGGTGCTGGAATGTAACCCAGACATTTTTGATGCACCCAGACACAAACTGAGGAACGTGGTATATGCAGTACAATGCAGTGAGCCATGTACAGATTTGTACATTGGGGAAACAAAACAACCACTTCATAAATGCGTGGCACAACATAGGAGAACAAACCCATCAGGACAAGATTCAGCAGTCCTTCTGCATTTAAAAGACAAAGGGCACTCTTTCGAAGACAGCAAAGTCCACATTTTGGACAGAGAGGACTGTTGGTTTGAATGACAGATCAAAGAGGCCATCTATGTCAAAATTGAACAGCCCTGTCTCAACAGAGGGGGAGAGATCTGACATCTCCAGTCTACAACACAGTCCTTTCAACAGTTCCAAGAAGGCTCCACACCCATTTGCACTACTCAGATGACCCTGACGACACAGGTAAACCTCCAGAGGGCCTCAATGACTCTCTAAAAGAATGCAAATGACCAGCTGTCTGCAAAGAATATAAATCCTTCCATTCCCCACTAGTCAGAGCTAAAGAAGCTCCTTGGATGAGAAGTGAAACATCTTCAAAGAAAAACAAGAAAGTCCGGTTGCCTTGTGAAAAGGCATCTTTGGGACATATTTGATGTAAATCATATCTTCACTTTCTTTGTGGTACTCAGAAATAATATTCTGCCTAAAGATCACGTACAGACTGTTCTTACTTCTTTGCCTCACCTACATTTGTAGTCTGTAAATCCAAATATAATCTTTATATGGGGAAATAAATAGAAAGATAAAATTCACAATGCAACTTCCCAATTCAGATCCCATGGAATCAACTTGCAGCCTTTAGTAGATGTCAGGGCCAGGATGGGCAGGGCTAATTGTTGTCATCTGGCTGAATCTCTCTCCTTAATAGCTGTGTATTTGTGTGTGTGTTTTAATTACTTTGGAACAATCAAGAGAAACCAAGTAAGATGTGTGTATATGTTAATCAGAGTATAAGACATCTACAAAAGAAAATAAAATCAGTTATGTGGAAAGATGAATATCAGAGAACTTGCACACTGAGTGGGATTTAGTATTAGCAGAGGAGGATAGACAGAAGACCTTAACAATGGTTTAGGAAAGGTTTTGAGAGCGAGATCCTGGGGAAAAGATTTAAAGAAGAGGCAATAGGCATACTTAATGGAGAAGGGAGCAGGTGGACAGAGCATTTGTTCTTATGATTTAAATGATTGTTAAATAAATTCTGTTATTTTGAGATTTTTTTTAATCAGAACAATTGACCGAGTGGATAAATATAGCACAACAGTTCCAGATGGTAATGGCAACAAGGTTGGGAGGGAGGAGAGAAATTCTTTTATCAATAGTTGTGAAGATATATATTGTGTTCGTGAAAGCAAACCAGAAAGAAAAACTGCATAAAAAGCCAAAATGAATGTTAAATGACTATTGGCATCACTGCCTACTAAACTCATGAACTCTGTTCAATATTTGGCAAAGCCGAGAGTTTCTCTTCCAAAGCTTATACTGTATATTCTTGCAGCATCTACAGCAACAACAGGAAGGCTGCAGGAACTCTGTAAATCAGTGAAAAACATTAGCTAGAAGCACGTTTAGCAAGTAAGAACTGGCAAAGAATATATTTTATGCTTTGCTTTAATTGTAGCTCTGGAGGACCATTTGCACAATTGCCAGGAATTGCCCTGAGAAGCCCATATTTTGTTTAAAGCCTTTTTTTTCTCTCTCTCTTCCCTGGTATGTTTGGTTTTGCTGCATTTTGAAAAAGCTGACACTGCTGTGTTTAGTTTGTAGGTTCTCTGCATACGCACCAAGTGAAGCAATTTGGTGTGGTTTTTACTGTGGAACAGTCTCCGGTGTCTCTTTCATTAAAAGAATAAGATGTGACTAGACTTGCTGGGTGCCAGTTACATACTCAGCATGGATGGTGTCTTTGCACGAAAGCAGATCTTGTGGATGCTTCTCAAATCAAATAAGCAAAGCAAGATTATATCTGTAACAGGCAGCTAAACATTAGGTGCTCTACAATAAATGGATTACAATTGCAAGGGCAATCCCTAAGTAAAGGAAAGTCCTAAAAATGAAAATGATTAATCATCATCATGATTGGCAGATGCCAATAATGTTTTAGATGATGTCTATTATATAAATACTATTAGGGGGCACATTTGGAAGCAAAGCTAAGTGAATCATCGAAAATGAGGTAAAGTTATGTCCCTTTCTTACACATCAATCACACCAATTTAAAGATTGTCAGAGTTTAGAGTAAAGAGTTATGTAAGTTACTTCTGACTTAAGTACAAATAGTTAGACTCTTTCAAAAAAAGTTACTGGTATGATTTTTGTGAAGCAGGCACTGGGAGGACAAAATGTGGTGGATTTCCAATTGCTATATGGCTGTGTATGTGCATGTATGCATACTGTATATCTTCAGTATGGTGTAGATTTGTACAAGATGGTGCCATTAAAACAAGTAGAAATGCTGATTGATGACTAGGACTGATAATGATTTATCAGTGCTCCACCCATTTATTAATAACCTCAAAGATTTGGGGGAGTGGCAACAATCAGCTGAACAATGAGAAAAAAAATGTGAGGCTAGCTAGATCATTATATGTGAGAGAAAGATATCTCTTCCCCTGCCTCGACCACCCAGGATACTTTGTATTTTTAGCCATATCAAATGCATTTTAATATTTCACTACAATTCTTGTGGTTTCCTGCCTTGCAATGGTAGAAAACCATAACACCCATTTTCAGCAGCCATTCTATAGAAACTGGCAGCCAAGTTAGCACATACTGTACGATCTTGGAGTCAAAGGTTGCCTACCTTGTAAAAAGCTTACACTTTGCCCCACCTACTTAGCAATATTGTGCACAGACCATAAATGTCTGACTTGACCTCTTTGCTCTATGCAGGAACTGACCCAAGGATAAAGAAACAATAAAATGAGCACGGCTACACCCTGGCAACAAAGGGATGTTGTTAATGCATCTTGGTTTGGAGGATGGAGGGGGAGGGTAAGAGAACACTGGATTGTTGTGACAAATATTGCAGTAATTATTTTATTTACAAAAGGCCATCCAGATCAAGACTGAGCAGCTCCATACTATAAGATACACATGACCACTAGTTATCAGTAATTTGAACTTTCTGTATCATTTTGCTGTCATTTAGTGTCATTGCAGCCCATATCTAGTAGCCCTTAGACAATTCACACTCAAGCATAGTTCATGTTCAACTGACATGACATTACATGTTGTTCCTCTCTTTGTGTTTGTGAATGTAAACATGCATGTGTGTATGTGTCCAAATTCCAAACCTTTAAATTCTAATTAGTAGGGTGTTAGACTCAACACTAATCTTTCAACTCTAAGATTATATTCTTGTTCTTTTTCTATAAAACATTCCATATACATTTCTCAAATTTTGCCTCAGTGTGAATTATCCAATTATAATATTATCCACAGCCTCTAAAAGAGCACCAAAGGTCGTTTCTCAAAATTCAGACTCTAATCAAGCATTACTTTAAGACAACAGTGTAGTAATAAAATTAACACCAAGAATCAGAAGCAAACTCTTAATATTTATATAGTACATATATAGATTATATAGATCCAATGAAGTTACCGTACTCAGTGGGACAAGTTAATAATGGTTAAATCAAACTGCTATATTAAAGCAAACAAATATCTAAATAATGTCTCATCTACATAATTAAGTCCAAATCTAAATCACTTACAATAGGTACAAGATAAATAACATATATAATAACAACTCCAAGCTGGGGGGAATAGCCAACACTTTAGAAGATAGACTCAAGATACAGAAGCTTCTTGACAGACTTGAAACTGGCCCTATTCAGTAAAATGCAATTCAGTGGTGAGAAAAGTAAGGCCTTAAACCTAGGCAGGAAAAACCAGATGCACAGGTATAAAATAGGTGATGCCTGCCTCAACAGTAGTGATTGTGAGAGGTATCTAGGTGTTCTACTGACTTAAGTATAAGTCAGCATTGTGCTGCAGCTGTCAAAAAAGCCAAAGCAATCCTAAGACTCATCAACAGAGGAACAGTATCAAGATCATGTGAAGTCATAGTATGGCTTTGTTCTGCACTGCTAAGACCACACTTGGAATACTGCACTCAATTCTGGTCACCATGATACAAAACAGATGCTGAGGCTCTAGAAAAAGTGCAGAGAACACCAACAAAGATGATTAGTGGTCTAAAGAGTAAACTGTACAAACAAGTTGCAGGAACTAGGTATGTCTAGTCTAACAAAGAAAAGAATAGGTGACATGATAGCAGTCTTCCAATATTTTAGGAGCTGTCACAGAGAAGAGGGGGTTAAGCTATTCTCCAAAGCATCTGAGAACAGGACAAGGTGGAAGATTATTAAAGAGATAGCCAATCCAGAATTAAGGAGAAATTTCCTCACAGTGAGAAAAATTAATCAGTGGAATGGCTTGCTTCCAGAAGTTGTGGGTGCTCCTTCACTGGAGGTTTTCAAAAAAAAGTTTAGACAACCATCTGCCCAGAATAGTATAGGGCAGGGATGTCAAACTGCCGGTCCGCGGGCCAGACGCGTCACGTAGAAGCTGTGCCCACCCCATTGCCTGCAATGGCAAAACACTCCCGACACATCGCGCGAGGTCACATGATGTCACGAGTTTGACATGTCTGGTATAGTAGGGTCCCCTGTTTGACCAGTGTTGGACTAGAAGATCTCCAAGGTCCCTTCCAACCCTGTTATTCTATGTTCTATTTTGTGCAATTGCCATATATTTTAACAATCACTAGTGTAAATAGATTTTAGGACAAAAGTCTTTATGCCCACAGCAGTACGTTTATTATTACCCATCTAATAAGATAAGTATTAAAATCTCTAGCAGCTATTATAAAATTCAAAATATGGAAGTTTAGGTTTTTTAGTAATTTTAAAGCAAGTTGAAAGTAATAAAATAGGAGTAAATTATATACATGAGCAAAATCATACTGTTCTTTTCTGCGCATATAAGCACTCATTTTAATGCTGGAATAAATGGCATGAAAATTCTGTAGTGGCAGTGGAAGAATAGTAAATTAAAAAAATTCAAGCAAAACCATGACAATTTTAGAAGACAATTGCTGATGATGTCATATAAGGTCTTCCATATTTTCTTATAATGAATAATGAACTTTCTGTACATATGTAGGAATAACCCATTATTAATCTTGAAACCTGGCTTTGTCTCATTAATCTCAGTGGCTATAGTTTCAATGTAAATAAGTAGCAAAATTTTCTCTTGATAATACTTTTAAATGGTCAGAGTACTCTGATAGTAACAGTAGAGCATTGTAGCCTTCTGAAAGTTCAAAATCAATTCTCTTTAATGTCCAAAACTCACAACTCTTTGATCTGGCATAAAAAAAGGAAAAACTTTAAAATGTTTTTCTATGTCAGGAGCATTTGAGAATTGGAACTAAAAAGATTTTACATATTACCTTAGTGATTGGCCAGTAGGAAATAGATTCTTTTGTCTTTATTGGGATTTTTCAGGATAGGTATTTTCCATACCTATTTTCCATGTTTAACTCTTTAATGGATTTGAATTCATAGGATTCACAAGTACAAATTGCCATGGGAGAGACAAAAAATAGGAAATTATTCTGAAAAGCAGCCATGTCGCACCTTATTCCAGCAATTTGTATAAAATGTAAGCATTTTAATGCCCAAGTCTGTTTACCAAAAGCACTTTTTTGTTCCAAGGAATATCAAACTGTGAACAGTGTATTACTTATTCTCAGAGGACAAATGAGCTGAAAACTGAAGCTGAAAGATCATTAGATTTTTATACTTGTGATTTCACTTTTGAAAGGGATTCTGATCCAAATGCTGGTCATTCTGACCATGCCATAGATTGGAGCTAGCAACTGGATCCAGCAGAAGCCTTTTCCCTTTTCTTCCTATCCATCGCTTTTCCCCTCTCATTTTCACTCTATTCTGCTTCAACCAAGAATTCCAGTGAAATTCATGTTATTGAAATGTAACCATCTTGCACTTACAAGAGGACAAGCTTTGTATGTGTATGCATGTGTTTGAATATCCTGTCTTTCACAGTACAGTCCTCCCTCATAACACCTGCACCACCCTAGCTTTCCATACTGGGATGCAATCCCAAGGACAGAACTGAGAAGAAAATACTCCCACATTGGGAAATATGAGCTGGCTACAGGAGGCTTCAGAGTGATTGAAAGATGGATCACAGTAAATAGCTTTGGTTTTTCTGCCACCAGCTCAAAAAAACACAGTTGGAAAAAAAAATCATAAGAAATTCTCAGTTATCCTGAGTATAAGGTAGACAACATAATGGAAGCCAGCTTCAGCAGATGTGAGGCAAGTTTAAATATATTATTCTCCAGGTAAACTACGTTTAGTTGTTTAGGTATGCAAGTGCACTTCTATCAGATAGTTTTAATGGCCTTGGTTTGTCTATTAATCTGAAGCTGAAAAATTAAAATGTAAAACCAAGCAAAGTTCACCTCATCCATTGTTGTGGAGAAGGGTCTGATGTTTTCCTTAATTATGAGATTACACCAAGGTGTTTGTGTTATGTCTTCTCCCATCTAAACCTTCCATGCTTTTATTCTAACCTTAGAAAGTGCTATGCAATGTTTTTGCCATGTTTTATGCAGCTTTTTCATGCAATATGAGGGCTACAAAAAAAGCTCCCCCTAGCCATCCCACAATGCTAATGTAAGCTTAAAACTCCTTCACCAACAGAAATGAGGCAAAATAAACAAATGAGACAAAACCAACAAACTAATGTTTCTTTCATGTTGGAAAAAAAACTGGGGGGAGGGGGAATTATAGGGCAGATTTTGGCCTGGCACTAGCTTTTTATGTCTGTTAGAATTAATGTACCCCAAACACATCCATAAAATGGAATACCAGTGGTTCTGGAAATTGGCTAAAAATAATATGGGGAGCAATATTTGCAAGGAAAGGTTCCCCTTTTTCACAAAAAGTCCAAGCATCAGCACTCTGACTTCCTTTGTGCAAACTAAACACAACCCCATGGACTTGGCATGTGCTGAATTGACAGAAGAAAACTGAATGGGCAGAAAACGGGTGTTGCCATGTGGTTCTGCTGAATGAATCTTCAAAATAGCTTTGATGATCAAAATAACTGCAATAACTGTGTTTGGTGGAGTGATGAGAGTTAAACTTTAAACTTTAATTTCCTGTTTTAGGTCAAAGCTTCGCCTTTCATGGTCAAGTTGAACACCAAAGATTTTAATTCTGTATGTCCAATCCAACTATCCACCTTATACTCTTCTAAAAGTGAACAACATCACTGGCTAGAAAAGGACAGAATAGGCAGATATAGTTACCCCTACTAAATGAAGCAGAGGAAGAAATACTGAAGGTGTAGCTTAAATAATCACACGGTTTTCATGAAGATAAGCATGTAATTTTATGCTTTAAATACAAGGTGGGCTCCCCTGATTCTATACATTTTAGGATCAAAAAACATATCTAACTTCCCACACATTCTCCCCATCTCTTCCACACACACTTATTTCCACACATAGCACACACATAACCTAGGCTCATTGTGACATATTGCACACCTTTGCACATGAACATTTCCATGCATAGGCTGCACAGGTAAATTTGAAGAAAATGGGAACACCAGTGAAAGTTTTCTTTTCCTTTTTCTGATTGCAACAGAAATTTGTTTTAGGCCAACACACAGAAAGACACCAAAATTGGTTCAGGTAGAGATGAAGGAAACCTCCTATTTGAAATCTGTTTCCAAATGTATTTTTGGTGTAGGAGTGAGGAGGGAAATTGCAGCATATGGAGTAAGTTGACCTTACTCTCCCAGTTATAAATCTTAGATTTATTCGCTTGTCTGCATGGTATTTTATGTCTTAAATAAGCCTCCACTTTTGAAGCCTAACTGCTGTGAGAAGAAAAGCAGTCTAGAGAGGAACTCATAAGGCAGAAGCTTCTTATGCAAAAACCTATGCATTTTAAAGGCATTTCAAAGAACACGTGTAATATTTCTTAATTAAAAAGCTCTTCTGGATGCTGACATTTACCACTGGATTTCAAATACTGGAACTTTACTGGTTAATATTAACATTTACCAGCTTCCTGGCCACAATATTCTGATACTCCCACACTTCTTCACATTTACCTCTTTTTTTCCCCTGTTGTGATTCCCTCTGTCAAGCAGCACAAGATCATGCTAATATTGTCATCAAACACAGAATACTTAAGACCATTTCTTTCAGTGGATTTACTCTAGGTATATCTGTGTTGGAAAGAGGAACTCAATTGTCTGTAACATTTTTCATTGTTACCCAAACTGCAATTCCACTGAATTTTTCATCAATGGTATTGCAAGGAATTGATCCTGCTACCTTTTTAGAAAACACAAGTAAATTAATAAGCTAATGTTTTTCTTTTTCAAAAAAGTTGTTTTACTGTGTGCTTTTACGCGTTGAAAAAGCCATCCTTTAAAATAAAGTGGAACAGCTCTGTTAGATTGCATGTCAGGCACCATGAGTTTAGTATTCCAGCATTTCTGCTATATTACAGAAATTTGCCCATATCTTAGCACTCCAATTGATTTTCTTTTGTCATTTCCATAATTATCTGGCTCTTCAGGTGCACTGCCTGAGATCGCACCCTGTAATCATACCGATGATCCTTAAACAATTATTCATTCTGCTCCTTCTTAAGCTTTCTGAAGCTATATTTGCCAGGGTGACAGACTTGTATCAATTTAATCCTTCTGTCTTTTACTTTCATGCTTTGGTGCGTTCAGAACATTTGTCAGGTGTAATTATATCCAGTTAATGAGGAGATGAATTCTGAGCCCAGGCTAAACAGTTAGGAGGTGCGCGTGCATATTCTCACATACAAAGGCAGAACTTTCTCACCAGAGGATGAATAAAATGCTCTCATGTCTTGTGTCAGCCACAATGTGTCAACAAGATTAATAGCTGTCAAAAATAAAACAGTGCAGATCTTGATGCTACAAGTTTCTCTTATGGCAGGGACTCAGGGGATCAGAGCTTTAATTCTTGTTTGAAGAGATTACATCAACTAAGAAAAGATGCTGTAAGGAGAAAGTGACATGGGATATATTTGGCCAAAGATGTATTTAAAGTTGATTACAAATGTTCCTAAAAGTACCAAGGTAGCTTGGTTTGGCAGAGTTTATTCCGCATGAAAATTGCAATAATCTTATCTTAAATAAAATCTTAGTATCACTGAACTTCTCCCTGTCCATTAATCAGTGGGTACAACAACATGCAGCAGACCACATACATTTCTCTAGTGTTCCTAATTAGTATAGAACATGGGGGCTCACTGGTAATTCTATTTCAGCACAGAGCCTAACTTCTGGCCATTGAATGCAATCTCCTGCCCAATTCCAAAATCTATCTAGCATTTATTTGATGGCTATGAGATATCAGAGTTCACCCAATTAAAGAAACCCCATCACTTCTCTGCATAATATTGTTACTGGGATGGGATTTAATTAACAAAGTTATTCAAGACATTTTTTTAATAAAATATAATCCCCTAATATTTATGTTGGAGTAAAAATTAGAAGGAAAGAATAGAATGATTTAGAACAATAGAAGGAGTATTAATTTTGTGTCATGAGACACAATGTCAACAAGAGTAGATTATAACCCAGCTGTAAGATTCTTTAAATTCAATTCTCTCAGTTCAGCCCCAAATAATTAACAACCCCAATTTTTCACCTTAAAATACACTAAATTGGGCTAAATATTCAGAATCGTAACCTTCCAGACCTCACACAGAGTGTGACTTTGAAAAAACAAATATCGTGACTAACAGCTATTCAGGAAATCTGAGAAATTTCTGCAAACCAAGTAATGAGGAGGAAAAAAAAGACTACTTAAACTTCACTCCTCTAGTGAACCTTTCACTACAGCTACCTACTTTAACGTAGAGGCCCACCTCAAGATGACATGTTGATCAGGTTTTTTTCAGAAGAAAGCCCTGGTCCCAAATGACTTGTCTACTTGCCCCAGAAATCACCATTGAAAAACAATGACTTCCAGATATACATTGTGTCAATCAAATAACAAAATGGGAAGAAAACATTTTGTCTCAATGATTGTTTTGTTTTCATGATACCAACTTTTTTAAAACAAACCATTGGTTTTATATTATAGCTACATTCAATTTTGCAGTGGAAACAATGGGAAACAAATACTTTTATATTAATAAAATTTGGCCCATGGTGTTTAAGCCATACAAAGAGAAGAAAAGCCCTACTGGATCAAATCAAATTTCCATCTAATGCAGTTCCATTTTCCCCTAATGGCCAAGCAAATGCTTCTGGAATTCCTACAATACAAGCGCTCACATACACAACGAACACCATTCTAGGAGCATGCAGCCTCTGCTACTAGAGCTGGTATTCTATGTGAATTTGTCTCACTCTGTTTTAATGCTGCTTTCTTCTATAACAGCTGTCTCCACATCTTGTGACAACAAATGCCATTAAGTTATTCACATGCTCTGTGCAGCACCTAAAACAAATCTTCTAGATTTTCTAAAATGAACATACATTTAGTGATGAAAGAATTTGCCAGTGACATCACCGTTGCCCAGGGGATCCCAATTGGGGGCTCCTTTCATGTCCCCATGAATTTGCCCACCTGAGTTGTACTCATTAATCTACTTGTGGTCACTCACTTTCAAACTGCTGGGTTGGCAGTTTTATTATTCTTGACTTAGGTTCTTTCAAAGTATTATGAGCAATGCTACTGCAAGAATTAAAATTGAGATTCTTTCCAATTTTGGTGGAGCTGGTAGAGAAAGACCATCCACTTCAAGATATTTGGGTTGAGAAGTCATCAGACATCCAGTGATATTTCAAAATAAAAAGAATTTAAAAATAATATATTGTGAATTAAATGTTTAAAAATGCACATCTGTAATTCTGTATTGCCCAATAATAAGTGATGCACATAAAAACAGGCAGAATTTCTACAATATATATTGACTTTGTAACTACAGCCTGCAAACATCCCTGAACTGTAGATTCCAATTAAAGACCCAGTTGCCACACTGCCAGGCAGTAGGAAGAATAAATGGAAGAAGAAGCTTAAAAGGATAACTAGGGATTTATTTAGCCCTCAGCTTCATTAGGCTATTAGTAACCTATGTCATTCCACCACCACTCATCCTATTTGGCAAATCCATTTAAAATCTAACCTCCATTATTTACCATCCCTCCCTTTGATCTCACTACTTCCAGACTGTAGATGCATTTCACATGATGGCATCCATAGAGAAAGCTTGCAGGGAGTACTCTCAGCCAAAGACAGCTTGTCAATTGCTTCCCCTCCTCACAGAGCTCAGCATACTGTGAAATAGGGGGGAAAGTTTCCCAGTGCAATTCTATGGATTTAAGTTTTTCGGTGCTGCTGAGCATGAAGTACTTGAAATGTTCCCATGCAGGAATGATGAACAAGAGCTCAAAGACAAGGGCAGGGCACTCTTTTCTGCCATAGCTCCAGAGAACAGACTGGTGAAGCCAAGTCATTTTTCTTTTGGAAGGAAGGAAGGAAGGAAGGAAGGAAGGAAGGAAGGAAGGAAGGAAGGAAGGAAGGAAGGAAGGAAGGAAGGAAGGAAGGAAGGAAGGAAGGAAGGAAGGAAGGAAGGAAGGAAGGAAATAAATTCTTTGCAGCTGCTCTTGGTCTATGAATTGGACACAGCTGAGAAATTTATGATGTATTTGGAATTTAAGGCTCATACTTTTAAAAACCTGCTTTTACACTGTTATCCAAGAATCAGACTTTTTTAAAAAAAAAATGCTTGCCATATAATCTCACTAAGTTGCAGCTGACAGGATGCAATGGACATAAAACGTGTCATAAAATTGTCATGAGATAAAGCTCTGTATCTGTAGCCCTATCTTGTACTATCCTGTAATGTTATCATGGAAAACAATGTTATAAGCATGGTATAAGTGGCAGTCTATCTGGAATATTACATGGTGCAATATATCTATAGAGTTCTGTTTCTGTAAATGGTCCCTCCCATTTTTATGCAGAGCAATAGGACAGTCTTAAAGTTGCACGATGTGATAACATCACTAGGTCTTGGTATATAAAGCGTTGTAGATATAATTTCCTTTTCACAATTTTTTTTTTTCTGCCATTCAGTCATGTCTGATTCTCAGAAGCTGCCTGAACATTTTTGAGGTTTTCTTGGCAAGATTTTCCAGAAGTGATTTGCCATTGCCTCCTTCCTTGGGCTAAGAGAAAGTGATAGGCCCAGGGTAGCCCAGCTGATTTTGTGCCTAATGAAGAATTAGTCCCAGTACCGAGTTTCTCAAATTTGGCTTCAATCTTTTTAGCCACAATCAGGCATCCCTCCGACTACACAGGTTTTCTTGGAACAGCAGTAACCTTCACTCCTAAGGAGTGTTTTTCCTTGGATGCTCACATTTTTCTCAGAAATATTTCTATCATTGACCCCAAGAATCAGTTCTGCACTACTCTTCCTTATTGCCTCAAAACACTGGTTAGACGGCAACAGTTATAGATATAAGCAGACATGCCATGGCTACTCTACAGATAATTTAACGATCTCCTGGAAAGAAAATGAATAAGACTAATTAAATAACAATGCTGTTGATGGAAAAACAAAGAAAAGAAAGTTATTTTGTTTCACGTGAATAATCCTGTTTGAGAAGAAAATGGATATTTGGGATATTACCAAAGCGTTGGTGCACAACACTGAATTCAGAAAAATCAATTTATCTGCCATAGTGGAATTAGGAGCTCAGTCACCTTGGCAAGGAACAAACTTCTGGTTCCAGGAAGTCTAGGTATTTTCAAACTAATGCAAGTTCTCTTGCAGACTCAGTTCGGCACCCACTAATGTCAATCAGATTCTGCCACTGACATTGCTAAAAGGTTACTTAGGCACAGAGCCATTCCTCCAACCATCCGTAGATTTAATAGCTGTCTCATTGCTTTCCTTTAACTAAAACAAAACTCCAGAACAATGTGGAGCTTCATTCTTGAGCCTAGGAAGGAGAATATCAACTTCACCATAGACATTGCTTTCTGAGAACATTTATGAGAATGTTAGAAGGGGCTGAGATTGCAGCCATCCGTTCTTATAAACTGGCAGATGGCAAGTGAACAGTGTACCTGAAATGACTTTCAGGTTGAAAATAGAAGTAGGGAAACAAAAGAAAAGTTGTGGTTATAAATATGCACATTAAGTGTTCCACTAGAGTTATGTTAAAGAAATTTTCCTCAATCTGATATCCTCTCTGTGTGTTGCATTGTAGGTCTCAGAATCTCTATCCCGATGGGAAAATTTTGGGAGCTGCCAGCCTTACTTATCTAGAGGGCACCAGGTTGGGGAAGATTCCTCTAAGGATTCCACTCTATCAGCTCACTAAAGACTAGTGGCCTTCTATGCAGAAATATCACATCATTTTAAAAATACAGTTCTTAAACAATAGTTAGAGCAGTTGTTATGAAAGATGAAAGCTCTTCTCCAAAGCGGATGAATCTTCATTTAGCTATGGAGGATACAGAGACTGCTAATTCTTATGTGTTTTTAACATCTTCCTTTCAAAGGTTATAGCTTTATCCTCTACCAGATTCTACAGCATATGAGACTAAAAGCTTCGCATACCTTTAGTAATAAATTAAATGGTTAGGCTTTAAATATGCTGCCAGGTTCTGAGCAGTTATTCCGAAAGCTTACTGTGGATTTTGGCAAAGCTGACAAGCTTTTTCTGGGTTACTTTTAGGTTCCATCTATATTCTGCTTTCATATCAAAAAGCTATTGTCCAAACCAGTGCACTGAAAGGAAGCCATGGGGAAATGGAGCAACAGGCTAAGAAAAAGTGGTTATCACTCCACCTCTTGGCATCCTTACTAGGTTAGGAACTAAGCAAACTGCATTGACTCCTACATGGTCCTGATTGAGTTCCCATCTTTACATAGGACTTTCATCCATTGCCTGAGTGCCCACAATATCATGAAACTTGTATGAAAGTTGGAAATCATGCTTTGGCTTCTTAATATTTTTTTTCTCCCACTAGATAACAAGACACTATTTCACATTGCCACTATCTCCCCTCTCCCCTTCCCCTACCACAATCAAAAGAACATCTTTGCTACTATAACTACATGCACAGTTGTTGTTTTATCTGCTTGTTTCTTTACTGTACAAAGAAGTATGGTGAGAAAACAAAAATGACATGAAACTGGGCAGAGCACAAATTTTCCATTTGATTAGTCTTTTAATCCACACCCTACCCAAGCTTCGCCCAGTATAAATGAAGCTACAGCACCTAATGGTAAGACTGGGAGCTTGTACAAATGATTTTGATTATTGTTCTCTTCTGCAGAAATATATCTGGATCAAAATAAAACACATGGCATGTTAAATAGCTGCAAGATTGTATAGTTTAAAACACTCATCTCCAAAGTGTTGAATAAAGGGCTTTGTCAATAAGGAACCCAACGATTAAAAAAAAGCTGTAAGAAGAAAATGTAGCAAAACTAAATTGAGAGTACAATCAATGTAGGAATTGGGAGAAAATAATTCTGTTGCAGAAACTGATCTTGTTTGCAAAAGTTACTAAACTACTTTGGGAAAGTTGTGTGCATAAAATGAGTTTGGTTGGAAGCATGTTTCCACATATCATGCTCTTTTCATTTTGTGGCAAGGAAAATTACTTTCCTGGGGGAGGTCTCAGGCATGTCACCAATAGCCCCTTGTCAATTCATGTTGTCTTTTTTTTTTAATTCGGTAGAGATGCTAAGATACAGAGTCAGCAATGTAATATGCCCAATCCAAAAAAGCAAAAAAAAAAAATGCAAGTCACTAGTTTCTCTCTGTTGCAATGAAAGGGATTAGCAGACTGAGAAAAACCTACTAAATGCAGTGTCTCTTCAGTTCCATCCATTTATTCAGACAATACACCCACACTACATTTACAAACACTATCATTTGAATGTAAAAGGTGTGTTTTCCAAGTCGTAGGCTATGTCAGCAATGCTGACAAAGTGAACCAAAACATGTCTTTTCCCTTGTGATGAATATGTTTGATGTTAGAAGTTTTCCATGAGAATAAGAGCATTAAACTTGTTTATGACATTGTCAGCACGGAATAGCCGAGCCCAACAAAATAGCTTTAAGTCTGTTTAAATCCTTACTTAAAGCAAATCACTATTTTCTTCTAATCCAAGGTAGGTGAACTTTTGCAACGAAGAAAGAGAGAGAGAAACAAACTGCAACTGCTGAGGCCAAAAATAAGTGGAGCAGTGCTGTTGTGATATCAATGGAAGTAAAAATTTAGCCCATTTCTTCCCTTTGTTTTTGTTTTGTGTTTTGAGGAGAAATATTTTATAAGTTTGTAAAATCTTAAAACCAGAATTTTTCTCCATCTCACTGCAAAAGTCTATTTTTAGAGTTTTTCTAAAGTTGTGATGGAAATCCTTTGTGGCAGTCTGCTCCCTCCTGCCACAGATAGGCAGACACTCTGTTGCAGGTCTTAAAATGCAAAGTAATGGGTAAAATGACTTACAAATATGGTAAATGACCCATCAAAACTAGATACAGACTGAAAATGGATTTGAATAAAGTGGAGTTTAGTGTGATGTAAACTCTGCAATGCAAATAAAATCCTATGATACACAAAGGTTGACCAGATGAAACATATATAGGATGCCCCAGTTTTGTTAGGACAATTCTGGAAAGAAATTTTTAACACAACATAAGAGCATCATATGAAACAAGAAGTTTTCAAAATTACTGCAAGCTGTTTCATTACAGAGAAAGCCAATCTTTGCTTTCTTTTTTTCCTAATTTTTCCTAAAACTCCTGAGAAATTGAGTTATTTACTTTATCTTTATCATTTTTTTAAAAAAACTGCCCAGGTGTTTAAAAATTTATAGATTATGGATTAACATGAGTAAATACATAAATTTATACAAACTAATGTGTCCTAGTTTTCACTCCTGGAAATTTGATTCCACCAGTCTGACTGGTTCTGTTTCAATTCATTCTGAACAGAAATCTATATTTTGTAATATCAAAATACAATGGTGCTGGGAGCGTTCTGCAGCCAAATCTTTGCATGGTTTGGGTACAGATAGCCCCAGCTTACATTATTCATTTAGTGATCATTCAAAATTACAACAGTACTGAAAAAAATGACTTATGACCAGTTCTTACACTTATGACTATTGCAGCATCGCCATGGTCACGTGATCAAAATTTGGGCACTCATTAATTGGCATGTATTTATAACAGTTCCACTGTCAGGGGGTCACGCGATCACCTGTTGTAACCTTCCCAGTCAGATGCCAACAAGTAAAGTCAATGGAGGAAACCAGATTCCATAAACGACTGCATGATTCACTTAACAGCTGCAGTGATTTGGTTGTAAAATGGGGCAAAGCTCACTTAACAACTGCTTCACTTAACAATGGAAATTTGGGGCTCACCTGTGGTCGTAAGTTGAAGACCACCTATACTATAATAGTTAAGTGAAAAGAGAAGGCATAACTGGCATTCTTTATGAAGCAGCTTGCAGTTATATAGTCCAAGTCAGAGCAAGCTGAAAACACGAGTGAAAGATTAAGGCAGACTAGAAGAGAGGGCTCTGTCCTCCATCCATTTCTCTGTTTCAGACAGTGAGTTTGCCATTAACCATCAGAGCTATTTCTTTGCTTCCTGGTGCCTCTGCATAGAGAGACATGATAAACAATGATATACAACCTCACTTTAAAATATTTCCCTTCGCAGTGTTTAAACTATTTACATATTTTCGCTGCTAATTTTTTTCACCAAAATGGCTAAGGATAGACATGGTTGTGTGAAAGGGATTACACTTATGATTATTGCAGGACACGCTTCGCATAAAATTTAGTTTAAAATAGCAAGATTCATATTAATAAAATGAGTTATTGTATTGGACAGAAATAAACAATTTTTAAAAAGAAATTCACTGGTTCTGTATTAGATGGAGCAATTCTGAAATTAATCGACTAGATTAATTTTACCCAACCATGTTTTGATTCAGAAATGATGTTGGAAATCTGGAACTACAAAATCAGTGATGAAGCTGATAAAGCTGATTTGGAAAGCATCCCTAATCAAATTGATATAGTATTGGTTAAATATTTATGAGTCATTTCTCAGTGAAGCTCAGAACCTGATGCTGTTGCTGATAAATTAGAAACAGAATGCTATGTGGGATGAATGGATGCTATCCTAACAATTTTTCCTTTTGAAATAGAGGAGATGCAATTTCGTAGGCATCAAATAGATTATCAGATAAGTGTGGAGATGGACTGCAACATATACCATGGAAAAAAATCTAATGCTCGTAATATTCCTCCTCTTGTTCCATTGAACACTAGATTATACATGCTCTCCTTTCCAATTGCTACCTATTATTTACCAGCTGTTCCATGTTCCTCGGTGTCTCTCCATGTGTTATAGGTTGCATATGAAGTAGGATCAGGAAGCCCTGGGAAACCAGTTCTTTAAATATAAGAGAGGTCAGTGATCTGTGAGCCATAGAATGCAGACGGCAATGCTTTTCTATGGCTGTCAGAGTGATCTCTTTTAGTTTCCTGCTAAAATTTGAAAATTCAAAAACTTACCTTAACATAGAAGGCAAGGCAGTTGCCTTCACATCCATGCAGCATTCTACATCAATATTAGTTTTACTCTAGGACTTCCATTAGCTGGAAAATACTTCTAAATATATGCATTGCCACATTGAGGAGGTGGATGAATGTTCTGAAATACAGTATATTTCTGTGTATATTATATGGAGAGCTTCATAGGAGTAGTTTAACTGAAGCATTGCCAAAAATAAGCACATCATCTAACTTTACATATCTGTATGTATATTTTACTTTTTCGTTTCTTTCTTAGGATTGCTGAGTTCTTTATTATTAATTGCAATGACAGCCAGATGTTTAGACCAGATTTGCATTTTTATTCACTTATTGAGTCCTTCCCAAGGACTTGGGATAGGCAAATGTCATTGATACACATAGAACAATGCAGAAAATTTTGGAATTTAAATTTGAAATGAAACCACAACTTTCCTTAGTAGGAATAATATCACAAAAAAGCTACAAGAAGCATCATAAGTTACTTAGCTATATGCTTACAGCATTAAGAATAAATGTTGCTCAACGCTGGAAGAAAGATAGAATTCTGACAAAATCTGATTAGGAATTTAAACTTGGAGAATATGCAGCAATTGCAACACTAGCAGTATATGTATGTACATATATATATATTAGAAGTTTAACCCAATATAAGAAAGACTGGTTCCCATACATACTTCATATAGCAGGCAAATAAATTTACCGACAATCTAGCATCTAAGCAAATATTGTAAAATAACATATGTATAAAAGGAGTGAACTTAGAAACTCATACTTTTTTTCTTTTCTTCTTCTTCTTCCTCTTTCTCTTCCTCTTCCTCCTCCTTCTTATGGTATTTTAATTCTGATGGACTAAAAATATTACAATCTGTACATACAACATGCCTATACTGTAGCTCATGCTTAGGCACATCTTTTGCGTTGGTGAGCACATCTTGAATTTTGAGATGATATTGTGGTGGATCTAGTGAGACATTAAGATCAGACCTACTGCATGCACTGTTGAAGACAGGTTGCAAATATTACTCTGTAGCCTCATAATCTGGTATGAATTTGTTATTTGAAACTCTAAATTAAATTGTACATATTTGCATCCCAGTTCAAGTGATCTAAGGCAGAGTGGTTTACAATGCATAAAGCTAGTAGACTTTGGTGCTTGCTTAGCAAGAAATTCCCCATGGATAGTTTGCCCTAGGAGGCAAAGCAAGGGTTGGCAGTTTTTGTGGACAGACACCATCTACCCATGGACATACATGTTGGGTCAATCAAGTTACCTTCCCTTTCTGACATTTATATTTTTAAGACTCCTTTAATTCAAATATATATTAATAAGAGAACCTAAGTATCTTGAGTCTTGACTGACAAAATAAAAAGTGATGGGTGTCTGCATCTCACAGCTTTCTTTGAAAGTGTTTCTATTTACCCAGAGAAAAGGAGAAATTGTAAACTGATCGTTCTGGATAACTAGAGGGAATAGCTAGGAGCAAGCTCACCAGTTTGCCTTCTGGTGAATGTGGTTTTATGACTGGCATCCATCATGACAGCCATGTTCAGAATACACAAGTATCAGCTATTATTGACAGAGCATCTGTTACCTCTCTCATAATTCCAGATCTGCACAACTCTCCCCATTTGCGATTTTTCTTACAGTGATTTGTTTCTCTGACCCCTTTGCAAGTATGAAGTCACTGAATCAAATCTGAGCACGTCAGTCTCTGAAATTACTGCAGCTGTTGCCCAGCTGTTTCATTTTTTTTCTGAACTTGGAAGTTGCTCCAGCAGAAATGGTGGCTGTTTCTTCTTCCTAAATGAATGAGAATAAGGCTTGGGTATTTCTTCATTGCCCAAGTACTTCATATACAGTATGAATCAAGCCTGCAACATTTATGATGCATTATATTTTCAGTGTGTATCATTATGGATTACTGAGAATTTATAATAAAGGAACTCTGGGAGGCACAAATATTCTGGGAGGATGTTTTAGCATCTCAGATGACATCAAAGGATACACGTATTTAAAAGTGGGTGAAGGGAGTGGTGGAAGAGAAGCCTGGGTGGAGTGCAAAATACAGAACAGCTACAGGATCAAATGAGGCCAAATGAGAAGTACCTTTCTTCATATCATTAAAGAAGCAGCATCTTTTTTTCCAAAGTTGCTTTATAAATTGCTCTTGGATTGCCTATTGCATATGCATTTCACTTCACTAGGGGAAAATGCAACTTTATCCAGGGAAAGGATAAGCCAACAGGAGTTTGGAGCAGCAAACTCCAGCTTAGCATAGCTCCCTTCTCCTTCTTCTATCACAGTTGACCAAAGCTTCTGACATCAGTAGATACTGATGTAAACCATGAAGTTATAAATCATTTACAGCAGGGGTGTCAAACTGCCGGCCCGCGGGCTGGATACGTCATGCCGAAACTGCGTCCACCCCAGCTTCGGCAATGGGGGAAAAGTCACGATGAGCATGAAACTTAAAATAGCCCTGATCTACTAACTTTCTCCCTCTTCCCATATGTGCCCACTAATAGATAAGTTAACCTTTGCAAGAGCAAGCAATAATAATGATGGAGGACTTCAGAGACAGGAGGAAGGCACAAGACAGTTAACAATACTTTATTTGATACTAACCAGTAGTAATGACTTGTTGAAGAAATGAAAGTAACCTATTGGGGGAAAGTGAGCCTAAAATGCTGGAGTTCTTGATTTTAAGAGATTCTAGTGGAATATAGTTGAATGCATTTTGGACTGTGTAAAAATGTGGATTTTAATAAACTCAACCCAGAAATAGGATCTTATTGCAGAAAATTGGGGGAATATGTTCAGACTAAGTGGAAATTCCCCCAAAAAGGGATACTAAATGTATGAGAGTCTGCAGGGTGGGGCAGCAGGTGGCAATGTTGAAATAGGTGTGACAATGTCATCATGCAAATGCCTTACATAATTTCATCAGAAGTCAAAACACAAATATGTAATGGTAGCATCCATGCTGTTGCTGCTGCTGCTGCTGGTGGTGGTGGTATAATGTTACCATTTTGGTATCATCATGATTTACTGCAAATTCTGCTCACTAAAAGCACAAATTGCAAACAATTCCAATGAGGAGAAAAAAGGGCAGCAACACATAAGTGGCTACACATAAGTGTAGGGAAGTTATGAAAGCAAAAAAGGGTTAATAGAAGAAGTAGAAAAAAAGCCACATCACCGAAAAGCAGATTACAGACAGGCAACCCAGTATTGTAGTAATGGTATAGGGAAAGCTGAGCTGAGGTTGGCAAAGGATGTTATGTATAGCAAAAAGTTTTTAATAAAACAAAAGGAAATAAAATAAATAAATATAACTCAGCCTTCTTCAATAAAAGAGGAGCATGCAAGAGAAGTATTAAATACTGAGCTTGATAGAAATATAATCAGTGATGTGGCTCTTTGAATGGATTTAAATCTTTAGGACTTAAGGGCGGAGAAAATAGCTAATGGTCAGAGAAAGCTTTTTATCTATTATCTTTGAGAAATTCTGGAAAAGTGAAGTACCAGGTAAAAGTACCTATCTTCAAAATAAAATTGGGGGAGAAAAACCCAGGAAATTACAGGTTAGTCTTGATTTCAACAAAGCAGTTGCAAAATATCCCACATAATTCTTGTAAGAAACAAAGTGATTCAGAAATCGTACCTAAAGACTGTTTATTAGTGGTTCCTCAAATTGGAAACAGGTATTAAGCAGAGTACCTAAAGATTCAGTTCAAACTCCTTTATTCTTTGGAGTAAATGCTTATCAGATCTGCAGATGACCCAAAATTAGCTAGGTTAGGTAATACTATAAATGGCAAAATTCAAAATGATCTTGATAGATTAGAGAAATGGAATGAATTTAACATACAAAAGTGAACATCAACAGATCTTGTTTGTACTGGATTTCAGCTAAACAAAATTTGTCTTATTGGGCAACTAAGGTAAGACTGGTACACTTTGTCTGACTCTCTCCCATCATCCTCCATATGGCTCAGCTTCCAACAGTTCCATCACCTTCCTATCTGTACTTCTCCTTGGCCACCACCAGCTCTATCATCAACATACTTGGCTTTAAGGGTTAACAATTCCACCTAGTCACCCAACACTCTATGTTCATCTTCCTAAAACTTTACTTTTCCTATCTCCTCCTAGCCTTCATTGCTGCATTCTGCCACCATGTCCTTCATTTTTCTTACTCTTCTTGCTTACACTTTATTCTTCCCCATCCCACAACATCTCTAATTCAGGCACAAAGCACGTGAGATTAGTTGTTCTGAGCAAGGAACAGTTTGTGCATAGAATGTTTTGTTCTCTCCAGATACTATGGCAATGTCTCTAATCATTACCTAGTTTCTTATCATTACCTAGTCTTTTATCATGACCTAACCAGATAGAGAAATATCTGCAAGCAAACAACCAAGCTCAGAGAACACCAAGGACTCCACAGTGTCTCTTATCTATCCATAGCAGTGAACATATCTTACAATCTTGTGACCAGCATGTGTTAGAGATATCGATGATGCTTGCCATTTTCTCTTCATTTTACTCTGTCCCATATAAACAGCACTCATTCTGCAGCCTGTGTGAGTTTCTTACTGATCATACATACTTTCAGTCTTCAAGTTAGCTAATGCTCTAGTACATGGGTCCCCAACCTTTGCAGTTTGGCAGTCTGGTGGGGGGGGTGAGAGGGGAATCAGCCCATGTAAGTGGCAGGCTGGCGCGCACATGCATGCACACGCAGCTTGACTGCAATTTGAGTTGTGCACACATGAGCACACGCTGGCCACCGCTCATGCAAGTTGAGCTGCACCTGCACACCTGCACACCAGCCCATGGCCCAGTTGCGAATAGGCCAAGGCCTGGTAGTGAACTGTGGCCAGGGGTTGGGGACCCCTGCACTAATAGATCTTCAATCAAGTTGCACCAAAGTAATACAGTTTAAAATAATTTAGTTTTATTGGAATGGAAGTATTTAATCTTTGGAGCCAACCATCCCCAATGATTCAGGGAGGGAATGGAAAAATATTAGAAGAAATACAAAGTATAAGAATTTGAATTTTACTATTTAATTTTAATTTAAAAGAGAAGCTAAAAAAACCTCCAATGCATTTTATTTAAGCAATAACTGTAGCAAACCATGTTCTCCATTTCCAAATGGAGATATGTGGTTTACATACAATAATTATACCCTATGAATCAGGTCCAGTGCATGTATATTCAATCAAGCCCCCACTAGTACCTCCTTCCTAACAATGGAGGGCACAGTTCAACATAATTAATGGTGACTTCTATGCTGGTTACTCCGCTGTGATGTCAGCTTCTTCACACTGTTTATTTTAATTAAAATAGAAATTGCAGGTCTTGAGTGTTGGTAATTACAGTCCATGGATTCAATTTACCAAGCCCCCTAATTAATCTGTTATGTGTCTGCCTGACTTGAGGTGTTCATTGGAACATGAATGGTGGGGCACCATTATGTTGTCGGTAGTGATGGAAATATAGTGGTGAAGCATGACAGGCTGTCTGTGAAGAGATCCATATATTAAGCTTTCATTCCCACAGATAGATACACAGAATGAATTCATTTTCCACATTAATGCTAGCATGTTTAACTGGAATTCTTTGAAATTGTGATGTGTTGAGTTAAAGTTTAACAATATACCCTCTTCTCAGTCCCTACTTGAAGTGATTACTAAAGTTCAGAGTATAATATAGATAACTCACACAGCAGCCAATATGCTTCAGGGAAGATACTTGCTTGAATGTATGGGATAGTTAATGTCCATAACAAAGAAAAACTCATGAGACAAAGTTCATTAGAGAACAGGAGAAATTTTACTTTTTTTAGTGAGCACTTAACAAAAAGAATCATACGTGCTTCAGAAAAGTAAAATAAGGAAATAATGCACAATATAACATACCGACTTATACATTCTAAATCTTAAGTTGCAAATTAATTCCACACTAATGCATACCTAGACTTACCATTTTAGAGTGCAGCTGGATGGGAGAAGCTAAAATATGACGTTCTTTTGGCCTCTTTCCATCTCCATTTCTGGTGGTATTATGTTTGTTTGATGGGAGTTTTATTGTAAAAGCAAACATTGTAAGATCTGCATATAGAGATTTAGGGCATTGGGGATGCCCAGTTATAAAGGATTTGCCCAGGGTGTGTTTTCAGGGTTTCACCTTTGGAATGCCTGGTTTGAGTGAGGCCAATTTCCTAAGGGCTTCTGGCTGAGCCCTTAGGAAGGTCCCTGTGGTGCTTTATATCTAAGCTACAGTTTGCCCATTAACAGTTCATTATCAGAAAGTTACACAGAATTTGGGAGTAATACAATATGCAAAGGGAAACTAGCTTTCTTTTTCTTGGAAAGCTAGCACACATGACTGGATGATGTAATAGCAATCAGAGGAGTTGTTTTTTTTAATATAATCTTCCGATGGAAGGGGATGTAATGAGAGTTTATATAAACACCTACTCAGAAATAAACCCAATGATCTTATTAGGGCTTACAGCCAAGTAGGTATACAGAAGAAGCACCTTAGTTTTTATCATATAATTGGAATAGGCCTTTTCATCCCCTACTCTTTGGAAGAATATAAACTAAAACATCCTAGATAGAGGTGTGCCTAGCCTCTGAAAACATGCAATGAAGAGAAGCCTACCACGTTTAAGGAAAAATGGTTCCACTATTCAACCGGTTTTTGTTTTCTTCCATTCAATCATGTCTGATTCTCAGAGACTGCCTGGATAGGTCCCTGCAGTTTTCTTGGCAAGAATATTCCATAAAAGGTTTGCCATTGCCTCCTTCCTAGGGCTGAGACAAAGTGGCTAGCCCAAGGTCATCAAGCTGCTTTATGTTTTGTGCCTAAAGCAGAACTAGAATTCACAATCTCGTTTCTAGTCTGATGCTTTAATGGTTCTCATAATCAATGTTAGGAAACATTAATATCATATTAGTGAAATCTCTTCACGTTAATGCCTACATATTGAAATACAGGACTACTTAATCAGGATGTCTTATCAAAACAAAAAGTCACTCGGTCCTGTTAATAAAAGCTGCTTCCACTTTAATTTTAGTACTTCCTATATTCTTCCTTGACATCATTGTGTTCTTGTACAGACAAATGTCTAGCCATTGCTTAGGGCAGGGATCTTCAAATTTGGCCCTTTTATGACTTGTGGACTTCAACTCCCAGAATTCCTCAGCCAGGCATGCTGGCTTGCTCAATCAGATCATTGAGTTAACTTTAGTGACAATGGCAAAGGCATCAATTCATACTGTTCAGAAGAAGGCAATGGTAAATTACTTCTGTATTTTGATAAAGAAAACTACATGGATAAAAATAAAAATTGATTCATGATATAGTACCAGATGGCACTCATGCTACTGAGAAAGAGCTGAGGATCTTTTGGAATACTAATGGTGTTTATGAGATAGGTAGATTAAACATGTTAGAATGGCTAGTTGCTTCTCCCAATGGTGCCTTTTCAAAAGCCAACTGGATTTTGTTTGTTTTTCCCTGAAGATGTTTTGCTTCTCATCCAAGAAGCTTCTTCGGTTCTTGGATGAGGAGCAAAAAGTCTTCAAAGAAAAACAAAGAAAGTCCAGCTGCCTTTTGAAAAACCACCTTTGGGACAATCACAACCTGGGTGGCTGAAATGGTATAGGGTTTCCTGCCTGAGCAGGGGGTTGGACTAGATGACCTCCAAGATCCCTTCCAATTTTATTATTATTATTATTATTATTATTATTATTATTATTATTATTATTATTATTATTATTATTATTATTATTATTATTATTATTATTATTATTATTATTATTATTATTGTTGTTGTTGTTGTTGTATATAACTAGTTGCTGATGTTGCTACACAGGAAAATAAAACCAGATGAATTACAATAGGAACATGGGACATAAGAAGCATGAACATGGGAATGCTCAACATAGTGAAATGCTTACAAAATAATATTTTAGGCATCAATAAATTGATATGAACTGTGATCAATCACTTTTAGTCAGAAAATTACACTGTTTATTATTCTCTATATTGAAATCAAATAAGAAATGGCATTCTTTTTATGGTTAGGAAGTGTACAGCAAGAACAGTATTTTGCTATAATGCAATCAATGACCAAATAATATCAATTAGACAGCCCTTTAATATGATGATAATTCAGGTTTATATTTCAATCACTCATGCAGAAGAGGAGGAGGCTGATGAATGTTATGATCAAGTTCAACTTGAAATTGACAAAACATGCAAAAAAGATAAGTCTCTTGTGATTGGACACTGGAATGCCAAAATTGGAAACATGAAAGAAGGAAAGAAAATATGGTTGAATTGTATAGCTTAGGAAACCAAAATGAAGCAGAAGACTGAATTATGCAGTTCTGCCACTGCAATGAATTCTTCATAACTAACACTTTCTTTAAATAAACCAAAACTATGACTCTATTTATAGACATCACTAGATGGGCTATACAGAAATCAAATTGGCTAATTATTACTAAAAGGAGGTGGAGGAGCTCAATTATAGCATAAAAATATAGTCAGGTGCCGACTGTGGAACAGATCATGAACTGTCCATATGCAAGTTCCAAGTTAAGCTAAAGAAGAAGAAGAAAGCTTTTCAGATTCCATGATATGACCTTGAACATATACCCATCACTTTCAAGAAGAACATTAGGAATCAATGTGAAATTCTGAAACATATTAACAGAGAACCAGAGTAATTACAGAATGAATTTAAAAAGTCATTAAAGATGAATGTGAAAAGAGATGGCCAAAGAGCAAGAAACAGAAGAAAAAAGAACTGGATTTCAGAATAAATTGTAGAAATTGCCAAGAAAAGAAAGAAACCACTCCAGTCATTACCAAATTGGAAGACTATAAGAACTAATGAAAAATGGCAAGCAACAAAAGAAGAATCAGTCAGGGTTTTAACCAAACTAAGCCAGCAAATCTGGAGAACAACCAGTGGCCAATACATTGGAAGAGGTCAATCTATATTCCAGTGACAAAAAAGAGACTTAAAGAGTGTGCAAACTATTGTACAGTATCCTTAATTTTACAATTTTATAGCTAGCAAAATAATGCTTAGGATCATCCAATACAGATTAGAACTCTCCATTGAAAAAAAAGTTGCTAGATGTTCAAACTGGCTTTAGAAAAGCCTGATTATCATGAGACATTATTCTGTTAATAATCTTATAATAAACTAGAGTTAATACTTCTGTGTGCTTCTTGTCTGAACTACCTCACAAGGCTGACATCAATCTTGCAAATCTAAAAGAACATTTCTCCCACATCACCTTTACAGTCCAAAAAACTAGAGAGGGTCCCTTCTGAGACATTTGCCATGCCCACATTCCTTCCTTGGGCTAAGTTGCAACTTATCCAACTATTGCCCTGGGTGTGGCTTTTTCCCCTGTCTCCCAAAGACATTCTTACATACCATTACACATTTTCCTCATGAGAAACTTACTGTGTAAACAAGTAAGGAACACTACTTATTCCTTGCTGGCAAAGGAGTGCATCAAGACTGTATACACTCCCCTTATTTATTCAATCTGCAGTATAGGTGGAATATATTAAGAGAAGTTGAATTGGAAAAAGATGAGTGAGGTTTTAAAATTGGAGAAAGAAATATTAATAACTTGCATTTGGCTGATGACACTATTTCAATAGCCAAAAGTACAAAGGGTCTGCAATTTTTAGTAATAATTGTTAAGGAACAGAATGAAAAATAGGGCTAAAATTAAATTTAAATAATATCCAAATATCCAGAAAGGCAGAAGTTACCAATTTATTACTATAGTTTCATAACTAATAAGAACAGGTAGAACAACCAGCCTTAGGACTGACAATGAACATATTGAAGCAGTTGGTAACTTCTGCCTTTTGGGATCAACTATTAACAATAAAGGAATCCGCAGTTAAGAAATATACCACAACATGGTAGACTAGCCATAAGGCCTTGAGAAAGATATTCCAGTGCCATGATAACTCTATATCTACCAAAATTCAGAATCATGCAAGCCATTGTATTCCCTCTGTAGAAATGAAAGTTGGACTTTGAGGAAACAGGAAGGAAGAACTTTGATAATTTTGATAATTTGATAGAAAGCCAAGAAAATAAACAAATGGATCAAACAAATCAACCCAGATTTCTCACTTGAATCACAAATAACCGGGTTCAAATTATCCTATTCAGAAATATTATGCAAAGATGTAGCTCTCTGACGAAGGCTTGAATGCTGGGAAAGGTGAAAGGAAAAAAAGAAGAAGAGGATGACTAGCAGACGATGGATGGACTCTCAGCTGCAGTGGCAATGAGTGCAAAATTGTAAGGTCTAAAAGACCAGATTATGGGTAGATCATCATGGAGAATACCTATGTGGTCACTAGGAGTCAAAAACAATCTGATTGTACATAATCAATCAGTCAGTTGCTCAAATACCTAAATGAAAGAATTTAAGTCAGAGTTTTCAAACAAGATGACTTGCATTTCAAATACGTACTCTCTTCTCCAGGCCATTTCTCCTAAGAGCATAGGAAAGTGCATCAGATTATTAGGTTCATTTTACCTGTGCTGTCTTTTTGAGAGCAGTCCTCCAAAAACATTTTCTGTCAGGAAGCACAGCTGAAACACTGGCAAAGGCTGAAACTACTGTGAACAGAAAAGTCACCCGTCATTCCGTTTACACTAGAGGAATGCCATTTCTCTAAAATGAATCTCGGGGGGGAGAATGCATATGAGATCTGGATAAAAATGTGTAAATGTTAATGTCAAAATTCCATTGTAAAGATTAAAATAAATCAATACTTTCATTTCAAAACTGACTTGCGCACATGATTAGTTCCAATTAGAGGGTCTATTCTTCAATGATGCCATAACAAGTTCCCCTTCCACTAGATAACTGCTATTAATGCTCTTGGGACTGGTTTCAGATAGCCATCAAGGGATTAATGTGCAGCCAGGCTCTTCCTGTCACTGAATATCAGCAGCAGCATAAGTTAAAAGAGAGACATAAAAAGATCAATGGAAGGAAGTGATTGAAAAGATGCAGATAATCCTTGACAGAAAAGCAAGTTCTTTGCATGCTAATGAGAACAGCTTTATCCTCAGACAAGGGTCTATATGACTGGGTGAGTATACATGCATGTGCATCTATCTGTGTGTATGGTTTAACAGGACAACAACAATAAACAAAAACTCAAATCTAATTTATATATTTTATAAACCTACACTTCAGAGTGAGTAAAAAGCAACAGGAGATCTCAAAAGATATTTACAGATCAAATTTCCTTAGACACAAAAGAAAAGTCAAATCATCGTGGCAAATTGCAAGGCCAAATAGAATTTTATTCTTAGATTAAAGTTAATTTTTAATGGTCAGAATTAAAATTAAATTTTTGAAGCATGTGAATATTCTTTAAAAAATTCATTTTCTTCCTTCACACATTTGTTAAAGATTAGAGTAATATATGTGCAGAAGAAAAATCTGTTGATCATTGCATAAAATATCCCAAATTGTTGAATGTTGTCATTCACAAGTAAGCTCTGATACATTTGTGTGTGTCGAATACATACATACATATATACAGTATATTGCCACAATTCTTAATAAATGATAGCAATCATATTTATTGTCTCTCATCTTGTTGCATTCTTAAGTTTAAAGATATTTTACAATTTTGATTATCAGTTTTTTTTATTATAACTCCTTTGTTGCCTCATCACAATAAAGTGATGAATTGTTTTTTTATAAAACTGGTTAAAGAATCAGAACAGATTCCAAATAGGGGATTAAATACAAGATGAAGACATTTTTCAGAAAGTTTACATTTTGCTCACCAAATAATATGGGGGAAAAATAAACACAATTGATAATGCTGAGTAATGCCTTAGGCTAGTCTTGGAACGTCTTATGTCTTAATCACTGTTGAATATATATTAATCAATTAACTGTTATTTGACAAACTATGCAAAATAAGTGTGTATATTTGTGTGTGTGTGTATACGTGTCATACATGCATGCATTGAGAGATGATTCATTTCCTAAAGTTATGCAAACTATTGAGAGGAATACACTGGAAAACTACTGAAACACTTCTTTAAACCTTTAGCCCAAAACATTGAGGACCCGAGTTCTTTCCACAAGCAGTTCCATACTGCAGCCTTGGCTCCATGCAAGCAGGGAAGACAAGCTTCTATGGCTGACTCTTGCATGGATGGTCTACCAGTACATTCTTTTTCTTTTAAGGCTTGCTCCTTCCTCATTAGTTCCTGTGCCTTTGCTCTCTCTTCTTGGACATTAACATTTTCTTCCTTTTTGCTCATAGGGTACTATCATAGCTCCAATACCATCCATTTCTATAGTCAAAAAGTAGTGAGTGGCTGAAGCAATAGCAGTGGGCCAAGAGAAAGAATAGATTTGCTCAAAGATTCATCACAGTTGCTTCTAAAGGGACTGTCACTAAATAGATCATACAACCCTATATTACTTGCAATACAATTCTAAATAAATCTTGGAAGATGAAGCATTCTATATGCAAGGGAAGAGAATTCCTGAGAAGAGAAATCTGACTGGTGTAATGATTAGTGAATCAGATTTTATATGTATAACAGAAAGGAAAATTGTTTACAGAAATGCATTGTAGGGATAGACAAAGCCAACACCTATCATAGATGGCTATAATCTGCCAGAAGGAGAGTCCAAAACCATAAATTCTATCTACATGTTCCTGGAAAGAAAAGCAGGAGAAAATGGCCTCAGATTAAGAGACAAAGAACAAGTAAGGTAATAGACAAAGGAAAACAGTCAGTCTTTCTATACCTCATTATCTCTTGTGGTCAGGAGGTACTGAAAAGACAATGACTCTGGGCACATTACAATATTAAAAAAACCAGAACAGTAAGAAAAAAGAACAAAGCATTAGGATATTCATATAGAAAACAAAATGCTTCCGGTACAGCTCTAATAGAGAAATGAAAAATATTCTGACCCACTCCATCTTTAAAGTAAAGTGTCAGAACATTTCATTCATCCATGAGCATTTCCTATACAGTTTCTTCTCCATTAAAAAATAAATAAAACATTTTCTAAGAAGGGGAAGGAAAAGAAGGAAAACTTTATTTTTAAGACTATCCAAGAGAATGGTATTTTGGGGTTCTGAAAACTTTAGTGAGCAGCACTTTCATTTAATAGTGAGTTAATCAAAGGAGTTTAAACTGTGAGGTACCTATTTCCTCATCTTTACTGGAAATTCAAAGACGTAGAATGAAGACACTATTTGGTTTTTAAACAAATAATGAAAGGGAAGGCAGGCCCAGAAAGGCAGTAGTCCAGGCAAGTCCACAGGCAAGTTTCAACAGCGTATGAGTAAGAGATATGGTGCTGCCAAAAAGCACCACTAAACGTGCACTACTTTCTGACTAATGTTGAAGTCTCTTCTTTATAGCTTGTAGTATAGCCAGTTCAAAGATCCAGTTTCTGGGAGAAAAAGTAGAAAATGTTTACATAAATCAATTCACCTTTTATTCAAATTTTCTCAGTTTACTCATAAGGGTGGAGATTTCTTTGAGTCTCCCCAAACCACGCATTTGGCAGCTGAGTCTCTAGAATTGTATTGATGACTCCAACTAGCTCCAGGGGGGGGGTCAGATGGCTCCAGAGAACTGCATTATATTTCCTTCTTCTGCCATTCTTTTTCTAGTTCAACCTAACTTGTGAAACTCTTTCACATAGTTCAATCTAACTTGTGAAATTCTTCATCATGAGATTTGTGATTGGCATCAAATTGGCTTAAAAAACTAAACAAAGTAATAAAGATAAGTTTACTGTGATGGCCAAATATTCATTGTCTCCAATGTCAGAGGAAACATATCAATGAAAGATCGGCATGACAGACAGGAGCAGAAAGAGAAACCACTGCATCCTCATATATAATAATAATAATAATAATAATAATAATAATAATAATAATAATAATAATAATAATAATAATAATAATAATAATAATAATAATAATAATGATGATGATGATGATGATGATGATGATGATGATGATGATGATGATGATGATGATGATGATGATGATGATGATAATAATAATGATAATAATAATAATAATAATAATAATAATAATAATAATAATAATAATAATAATAATAATAATAATAATAATAATAATAATAATAATAATAATAATAATAATGCTGTACCAGGAGATGCCAGAGTTGAAGAAAAAGAACTGGAAAAAATTACAAAATATCGCGACCTGGCCATCGAAACTGCGCGATTATGGATGAAACGTGTAACAGTGGTACCCATTGTCATCGGGGCACTGGGAACTATGTCCAAAAACTTCGCAAAACACATCAAGAAACTGCAACTTCCTGTAATAACTCCAGCAATGTTACAAAAAACTGCGCTACTCGGAACATCTTATATTTTAAGAAGGTACCTGGTTGACACCTAGGATGCTGGTAGCAACCCGTGTCAACCATCAGCGCCAGCCAATTTGAATGTTCAGTTGACTGAGGTTCTGTTTAATGAATAAAGATAATATATAATAATATAATAAAATAAAATAATAATAATAATAATAATAATAATAATAATAATAATAATAATAATAATAATATAATAATAAATAATAATAATAATAATAATAATAATAATAATAATAATAATAAAGTTGGAAGTGACATTGGAGTCATCTAGTCCAACCCCCTGCTCAGGCAGGAAACCCTATACCATTTCAGACAAATGGCTGTCTAGTCTCTTCTTAAAAACTTCCAGTGTTGCAGCATTCACAACTTCTGGAGGCAGGTTGTTCCACTGGTTAATTGTTCTAACTGTCAGGAAGTTTTTCCTTAGTTCTAGTTGCTTCTCTCCTTGATTAGTTTCCATCCGTTGCTTCTTGTCCTGCCTTCAGGCACTTTGGAGAATAGCTTGACTCCCTCTTCTTGTGGCAGCCCCTGAGATATTGGAACACTGCTATCATGTCACCCCTCGCCTTCCTTCATTAACTGGACATACCCAATTCCAGCAACCGTTCCTTATATGTTAGCCTCCAGTCCCTAATCATCTTTGTTGCTCTTCTCAGACTCTTTCCAGAGTCTCAACATCTTTTTTACATTGTGGTGACCAAAACTGGATGCAGTATTCCAAGTGTGGCCTTACCAAGGCATTGTAAAGTGGTATTAATACTTCATATGACCTTGATTCTATCCCTCTGTTAATGCAGCCTAGCACTGTGTTGGCTTTTTTGGCAGCTGCAGCACACTGCTGGCTCATATTTAAGTGATTGTCCACTAGGACTCCAAGATCCCTCTCACAGTTACTACTATTGAGCAAGGTACCACCTATACTATACCTGTACATTTGGTTTTTCTTGCCTAAATGTAGAACCTTACTTTTTTCACCATTGAATTTCATTTTGTTAGATAGCGCCCAGTGTTCAAGTCTGTCCAGATCCTCCTGTATCTTAAGCCTATCTTCTGGAGTGTTGGTTATTCCTGCCAGCTTGGTGTCGTCTGCAAATTTGATGAGTTCCCCATCTATCCCCTCATCCAAATCGTTAATGAAGATGTTGAAGAGCACTGGGCCCAGAACAGAGCCCTGGGGCACCCCATTACACACTTCCCTCCATGTAGATGCAGTTCCATTGAGGACCACACACTGAGTATGGCCGGTCAGCCAGCTACGAATCCATCTGGTGGTGATGCTGTCTAACCCACATTTTTCTATCTTATCAAGTAGTAGGTTGTGATCTACTTTATCAAATGCCTTACTGAAGTCCAAGTAAATTATATCCACAGCATTCTTCTGGTCCACTAATTTTGTCACTTGGTCAAAGAATGCAATAAGATTTGTCTGGCATGATCTGTTTTTGACAAACCCATGTTGGCTTTTAGTAATGACTTTGTTTGCCTCTAGGTGTTCACTGATTCGTTGTTTGATTATCTTTTCCAGAATCTTCCCAGGTATTGAGGTCAGGCTGATAGGTCTGTAGTTTCCTGGATCTATTTTTTTCCCTTTTTTGAAGATGGGAAGTACATCAGCTCTTTTCCAGTCCTCTGGTAGTTCCCCAGTGCTCCAGGATCTTTGAAAAATATAGTTCAGTGGTTCTGAGATCACATCTGCCAGTTCCTTGAGAACCTTGGGGTATAATCCATCTGGTCCTGGTAATTTGAACTCGTCTAGGCTGGACAGGTGCTCACTTACCGTTTTCTTGCCTATCTTAACTTGTGTTTCTAATCTGTTTTTTATGGTACTGTTTTTGATAGGTTGGACTGTTTTTTCCCTTTGTGTAAAGATAGATGCAAAAAACGAGTTAAATAGTTCTGCTTTCTCCCTGTTGCTTGTCACCTTCTTGCCACTTTCACCCACTAATGGACCAATCATTTCCTTAACTTTTTTCTTATTTTTTACATGTTGAAAGAAGCTTTTTTTTTGTTATTTTTGACTTTGGTCGCAAGCCTTAGTTCATTTTGAGCCTTAGCTTTCCTCACTTCATCTTTGCAGGCACGGGCTATTTGCTGATATTCTGCCTTAGTTATGTGCCCCTCTTTCCACTTTTTATACTTGTCCTTTTTATCTTTCAATTTATCAGAGAGTTCTTTATGCAGCCATACTGGTTTCTTTTGAGAGCTGTTATTTTTCTTCTTTGTTGGTATTGTGCTAGACTGGGCTTTTATTATCTCACTTTTCAAAATTTCCCAAGCTTCTTGAGTTGTTTTCCCCTTGAGGATTCTCATCCATGGAATCCTTCCCAAGCTCTCTCTAAGTTTATTGAAATTAGCTCTCTTAAAGTCCAAGACTCTAGTTTGACTGTGCTCTATTGCTTGTGCTTCCAGAATGTTGAATTCCAATATTGCTCATGAAGTTTCCTACATATAACCAGAAAGTAGATACTATAGCTATCAATTTCTTTAGAAGAGGAATGTGGTTTCAGCACGACCTTTTTCCTGTTCTTGTTTAGAATTTTTTTTAAAAAGACATTTTAGAAATTATGCTAAATATATAGGCATTTCATCAAGTTGGAATGATTTCATACAGATACTCCTTGACTGATGACCAGTGGCTTAGTCACCGTTCAAAGTTATGATGGGCCCTCCAAAAGCTACTTATGTTTTTTTCAAATTCTGATGTGGTCCCCTCCTCCATGGTCATATGACCACATTTTGGGTGCTCAACAACTGGCCCACGTTTAAGGCCATTTGCAACACTCCAAGGTCACGTGTCAACAATTTAGGATGATTTTGCTAGAAACTGGCATTTATTTCTGATTTCTGGCAAAAACCACCTAATAGGGAACAATGGGTTTGTTTAACAACCACAAAGCTCACTTAACAACCTCAGTGTTTGCTTAACAACTGTTGCAAAAAAGGTTGTAAAATTGGGTCTGGTCACATGGTGACCTGCTTTACAACCAACATAAACTTACGACAGTAATTGCCAGATTCAATTATGGTCATAACTTAAGGACTACTGTAAGTGCAAATCATGTACTTTGACAAGGCACTTTGAATCATGGAGGTACGTCACACCTCTTTGAGATGCTAAAGTGTCTTTAAGGCATCAGTAAATGGTTGAGGAAGAGAGCTGTAACTTGGTTTGCTATTCCATCTCATTAATATCAAACCAAAGCAGCAACCATTATTGCCAGGTGAAGTAGCATAATCAAGCCACACTATTGATTGGAAATGAAGCACCCTTTCCCATATAAAGACTCCTTGCATGGGTTCTTTGCTCAAAAATCAAAGTGAAGAGCTTATTTGGATTTGCATAATCCTAATTTGCTACTTCCTTCCTTGAGCTGTTGTTCCATCAAAACTCTGCCTTTTATTGTTTTTATCTTGTGGTATTTTAGATCCATGTTATTTATCTTACAAATATTAACGTGGAAACTCAAGATACTAGAAGATTGAAAATTATGAAAAATTTAACTAATAAAATGTAGCCTACTGAAGTGATGTCTATTTCCCCCCAACTTCCTTATCCCATGTCATCATTACAAAGTATACTGTAAATTCAATAATTCTGTATATTATTTATTCATTGTAGCTATACAATATCTAGGCAATAGGACATGAATTATTTTAACAGAATTAATAGTACAATTATCTGTCATTTCACTTGGTAAAGATCCATTGCTTCATAGAGTACCTTCCAAAACCACCAAAAGAAGTCTACAGCAGAAATAAATGTAATCTGAGTGAAATATTCTAAAATATCTCTCATAAAATTTCATATTTCTGTTACCATAATTCTCTAATCAGACAAAAATCCCTTGAACTTTTCTAAGTGGATAGGGCTTTCCTTTGATGCTCATCAAAGGGCAGAATTTAGAAGAAGAAAGAATACCTCTATAAGTAGCCTACAGATCTCTTGATTCCATAAAAAGAAGGAAAGGGGAGAAAAGAAAAAGAAGGGAGAACTGGAGGGATAAATAATGAGTGACTAGTTAAGTTAAAAGTGGCTTACCAGCTGTGTTTTGGACTACCAAAAGGGGTTTGATAAGTTCTTTGGAATGGTAAATGAGTGAATTTGCTAAGCATTACACAGGCCAAGTATTTGGTAGTCTTCCTTATTAATAATAACCCCTGATTATCTTTCTTATAGCATTGTCCAGGATGGTGTGCAGCACAGCCATATGGCATGAAGCTGTTTTTTTTTTTTCTTCCATACAATTTTGTCTAATGCTCAGAGACTGCCTGGACAAGTCCCTGCAGTTTTCTGGGCAAGGTTTTTCAGAAGTTGTTTAACATTGCCACCTTCCTAGGGCTGAGAGAATGTGAACAGCCCAAGGTTACCTAGCCGGCTTTGTGTTGAAAGTGGAACTAGAACTTGGTTTCTTGGTTTCTAGCCTGCTGTCTGCTGCCTGCTGCCTTAACCTCAAGACCAAATTGGCTCTCCATGAAGCTATAGTAACATAAATTCATGCAGAATGTAAAAATGTAAAAAGCATAACATGCATTAGATTCTCAACAATGTAACACATATTATAACTAATTATAATTAACAGTGCCTTCCTTCCTTATTTGGTGTGGACATGCTGGTTACTTCCAGAACTGACTGCATATTGACTTAGACATCATTTTCATCATGTATTGATTCAGACTATCAGAATTAAAATATTATAAACCTACTGTATAGCCTTTTGATCCAGTTACACTTTCCAGGCTAGCTACCGATCTATATCAATTAGTAGGACAATTTTTAAGCAATGTATAAAATGTATTTTCAAAAAATGCTTCCCACCTCAGAGGAAATGGCATGTCTTCTATTTTGCTGCTGCACTGGATTTGTCAGAGGTTCTAATCGGTGCTCACCTAAGCATCAGGTACAATACTATCTTCAAGGTCTGAGGTTTATAGAATTTTCCAGCTGCTGCTGCAGTGGCTACACTGAAGCAACTAATTCCCCATCACATGATTTCATTGGGGAGTTGCAATAGCAATCTATTCTTGTACCAGTGCAGTTTTATCCTTGGACAAGGAAATGCCATTTAAGCATTTGGCTGCTTTAGAAACATCAATAAATCATTTCCTTGTACTTGAAGGTCTCAGTCTTCCTCTCAGTTTCTAGGGCCCCTGTCATACTAACACACTGGTAGGATTAGAAAAAGTATCTGAATGCAGAATTGTTGGCTCAATATCATTCCAAGTCCAGGGATTTGATATGAAATTCTGCCATGCTGTTTGGAATGTTTTTTGAGATCTTTTATATCGTTTCTTTGTGGTTTTAAAAGTAATTTCCTCTCAAACTACCTCTGGGGTTTTTGTTTTGCAAAATAGTGGATATATGTTTGCAAGTACAAAAATATATGAAATCTAGGAGAGGGAAATATTAGCAATTTATCTTGATTTTGTAAAGAGCATGAGGCGTGTTTGTTTAGGTACAAATCTGTTGAAACCCAAAGGAGCAGGATGAGACTCTCAGATATTGGTCAAACTGAAATAATAGAAAGCAAGCAGTAATTGACTATATTCAGCTCCTAGCCAGTTAATATATACCGATTGGCTGATGTCTATGGAGATTCTTAGTCAGGTCATGGTTGTTTTTTGGTCTACTTCACAATGTCAGATAAATATAAGCAAATCTTCAAGTTTGTATATGATAATAAATTCCAAAAATATTTTTAAATCATGCAGTTGTAACAGTAGATGCCCCCTCTAAATTTTGCCTCACAATCTTGTACAACCTAGCAGGAAGACACATGATTTATTTGGCCACAAACTGAACAATTAATATTTGCCACAGCATCACAGTTTTGCACAATATAGGCAGAGAACTTGTCAATATTTTTGAATAGAATGTGTTGACCTAGTGCTCTATTTCTGTATAATCTATTGAGTCGTGTAGCCATGTGTAAAATAATAGCAGCAGAAGAAAGATTGTAATCAGTATGCTCTATTTGATCCTACACTCTGATATACAGTATATACATTCTTCAAAGCACCTGAAGGCAGGACAAGAAGCAATGGATAGAAATTAATCAAGGGGAGAAGCAATCTAGAACTAAGGAGAAATTTCCTGACAGTTAGAACAATTAACCAGTGGAACAACCTGCCTCCAGAAGTTGTGAATGCTGCAACACTGGAAGTTTTAAGAAGAGATTGGACAACCATTTGTCTGAAATGGTATAGGATTTTCTGCCTGAGCAGGGGATTGGACTAGAAGACCTCCAATGTTCCTTGTTATTCTGTTATTTAGTGACCATTTGAAGATAGAACACACTGAAAAAAGTAATTTATGACCGTTTTTCACACTTACGACCATTGCAGCATCCTCTTGGTCACGTGATCAAAATTTGGTTGCTTGGCAATTTTTCATTTTTATTGCGGCTGCAGTGTCCCAGGTGATCACCTTTTGCCACCTTTGACCAGAAAAGTCAATGGGAAAGCCAGATTCACTTAACAACCATGTTACTAAGTTTACAATTGCAGTGATTCACTTAACAATTGTGGCAAGAAAGGTTGTAAAATGGGGCAAAATTCACTTAATAAATGTCTCACTTAGCAACATAAATTTTGGGCTCAATTGTGGTCATAAGAATATACACCAGGTGTATATACATGCATATGCGCAATTTTCTTGCTGTCAAACAATTTCATGAGAAGGACTGAATTAGTTGGCAAGGATAAAAAAGCCGCATCTCTAGAGACACAAAGCACATATTTTTAAAAAATCCAGATGTTTCCAGTACCAGGATAACTTTTCCTTTTTAAAAAATCTGGCTTTTTCCTGCCAGGCCAACAGGAAAACACCCATCCCTCCCTTTCAATAGATAGCTATACAACAAAATAGCTGTCTGTTCGCAGAAAACCACTAACACCAAATAAGAAAAAACAAACTCCCTATGAAGCATTGTTTTCTTTTTGCCATTTATGACACTACCAACTGCCAAAATCCACCCTTCTACAAATATTCGTACATTTCCTGCTTCAGTCTAGGCTATGTTTACATGAACTTATACAAAAGGGGAAGGAGAAGAGTCGTTGGGGTGATGGGGGCTTTTTGAATCTTAGAATACATGTGGAAATCAGAGATAAAATTGTATTTGTCGTATGTCTTGCCGTATGTCGTATGGTGAAGCTTCAATATTGTCTTCACCTGGTGTCTCAGGCTCTCCTTAGCTACTATCTATTCTAGAGAGGGAAATTGTGGGAAAGGGGAGGGAGAGGGCAGGCAGTCTTAAAAACTAAGGAATTTCCTTTATTATCTGATTAATCTGTAGGACTTCCCTGCTTTCCTTCCCCTTGCCTTACATCTATATTGTACATAGGCCTGGAGGACTCCAGGGATTTTGCCGGACATGGTGATTTATTCTTTGTTTTATTATGGCACTAATTAGGGGCACCAGCCTTTCCAACTGAATCAGTTCTGTACACTTGATAAATATACAAAGGAAAACTGGAAGATATGTTGCATCATTCAGCTGTTTCTGGTCTTCAGATTGCCAAAATCTTCGGTTTAAGGTAGTTTCTCTACAAAGTTCTTTCATACTGAATTTAAGCATCCCCAATGGTCAATGCCACAAATGCTTCCCATCAATGTGGTTGCAAATATAAGGCAGCAAGAAGTATCAATTGCTGGGAACTACAAAGGAAAAAGTGCTGGTGCTTGAGGATTGTCCATCAGTGTGAAATTGACCATTAGAGGTGTAGAATGTGGATTTGATGGATTGTGTGGTTTGATGGGAGTAATTTATGTTAATAAGTGAAATAGCTGCTTTTCCACTATTACGAGAGCAACAGTGCCTAGAGACAATGATTAAGACAGAAACATGTCAAAAGCCTCCACTAGCTCTATTTGTATGGTCTTTATTGTGTTACATGGATCCAGTGCAAGCTGAACATGCATGCCCTAATAGGATAGTTGAGAATTGCAGGGCTATAATCAACAAGGTTGTAGGTTGCTCTGTTTTACTGTGTACATTATAGGGCGACCTAGATTTTGATTTGAGCAGTACAGCATATTGACCAACCAAGTTACTTGAACAAAGGAAGAAATATTGGAACCTCAGAATAAATGCTGGGACAGAAGACAAGGGCCTAAGAAAATAAAGAGGCGGGAACTAGAGGACAAGAGCACTGCCTAAGGAAAAAGGAAGAGGGTCCAAATGCAAAATGCTATAGGGCAGTGTTTTTCAACCTTGGCCGTTTCCAGGTACATGGACTTCGGCTCTCAGAACTTTCATTCACTAGGCATGCTGGCTGTGGAATTTTGGGACTTGAAGTTCACACACCTGGGAATGGCCAAGGTTGGGAAACACAGCTATAGGAAGATTGCTGAATATCCTCAATGACAAGGCTCACAATTTCAAGTCTGAGATCCATAAAATAAGAGTTATTAACAAGAAGGCATTAATACATGCCACATCGGGCTCAGCGCTGTCTTTTATGTTTGGATATCCTACAACTTCTAAAACAAACTTTGTAGGAATTATTTTTCTATTTGTGAGGGTCAACAAGATTTTTCTTTTTCCTGTGGTTGGTTTCCTGTGCTCTGTTTGAAGAAAATTAAGAGAGGCTTAATGAGGCCTTTTTCCAAACTGAGTATCACCAATGGGGATGATGACTACAATACAAACTGTCCCCAGGTAATAGCCATGCTGGCTGGGGATAAGGAACACCTCTGAATGGCACCAGATGGTGATGGGGAAAAATTTCTACTCTCTCCTGAGCTCCAAAACTAATAATTAGCTGCCAAATATTAATTATTTTGACATACAGGGAAAATTCACTGTAACACAAATTTTAGTTTACTATTTTCTTTATAGTAACTGAAAACATTAGAATTCTGTTTTATCTACTTAGTGTTGAAAGGGCTAACTGCTTGTATTAGGCAAACATACAAAATTTCTTGCTGAACTGCTATGTTTATTTGAGGTAGCAAAAAGCGCTATGCTGGCCATAGATAACTTTTTATGAATTTGCCTCAATATTGATTCTTTGCCCACAGTCTTTACTGAGCATTACAAAAATTACTTCAACATGGACCAAAAACTACCCATGTCTTTTCGGATAACACTTAAACTACTTGAGAAGGAGGAGAAAAAGGAGGAGGAGGAGGGAGCACAAAATTGGCATAGGACATACTCCAAAGTAAACCTACCTAACATTACAGACTTATTTATAAGGTTGCAGACTTATCAGAAAGCTTGTAACCTCATTAGTACAGTATATTATGTCTGTAGTTGCTTGCTTGCCTGCCTGCTTGTTTGCTTGCTTGCTTTGTTCAGCTGTATACTATACAGAGTTTATACAGAGACTTCAGAAGCCGCCTAGAGGCTTGTCATGGGATATACAAAATGTGAGCAGTTTCTTTCTCCAGCATAATGTTGCAAGTCATTGCAGGCCACTACTGTTAAAACAATGCTAATCAAATTGGAAAAAACGATGGGGGAATACTTTTTTTTTTTAACTAATGAGGAATCTGCAATACTCTGCTTACACAGATTATCCTGCAGATTGTCCCCGTCATCTGGAGAAGTGATGCTTTATAGCTACTTGGGAGGAGGGACAAAATAAGCAAGAGCAGGAGAGGAACATGATCCTGAATTCATAGCAAAAGAATAATTTGATTTTTAAAAAGTCATCTCAATGAAACAAATGATTTCTGAAATAAGTGATTTGAAAAGAAAATTATTTTTTCTTTTAGGGAAATGCAGTATGTAAAATATCCAAGCTCGTAGCTACCAGTGTTATGTGATTGCATCTGATCTGCCTTGTAGACACACTGTCCCTTGCACTTTCACCTCCAAAATATTTTCAGGCTTGACTGACCTGACTCAATTAGCTGCTTTAAATGAAAAGAAGCTGCTAATTCCTGTGCATGTGTGAAAGTTTCTGCTTATGCACACAAGGCACTCTTACTGTGTGAAACCAAATACCATGATGCTTCATAAAGTTGCTTCTGAAGGGTTATTTAATCAGAGCAATACTCTTAACAGCAGCTTGAGTGCATTTGTAACAGCACTGAACTCTGGTGAAAACACTGTATTCTATATTATGAGCCCTGGTGGAGCAATGGTTAGAATGTAGTATTGCCAGCTAATCTGCCCACAGGCTGGAGTTTGATCCTGAGGGCTCAAGATTGATTCAGCTTTCTATCCTTCCGAAGTCGGTAAAATGAGGACTCAGATTGTTGGGAGCAATATGATGATATTTGTAAACCACTTAGAGAGAGTGCTGTAAAGCACTATGGAATGGTATATAAGTCTAAGACAGTGGTGGGATTCAAATATGTAAACAACCGGTTCTCTGTGTGGATGCCGCTTCTAGAAGTCCGTTCTGGGCCTGGGCAACAAAAAATTAGCTATCGGTTCTGCCGAAATGGTGCGAACCGGCGGAATCCCACCACTGGTCTAAGAGCTATTGCGATTTCTGTTGCTGTCATAGGATAAAAGTGGCACTGACAGTACCAAAGGGTTGGGTGTCAAAAAGTCAAGATGGCAGCTTTGATCACACAATCACAGCTGCCATCTTAACTTTTTTACACACGACTCCACTCTGCATAAATATCCCTGATCTTTATGTTACAAGCTGCCTTCCCTCGGTGGTGCTTGCACCTATAGAGCTTCAGATACCATCATTCCCAGCCAGAATGACTTTGTAGGCTGTTAATGCAAGTAACTGTCACTTACTGACTGCCTTTAGCAACTATTCAAAGTTATTCCACTGTTAAAAAATATATAGCAGCTTTGTGACCCATCTTTGCATTTATGACCATCGCAGCATCCATTTGTGTGCTTCCCACTGGCTTCTGACAAGCATAATTAATGAAGAACATGGAAGTCGTGGTTACATAATATTTTGCTTAATCCTTCAGTGATATCCCTAATGGCCAAATGAGAAGTGATGGCATTAGCCCATTGTGAACACACTATTTTCTACTTAGCAGTTGCAGTGCTTAACAATTGAGTTGCCAGTCCCAATTGTAATCACCAAACAAGGACTACCTGTAATGGAGTAAAATGCTTTTGGAAAACATTGGACTGGAAAGCAGTGGTTTCCAGAATTATTTATTTGGTGAGGAAAATAATCATCTGCAGAAATGTATTTTGACAGAAGCATATTCCCTCTGGTCCTGTAGTGGCTATTCAGAAAAAGAAAAAGAAGCAAAGAAACAACAGCTTGGAAACTGGGTGGAGTTTAAGCACACAGATTCAAATAGTTACCACAAAAAGGAAGTTGGACATCTAGTTCCTTATGATTCAGAACTCAGAAGCACTGAGACATTAATACCAAGGAAAAAAGACTTCAAAATCTGGAGGTGATCTAAAATTATTCACATGTCTTTCAATTTCTTTAGTTTACCTAGAAACAGAAGGCAATATCATTTTTTTCCAGTGTTCAAGATTCCAAGCCATTTTCATTCCATATTGTATTGCAGGCAAACTCTGCCCCTGCCAGAAGTTCGATCCTGACAGGGCTCAAGGTTGACTCATCCTTCATCCTTCTGTGGTCAGTAACATGAGGACTCCAATTGTTGGGGGCAATATGCTGACTCTGTAAACTGCTTAGAGAGGACTGTAAAGCACTATGGGATGGTATATACGTCTTAGTGCTATTACTATTCCCTGATAGTATTCCACCTTGTATTTAAATGTCACTTGTATTTAAATGTCCTATATCTGGATGAAATAGGATCTGTTAAGTTCAAACCTCTGCAAAAAAAAAATATCCACTATTACAAGAGGTGGCTTAAGGGACAGATTTCCAGAGATTTTAGTCCTGATTTTTTTTCCTATAAGAAAAATGAGAATGTGCTCTAAACCTATTGGAAATATAGGTTTACGGCACATTTGGAATTCCCATAAGCCACAATCTTTGACTGAGAGTCATCTATTTTGCCTTTCCCAAAGACCAGAACAGGGAAAAGTGTTGGCATCTTGGCATCTTTAAGGAATAGCACATAGGCAAGCTGGTTTGGTTAGAATACGCCTTATTGAAACAGAAATTCCATGACCACACCTAGAACCCAAATACAAGGAATTCCGATCAGCTGAGGTGAAATGTTTTATGTAAGTGCCACTTTACTCCAAAAATAACTTGACAAGACCTGTTTATCAAGCAAGTACTTCTCTAGTGTTTTTCTACTTGGCCTAAACTTTCACTTACTTTCACTTGTGGCACTGGGTGCTGCTTTTTTAATCTTTGAGTCAGTGTTGATTACTAGTGACTGCTTAGACAAATCCCTGCAGTTTTCGTGGAAAAAATTCAGAACTTACTTGCCTCTTTCTTCTTCCTAGGACTGAGACAAAGTGACTGGCCCAAGCTAGGCTGGTGCCTTAACCATTACACCAAACTCACTCTCCAGGTTATTCTACTTTAATATCCTACTACTAATGTACATGCTTGTAGAGATTGTCAAGACCCATATCTATGAAAAGGGCTACTGGAGGTATTAGAACCCAAAATGCTGGTTTCCAGAACTTCGGAAATCTGTTTTGTTCATTCCTTAACATCCAACATTCCAACATAGTAGTCCCCATACAAATATTCCCCATCAAGTCCCTCCCCTCCACTGATAGGCTCAGAATACAGAATAACAGAGTATGAAGGGACCTTGGAGGTCTTCTAGTCCAACCTCCTGCTCAGGCAGGAAACCCTATACCATTTCAGGCAAATGAAATGTCCAATCTCTTCTTAAAAACTCCCAGTGCTGGAGCATTCACAACTTCTGGAGACAAGTTGTTTCACTGATTAATTGTTCTAACTGTCAGGAAATTTCTCCTTAGTTCTAGGTTGTTCCTCTCATTTATGCTCAAATGACTTCAGTCTCTACAGGACTGAGATGGGCAGCCATATAAATCTGACAAACAAACAAAAAAAATGGCCCTGCACATGTGTAGGTGTTGGAAGGGGGCAACCTTTCATACAAGTAACAATACCTGTATTGGTGAGAATCCTAATTTTTTCCCTTAAAAAATCTCTGTGTTACACTTGTGCAGACATACTCAAGGGGTTGACATCATTTGATTGATAATACAATAGCTAGGCTTATTACTAATGATCATGTCATGAATCCTGTTTAATGAATGTATAGTGAGCATAATTATTAGAGCTAAAAAAAATAGTAGGACAATATTTTTAAAATAGAATAAGATTGTAGGAAGCCTAATGATGTCTCTGATGCAGCTAAAAACAATGATGAGAATGATGTGCTTATGGTGAAGTAGAAAAGCAAACCCCAACCTTTTTTATTTGCTTCCCAACTTCAGACACGAGAGCATAAGTCTTATGTATGTTTTATCATTTGTCTCCTGAAGACATTGATGTCTCATTTTCTTCTAGGATAAAGCTGGTCTTGGGGACTCAAAGATTCAGTTCTCACGTGCCTCCATACCAACATTGTAGTCTCCTGACTAATTGTACAATCGCCATACGCTAAATAAATAAATAAATAAACAAAAATGCATGGATGTATTCCTCCTCGAAGCAATAGTATAGATAAAATTTGCCAACACTTTGCATGAGGATTAGCCTTCAAAGGTTTGGTCTTCCAAGGGTGACTCAAGACTCTAAATAGAGCTATACATTCATTCATAAAATACTTGTAACTTTCCAATTTGTTTCTCTCCACTATGAATAAATACTGATTAGGATTAGATTTCATTCTTATTCAGAGCTGAGAGAGGGAGACACATTTGACATATTCTTGCTCAGTGAGGAAAGGAGAAAAGAAATGGACAATATAATGAGCAAAATGTTACCAAATAATTAAAATGCAATTGTGTTGTAACCTCTAATGAAAACACAATGTCTCTTTGTGTACAATTAACTCCAGGCTCTGGTTCATGATACAAACTCAAGCTTGTAAAAGCCCTGACCTCGATTCTGAAAGCTCAACAGAAGTTTACAGACATCCATGGGAAGGGTAATATTTGCAAAAGATAAAAAAGCAAGGGTTTCTCTTTGCCTTCTCCTCCTGCACACACATGTGTGCACACACACACAAAACCATACAAACAGTCATACAGAAACACAAGTTGTAAAATAGTCTCTTCTTGATGGCTAAGAACAATATATTATACAATAAAGCATGTTTTTAAAAGAATAGAAATTCCTATGCAGTGTGCCGAAATCTTAATGAGCAAATAATGGTTGAAAATCCACTCATTTCCTTTTTATATTTGGTCCAAAAGGCTGCTGGAGTTTTTAATTCTTTCCTTCTCTTCTCCTTGTTATTCAAAGAAAGAATTCCAACAAGACACATTGTGTAGCATCTACTAGAGTAAAGATCATTCTTTTTATTATTATTTTAATATTTTTAGTTGCGACTCAGTGAGACAAAACCAACTGATTGTTAACAGTAAAGGACTGACAAGAAAATGTGGAAGGCTATTCATTAAATAATTGCTACTTTTAAACACAGAAGTTTTTACAGCTCTTTAAGAAGTCGCAGAAGAAAAGTCCTGTAATTGTGAGGGGGGAGGGGGATAAAAAGAGGGAGAAAGAGAGAGAGAGAGAGAGAAAGAGAGAGAAAGAGATTCCTGGAAATGACAGCTCTACAGCACATCAATCATTTTGACAAGCAATTATCTGCTTAGTTTAAGATGAAAAGCTGCTTGTGGGAGGAGCACAAATCATTTGGCAACTGTGCAAAGAAGCTACACATTCTTTCTAAACACATGTAGAGGCCAGGGCCTTAATACAAACACAGAAATAAGACAGTCAGAACTTGGTCACTCCAGGGAAAGTCCTGTCAGACTCAACAAGATCCAGAGTAAGATTTGGAGAAACTGAGCTCCGTTGGCCTTTTGCTTAGCATCAAAGAAAATATGAATGACGGTAACTTTTCAATGTATAGATTAGAAAGAACTCAAAATGATATGCATTCTTTAGCTTTATTGGAATGAAATATGCCAAATTTCTTAGAAATCAATCCAGGGTCTTATGAACTATGCTCTTTTTATAATATATGCTTTTTTCTTTTTCTTTTTTTCTTTTTCAAGTAATAATGTTGTTATTTTGAAATAATGTAAATGAGAATAGCCCTGTGGGAAGAATCCAGAGAAATAAATATTTTGGGGAATGTTAAAAAGGCATAATATATTTCCCCAAAGGAATAATGGAGAAGATCTTTAAAAAAGACAGAAACCAGCCCCAGCCCCTCTCTCCCAAGCAGAAAACTCAGCAGAGGCCAGCTTTTAGAAATGCAAATTCAATAATCCTTTCAGAAAGGTATGAGCCTTCCAGCTAGAAACTGAAGAAATTAGGAAGACGACACCTAAAATCTACATACCCCACCCAAACTCTAAAAGACATGAACTTTGGGGACATAATAGAATTAACCCACCAATACCAAAAGAGCACATTCAGACTCAGGTCAAAATACATGACACAGGAAATACAAAGCCTCAAACAGGAACAGGAAACAACCTCAAAAGCCCCAGAAGGTATAAAACTCCTAGCTACATGTGGTCAGCTTTCCCAGAGCCACGCTTCTGTCTGACTTTGCTCTTCAATAAACTGCAATCTTCTTTCTAAAGCAGTCTCCATTTTGTTTATTCCCAGCTTGGACTGGACCCTGATGAAGATTTTTCTTTCAACAGTCCTTTCTAACAGGAAACAAGTATGACAAATTTCAGGCTGATACACTGAGAAGAGAGTTCTGGGGAATAGGAAGAGTGCTCTTAAAAATGGTGTGGTCTTTTCTGAAAGCAGTAGAGCAGAATCTGGATTGTGGCAATATTATTTATAAGGAATTACATTATCTATCTTTTTCAGAAAATATATCCCTCAGGAGGCCAAGTTAATTAATACAACTTATAAAGAAACCTCACCAGACTGCTCAGAGTAATAGACTTAAATACTCTATCCATTCTCCCACCCCCCAAGACATTGAATTGGTCAATCAATGGTGGGTTAACCACCAGGATCATTGTAATTCGAGAGACATAGGATATGATCAGTCCCCATTCCTCTTTTTTGAATCATAGCGTTTTACATAAATGATATTGTTCATTGTCCTTGACAGAGATCTGGAGCTCTAGTTAAATAAATTAAGAACTATGTGGAGGCCCACAACTGGAACAGAGGAAGTTCTAACCAGCCTGCCCAACCCAATGAAATGAATGGATTTTTCAATTATTCCTTTTCACCTGAGATTCCAGAATTTAGCTAGATCTCCTGTGCTTCTAGTACATTCCCACTTCTGAAATTTATGTAGAGATGGTTTAAAATCATAATAACACGATCACATTAAGGGCTTTCCTTTCTGTCAGTTATAAAATTCTTGAACTGCATTGAGCTTACTTCTGAATAGACATATATAGGTTTCTACTATATCCACATTGAGTTTTGAGTCTCTATAGTATACTTTTTTGTTTTGGGCAAAAAATATTTGTTTCTGAAACTAACTTGAGTTTTTAGATGAGTTCTGTTTTGTGGTAAGAGCTTACTGTGGAAATCTCCCATAAGAACCCATGGGAATTAAAAGCAACCTGAGAGTTCATAGCTCTCACTAATCCATGCATGCAATCAGCTCAATTGGCATGGAAGAACTGCCCTTCCTTTGGTGATTCCAGGGCTGTGAATCTCCTTGCTGACCAAGGTAATTTCTACATTAGTGATTTATACTGTCTTCTAGCATCATCAGTTCATTGATGTGCTTATATAACAGTAATCAGAGCAGGCTTTATATCACCTCAAGGATGGCTAGATGATTCTAATGATTGCTGGACGGTTGCTGGAATTGGGTATGTCTAGTTTAATGAAGAGAAGGATGACGGGGGGACATGATAGCAGGCTTCCAATATCTCCCTCAGAAGAGGGAGTCAAGCTATTCTCCAAAGCACTTGAAGGCAAGACAAGAAGCAATGGATGGAAACTAATCAAGGAGAGAAGCAACTTAGAACTAAGGAGAAACTTCCTGACAGTTAGAACAATTAACCAGTGGAACAACCTGCCTCCAGAAGTGGTGAATGCTCCAACACTGGAAGTTTTTAAGAAGAGACTGGACAGCCATTTGTCTGAAATGGTATAGGGTTTCCTGCCTGAGCAGGGGGTTGGACTAGATGAGCTCCAAGATCCCTTCCAACTTTATTATTATTATTATTCTATACGTTCCTAGTGAGGAAGAGCACAGAGAGGCACTAGCCTCTCTCACATCTTTAGATGGTTGTACAAGGCAGGGAAGAGAAGGTGGATTCAACTGACTTTTGCACATTACCATTGTGTTCATTAATTTTATTTGAGATCTATATGCCACTCCCAAATGATTGTAGCAATTTACTATACATACAAAATAAACATAGACGTTTAAAATCATTTAAAGATCAGCATGGAAATCTAAAAAAAGTGGGAGTGAAGAGTGAGGTTAGAGCTCAACCCTGAACAGAAATAAGGAGGTGACCTTAAGTCTTTTACATCTTTTTTCAATTGTTTTAATTGTTTCCATGTCTAATTTTGTAATGGAGCTACTAATATTTTATGGTGTCTTATTCCCACAGATTTTATATTTTTAGTAAAATAACAAAATATAAAATGAAACGAAATGAGAGAGAGATATTTGTTGGCCAACCAATTGCTCATAGGATCTCCCTTTGAGAAAGGGAAAGGAACAGCTTTCCTCCCTCTCCCATGGAGTACAGTGAGAGTACAGTGAAATAATTGTGCCAGGGCTGGCATGCTCTGAAAACATGCCTTCAATATATCAGTAAAATGAATGAAGTTTTAAATGGGGCATCCTACCTACACATGCCTTTTTTTTTCTTGTATCACAAAGCAGAATATCTGGTAAATTACTACCTAACCTTGAGGACTCTTTATAATGGGCTTTGACAATCTTAAATATTTTCCCTCGAGCAGGGCTGTCTCTAAAGGCCATTCTATAAAAATTTCAACAGTTATCCCAAACAGACCAAACCAAGGCTGTAAGGTATCACTCAGGAAGACACTGAAATAAGAACAATAGTTCTTATTTCAGTATCCATTTACCCTGGAACGATAAAGATTGAAATAGCAAAATATAACATATCAATGAAATTGAATCATCTATATATTTTTATAATTGAATATCTGTATATGCCAATATAAGGCACTGCATGCCAAAACGACTAGACACAGGGACAGATTTTTCCCTCGTGCCATCACTCTGCTGAACATAGTACCACCTATGTACATTTACCCATGTTGTATGGCAGTATTATTATTATTATTATTTTTCTTATCTCCCTTCTTATCCCCTCTTATTGGTATTATTATGATGAATATTATTACTCTGTTGCTTTGCATATACACTGAGAGCTTCTGCACCAGAGATAAATTCCTTGTGTGACTATTCACACTTGGCCAAATAAAGTATTCTACTCTACTCTACTTCTATTCTGTTCTGTTCTGTTCTGTTCATTTCCCCTCAATATCAAATCCAGGCATAGAATGGCATGGTGGCCTAGTGGTGAAGACATTGTCCTCCCATTCAGAAGGTTAAGAGCTCAATCCTAGGTAGCAGCAGATATTTTTCTCCTAGGACGTGAAGAAAAAATAGCTGTTGCAAACTCCACGTAGGCATCAGGAAAAGTATCCAGCCAAGGTAATGCTCACCTCCATCCAGTCACTCCCACTGTACCCCAGATAGGGACTACAGGGTCATAAAAAAGCAGTTAATATCAAACCCATGACGGCCTAGATTCCTTTTTCTCTTGATATGCTAGTTTTTCATTTGGGCAATGGAATATCCTACATCTTTGAATGTCCTATAGTTTAACTGCATTAGATTCAGAGTACTTGGAAGCAGAGGTATTAATGCTTTAAAAAAATGCAATGAACTGCTCTATTTCTAAGGAATAAGGCAATGCAGCAATATATAACGTGAACAAACTGCCAGCTTTCTCATATATAAATTGAATATATGTGAAATAGATATCTCAGATCAAGACATCAAGGTAACCTTATCACATAGGCCCAGAATCTGTCAATGGGAAGCAAGCTTGTTATGTGAATAGCTGATCGCTTAATTATTACTCCCTCGGCTCCTCTACTGAAGCATGAAGTTAAAAAGACCAGTCCAAGCTATTCTGTAAAGGTCAAAACTCTCCTTTTGCTTGGTCATATAAGAATCATACTATAGCAAAAGGATATTCTTTTTCTCTTTCTTTCCATTCTTGTCTTATTGAAAGCTTTTGTCAGTGATCTCACTTTTTAACTACTGTTATGCACATACTACCATCAGTGTAAATGTTAAAGATACACAAATATTGAAGTATGTACGCTAGTAGAACAGCTAGCTTTACACTCTCTCAACCCCTGGCCTCATTTTGGAAACAGGGTAACTTAGCAGCACAGCACATGCTTTTCATGAAGTAGGTTTCAGATTCAATCCTAACATTTTCAATTTTAAACATTGAGCTGAAGACGGAAGTACAGACTGCAGATCTCAAAGAGATGGATGAGATTTCCAAAGCCATTCAAATGTTGCTGCCAAATTGTAAGTTTTAATGTCAGAAAGGGAAAAAATAGTAAAACATGGAAAGAATCATAATTAACTGTTGTTAATTGATTGCATTGAGAATCATTTTGATATGGTGATTAAAGACTCTGGGCTAGAAACCATGAGACATTGAATTCTAGTTCTGCCTTAGGCATAAAGCCAGATTTTTTCTCTCACAGTACTGGGAAGAAGACACTGCTGAAATTTTTGCCAAGAAAACAAGTCCATGCAGTCATTTTAGGAGTCAAGATTGACTTGAAGGCATAAGCGCACATAGATATTAATTATATTAATTTAATGTAAATTAATTCTAAGTAATTTAATTTAAATTCAATTAATACAATTACTGACAAATACCATGTAAGGAGTCGTTCTCACATGGACAGTGAGAAACAAGCTGATATTAATTCTGATGATACCTATATTTCCTAAGTCACAGTATTTGCTGAAATTCTTTTGGGAATGGCTTCCTACTTTCTTCAACAAATATTACTCATTCTCAGTTCTTGAATTTCCTTGTGAGGTTATCTAAATCAGCAGTCCCCAACCCTTCTGGCTTGGCGGCCCAGTGGGGAGGAGAGAGGGGGTGGTTGTGTATGAGTGACAGGCGCTCGCGCTCGCATGCACAGCTCCATTTGTGCACAAATGGAGCTTCATGCACAAGTGTGGCCACCCCCCACTTGCGCAAGTGGAGCTGCACATGCTCATCCATCACTTCCATGGCCCAGTTCTAAATGGGCTGCAGCTTAGAAGTGGGCTGCAGCCTGGGCTTTGGGGACCCCTGATCTAAGTGCCTGCAGTCCTGTTTCCTGCTGTAGCCTGGCATAACAAATTACTTGTCCTTGCCTTGCTTGCTTATTGAAGTGAAGTGCTTGACCTACCAGTCTATAGCTAGTGTGGCCCTCAGCCTGAAACAGGTCATGCACTCTTCATATAGAAGGAAATGTGAAAGTATTGGAGGAGGGGGAGAAAGATAATACTTTTCTAAACAGACAGTAGTCCAATTCATTGTAAGGCAGCTTGAGATGAATTAGAAAACACATTTGTTGGCTGAATAAATTCATTGAGAAACCGCATCAATGAACTAAAAGAGACAGAGTCCTCAAATTCTTCCTACTTTTAAAAAGAGAACTAGAAATAGGATAATAAAAACTGGAACTCAGCAACACACAGGAGCAAAGGACAAACAAGGAAGAACACTGGGTTTAACAGTTACAGATTTTTGTTTTTAGCATGTAACAATTTTGATTTAATATACATTACTGAGTTATTTCAGACATAATGCTGGTTTATTCATTTTATTTTGATGTAACTATATTCATAACTTTTTGTATTCTCTTATCCTTTATTGGCTAAGGTTTAGTTTGAACAATTGAATCAATTCAAGTCATCAGTCTGATCTAATCTCATGGTTCAATTTAATTGGGAAACTGAGTTGACTCAATTTTCCAGATCTCTTCAGAAAAAAAAGCTTTTTGTTTTTGCAAGACAACGCCCTTTCAAATAATGTAATAAGTTCAGAGGCCTCCTATTTAAGTTGACTATTTGAGCCAATAAATGAGCTTAATTCAAGGGTTCTGTTGAATCAGTTCTCTGAAGTGAAGCTTCACACAAACCTACTACATAATAGTAATAGCTCACTATCTGGTAAATGGAAGAACATGATTATGTGAGTTATTCCAAAATGTGGAGCTCCATCTGTCAGTCATGACAACTAAACATGGAGATGGTCTTTCTCTTTTTGAAGATGAATTTTAATGTTTTAATTTTTGCTGTTCCCTGATTATATTCAGTATTTGTCAATGTTACCTAATGTTGGAATGGGTTGTTTTTCTCAAGTGAAATTCCTAAGTTGTTTATTTTGCTACTAAAATCATTACATTGTCAAAAAAGGGAAAGCACTAGTTAATTTGCCAATTTTCTGTCAGATTTTATCTGCTGTTGGTATAATAATCCAGTAAACAGCATTTTATGAACATCACATCTAAGACTTAAATCTTATTGAGATACCCCTTAGTAATATGTAAAACCCAGCAGCAAATATTAAACCTGACATGTTAGAGGAAGATTTAATCCTTTTGTACAAATGCTGAAACTCAAAAGAAGTCTAGACATCACTTAGTCTGTTTCCATCTTTTGCTGTAGGAGGCTTTTCAGCAAAGCCATTATTAGTTTATTGACATTAGGATGCAAATGACATGTATGATTGCAGAATAAATACAAATATTGGGTGGCATTTAATAAAATGAGAGTTTTTTTCAGACAATAAACTAGAAACTTTATTTGTTTGTGTGTACTTGACCATTTGGTCCTGGTAGATCATATCTAAAACATAACCTGCTTGCAATATCAATTTTCAGTTAATTGTTAGACATAAAAAGATTAAAAGATGGAAGAAGAACAAGTAAAAGAAACAATGATAGTGTGGGCAAAACCTTTTGGACATTCTATAGATTTAGAAGATTGGGAAAAGCTTTGGGAGAGAAATATTAAACTTACTAAAGCACCTTCATATAAAGAGAATTTATATAAAATGTTTTATAGATGGCATATGACACCAGTTAGATTAGCGAAAATGTTTAAAAATGTATTGAACATCTGTTGGAAATGTAAACAAAAACCAGGTACTTACTATCATATCTGGTGGATATGTCCTAATGCTAAGAAATTTTGGTTTAAGATTCATATATGGCTGGAAAAGATGACTAAAATACAGATAGAATTTAAGCCAGAACTGTTTTTATTAGGAATTTTAGGACTTAATTATGGCAAAGAGAATGAATACTTAATATTACATGTATTGACAGCTGCGAGAATTGCATTTGCCCAATTTTGGAAAAATGAAAATCTACCACCTGACCAGATTATAATCATGAAAATTTTAGAATTATACTAAAAATCCGAATCCCGGGTAAACACATGTCGTAAAGCAAATAAATAAAAACGATCACCGGGATAAAAATCTTAAAACAAATATTGTTTAATTTACAAAGCTGAGCTTTCATTGGCCACACTGCCGACATCATCAGAGCATATAACGTGAGATTCGGGAGTCCGTTCTTATATGACTGTTATATGCTCTGATGATGTCGGCAGTGTGGCCGACGAAAGCTCAGCTTTGTAAATTAAACAATCTTTGTTTTAAGATTTTTATCCCGGTGATCGTTTTTATTTATTTGCTTTATGACACACACACACATATATATATATATATTTGTTTTCATAGATTTTCACGGGTACAGGTATGCAGGTCTTGGCGTATTCGGGTCTTTTCCCGGGAAAAGACCCGAATACGCCAAGACCTGCATATATATATATATATATATGGGAGACTTGGATAGCTATTTCGGGCTCATTCTGCCCTCCTCAGCAAGCCACACCCTCTATGGGATTTGAACCTAGGCAGCCTGCATGCTAGGCAGTGTATTAACCTCCAGGCTACCAGCTCTCCTCCCCTCCTTTGTCAGTATGGCAGTTAAAATACCAAGGTGCATCAACCAGACCGGTTTGTGAAAAACTTTATATATATATATATATATATATATATATATATATATATATATATATATATATATATATATATATATATATATATATATATAGTGATACCTTCCAATATGCAGTAAACTAAAGTAAATTTGCTTCAATACATTATGTTATAATGTGGATTTATTTTTAAAAAAATATTCTTATACGAAAGTTATTCTGAGAAGAGACAATAATCTTTATATATATATAAAAATTTACAAATTTACTTTAGTTTGCTGCATATTGGAAGGTATCACTATGTGAAATTCAAAAATAATATTGAAGGTTGCCAGAATTTGCTGCCGCTCAAAACCTACTGGGTGGACAATTTATGAAATTAAGGAAATTAATAGTGGAATGAAAATGGGGAAACCAGCTCTTTGGAAGATTGAAACCTGCTTAAAATTCAAGATATTCAATCATTTCCATTTTAAAGCAAAAATGCCAATAGAAGAGAACATTTGTAGCTCTCCTACCTTGGTGGGTTTTTTCTTTATTTATTATTATTTTATTATTATTTATTATTATTATTTCATTACCCAAACTAGGTAACATCATCAGTGCTGTTATGATATATTTTCATCTCTCTGCTATGAGATCCTTCCCAGATATTGTTCAACTATGCTATTTGGCACTTCGTAATTGATTTTCTCTATGATGGTTTTTATTTTTTCTCTCGTAAATCTGAGAATCTATTTCCTTGATAACAATGCTAGTTAGATTTCACAGAATTAAAATATTGAAAAGAAACTAAAAAAACCTACATAATTTTTTCTCTTTAAAAAAAAAGCCTTTAGCTTTTGCCAAGTGAAGTCAGGAAAGCAAAGGCTCAGAACGAACAAAGACTTGCAACAGAAATCATGGATAATAAACAAAAGTTTCTTCCAACATATTAACAACAAGAAAAAAGTCAAGGAAACTGTAGGTCCACTAAAGAGAGAAGAAGGCAAGGAAATAACAGGCAACAGGGAGAAAGCAGAGCTGCTTAACTCATACTTTACATCAGTCTTCACACAAAAAGAAACCATAGCCCAACATACCAGAAAAACCATTGCAAAAGACAAATTAGAAACAAAAATTAAAATAAGCAAGAAAATGGTAAGAGAACAGCTATCCGACCTTGACAAATATAAATCACTGGGGCCTGACAGATTACATCCCAGAGTTTTGAAGGAGCTGGCAGATGTTATCTCAGAATCACTGCACCACATCTTTCAAAAATCCTGGTGCACAGGGGAAGTACCTGAGAATTGGAAAAGGGCTGATGTGGTTCCCATCTTCAAGAAGGGGGGGGGAACAAACCCAGGAAACTACAGACCAATCAGTTTAACATCAATACCTGGGAAGATCGTAGAAAAGATAATCAAAAAACAGATTTGCGAACAACTAGAAGCAAACAAAGTTAAAACTAGTAGCTAGCACGGGTTTGTTAAAAACAAATCATGCCAAACCAATCTTATTTCATTATTCGACAAAGAGACTAAACTAATAGACCAGCGAAATACTGTGGACATAGTATACTTAGACTTCAGTAAGGCATTTGATAAAGTAGACCACAGCCTACTCCTTGGTAAGCTAGAAAAAGGTGGAATAGAGAACTGTAACTGGCGGGCAAACCATATTCAACGAGTAGTCCTCAACTGCACTACATCCACATGGAGAGAAGTAATCAGTGGGGTACCACAAGGTTATGTCCTAGGCCCAGTACTCTTCAATATCTTCATCAATGACTTAGATGAGGGAATTGAAGGGGAACTCATCAAATTTGCAGGTGACACCAAACTGGCAGGAATAGCCAACACCCCAGAAGACAAACTCAGGATCCAAAAAGATCTTGACAAACTTGAACAACGGGCCCTATCCAACAAAATGAGTTTCAATGTGGAGAAAATCAAAGTTCTACATTTAGGCAGGAAAAATCAAAGGTACAAGTAAAGATTGGGCAAGACCTGGCTTTAAAACAGTAACTGTGAGAGGGACCTTGGAGTCCTAGTATATGATCACTTAACCATGAGCCAGCAGTGTGCACCAGCAACCAAAAAAGCTAATACAATCCTGGGTTCCATAAACAGAGACATAGAATCAAGATCACGATAGGTATTAGTACTGCTTTATAAAACCCTAGTAATACTGCAGCCAATTTTGGTCACCATATCACAAAAAAGATTTGAGAGTTTGGGAAAAAAATTCAAAGAGCAACTAAGATGATCAAAGGCCTGAAGACTAAAACATACGAAGAACGACTGTGGGACTTGGGTTTGGCTAGACTAAAGAAAAGAAGAAATAGGGGAGACATGATAGCAGTATTCCAGTATCTGAGGGGCTGCCACAAGGAAGAGGGGGTCACTTTGTTCACCAGAGCACCAGAGGGAAGAATGAGAAACAATGGTTGGAAACTGATCAAAGAGAGAAGCAACCTGGAATTAAGGAGAAACTTCCTGACAGAAAGGACAATTAACCAGTGGAACAGCCTGCCTCCAGAAATTGTGGGCGCTCCATCACTGGAGATTTTTAAAAAGAGGCTAGACAGTCACTTGTCTGAGATGGTATAGGGTCTCCTGCTTGAGAAGGGGGCTGGACTAGAAGATCTCCAAGGTCCCTTCCAGCTCTATTCTATTCTATGTGAAAAAAAGATCCATAAAAGTCATAAAGATCATGAAAGAACCCAAGAGTCCATCATAGGGGACTAGAGAAAAGGAAAGAGGGAAAGAGGGGGGGAAAGAGAAACATCCTGAAGAGAAAGCAGTATAGGGAAACAGTTCAGAAGATGGATTAGGAAGAAATAAATGAAGGGTTTATGAAAAGGTAATGAGGATAATCAGAGATTTGGGGCCCTCTTTAAATCCTGGAGGTGACTTTTAAACACTCTTTCTCAACTTGATGTTCCCCAAGTGTGCTGGACTGAGATCAGTTGGCTGGGTGGGAATGATAGGAATTGCAGTGTACAGTAACACTTTTGTAAGGTACCTGGTTTGGAAAAGTTCAGAACAGGACATTAAAGGTCTATTGAATGTGCACAGATGGTTTTCCCCTTTATTTCTCACCACAATCAGTCCTTCAACATCTGGATTTAGGCTAAAGGGTTTTGAGTTCTCAGAAAGTGTGATGTTTCAGGCATGTGATGACTAGGATTTCTCATTCTTTAATCAAATTAAGTGGTCACTGACAGCTTTAGTAGCAGTGCTTCCAAAATTCTCATTGTGTGACTTGATGTCTGGATTTTGATTTTCAAATTACCTAATCTTGTTCCCGAGATAAAATTAATATATAGGGACTCACCCACTGATTCTCTTTATATTTCAGAATTATTTTAAAAATGCTACCTATGCAGAGAAAGATACAGCTTTCTCATCTGCATCCTTGCTTCTGTGGCTTAAAAATTAAATATATGCATAGTGGCAAAGCACTACAAGAACAACTATGGGAAGAAGAACAAGTCAACAAATCATACTGGACGAACCAGTTCAACCCACAATTGTTTACCTATTGTCAACAACAATACCTCGCAGGATACAAAGAAACTAAAAGAAGATACTACAAGCTGTATCCCATTTTCATCTACAAAACCCAGACCTTGTGGCTTTATTGATTTCATTTTACTAATACAAATTGTCCAAAAACATTACTGCGTGACACTTATTATTTTTAGTCATCTCATTTTTAGACCACCACAATCCTGAAGGAATCTCATTAGTTCACAAGATAAAATGTATAATAAACAATATACAATAAAAAGAAGATACATGAATTATAGAGTACAAACGAATTAAAAATATAGAATTACATTAGTTAACAAAACAAAACTATAATCCAGCCACCATGGAATCCTACCTCAAATATTCTCCAGATTACTTAATTGTAAGCTATTCCTGCAAAGTGAATCTTGGGTGTCACTGGGAGATCATTTTGGGGGACCAGTGCAGCTACTGGAAAATAGCACCAGCAAGATTTCTCCCCCACTCCTCCCTAAACTGGTAAACCGCTATTAGGTTCTTTCGGCTCAACCATTATTAATTTAGTACAGATCAATCAGTATGGCTGATTCCAATGGGAGAATATAGATCAGGGGTGTCAAACTGGCAGCCCACAGTCCGGATGCGTCATGCACAGGACACACCCACCCCGGCTCGGCAAAGGCAAAAAACATCATGATACGTCACAATACATCATGTGATGCAATTGAGCTTGACAACCGTGATATAGATCTTCAAATAACTTGATGCTACATGATTTAGGGCTCTATAGGTTAGCACCAGAACTTAAACTGCATTCATTGTTAACCACTATAGGACTCATTGGGAGGTATAGTGTGCTCCTAGCAACAAATGTCAGTTAGTACATGGGCCACTGCTTCCTTAGCCAGCTGTTGGCTGGAAGAGGTCTTTGAAGGCATCCCCATGTGGACTACATTACAGTAGTCTAAATGAGTGATGACAAGGGCATAAATCACTGATTCAGTTTAGAATGGTATGGCTGAAATGTCTTTAAAGCATTTGAAACAAACAAGCAGGATAAAGATCATTCTAACTTTTTCACATCATGGGAACACCCATGGAAAATCCAGATTGTCGCTTATCCAGTGATTATCAACCAAGACATGTTCAGCTTCCCTAAAGTAGCTATGTAATATGTCTTCAAAATAACCCCAGTAATTCTAATCTTAGATATTCTGCTCTTATGTCAGAAATGAGCAACACAGGACAAAACTATATCAGAAAATAGTAACAGAATGGTATTTATGAAATGCATATAGTGACTAGATTTACGCATCCCACTAAACTGGCTTGCTTGATTTTAGCTCAATGTAGTCTATGTTTCATGCTATTATGGTTTATAAAGCAGTGCCTAGCTTAGCATCAGGCATGAAAGAGGCAATACATATTGTTAGGAACATACACAGGATGGATAATTGTAGACTGAAGTAGTGTAAAACTGCCCATACATCCACTGTGATATACCTCCTACTATGAGAAAGCCTTTTCTAAAAATTTCCTGAAATCTACTTCTGTGCATGTTCCACTTGGTGGTTAAAGTCTGTTTCAACTTAAAACAACTCTGCTTCATCATAACAGTAGTTCAGCTACTTAAGACAGAAATCATGACTCTCTTTAATATTTTCTTCTCTAGATAACAGACACACTCGCTCAACTATCTATGATTTCATTTCATTTCTCCAACTGCTACTCTTCCACCAAACAACTTGCAATGATTCTTGAGAAGAAACAATAAACGTCTGTGAAAATATTTTTTAAAAATCAAAAAGTGTGCATTTCAAATTCAGGAAGAATCTGAATTGTTATCATAACCCAGCATGTAGCAGGACTAAGTGTCTTTCTTCAACAGGCAATGGAGATGAGAAAGGAATAGCTGAAATTAGATAATCTTGATGTTTGATTGAGGCTTACAGAATTTTTTCTAGCTGTGGAAGGGAGGATTTGGGCTGTATTCAGGCAGCAGAATATTATAGGCTGGCACTGTATCCTGCACTTCTATCACCTTAATTTAAATAATTGGACACATGAACCTGGAACTTTGAAGAGTGCTGCATGAGAAGATGCAAGGGTCAGCATCTGGATCTAATAGAGCCTTACTTAGCCTTTCACTTAACAAATGAGATTTGGCATATTTCCATGAATATTTTTGGATACTGGAAAGCCTTCTTCACAACCTCTACTGGAAAATTATGGTTGTTAGTTTTTCCTGAGAATGAAATGCACTCTTTACCTGTTCAGATTGACCATTACTGCACCAGGTTTCAAAGTGCTCCTTAAAATAGGTTCAGATTAAGGATACTTCTGATAGCGCTAAATGCTAAAGCTGGTTTTTTTATATATAACCTTCATGGGAAGAGCCTTTTGTTCTCATGGGGTGTGTGGCAGATCTGTCAATAAAGCTTAAAACTAAAGTTCCACCCATAAGAGCAATCAGCACACTTTTATCTTTCCATGCTAGAAATAATGAAGGACAATATATTTGACAGCCCTCATGTAACTCCCAACTTCTGCCAGTGTCATTCAAACTTGCAGTGTTACATACAAATGCAAGTGGATGAGAGAAACTCTGTACTGTTCATTATTTAATTTTTAAAACCTGCACATGTTTAACCTTCAGGACAACCTTGTCTTAATCTTCCTTTTGTTGTTGGACTGTTCCTTGATGAGCCTTTTTTCCCCTTGATTAATTAGCAAGCTGGAGTGGGAACCACTCTCTTAAACAATGCCTTCATCGTTTTGACTAATTTGCAATCCAGCCTTAAATTTCAGCAAGATGTGTTTAGCTGTGTTGTCCTGCATGTTCTGATTCACCAACTCCTGATGTGGGAACATTTTGAAATCCCCACCCCCATTTTTTTCTCTTTTTTTAACTTTTGATTTCTTTTTTTTTTACTTATAGAGTGAGACATTTTCACGCAAGATGAAGCTACTTCTTAAAAATTGTGTTTTCCTGTGAACCATATTAATATAATCCTGCTTACTTGCAAATGCTGATACAGAGTTGGATCTAAAAATACAAAAAAAATGGTAATTCCTTAGCCAGCTTTTCCAATTTGATGCTCTCCAGGAATATGGAGACTAAAATACTCAAACTCCTCAGCCAGAATTTTTGACAACTCTGGGGGATGTCATTCTACACATCTAAAGAGCAGCAGGTTGGAAAAAACTCTGTTAGCAGAACAAAATTATAGTGTCAGTTTAAATGCTTTTTCCTTGACATTTTCATTCCAGCATGGTGATGACTGAAGGGCTTTTGACCTAAACAAGATGTAAATAAACTGTATATGAAAAACTTGAACAAGAATTGATTTTAAATATGGTTCACATGATAATCTCTATTGCTAAAGTTCACATTGCAATGTGGATCCAAGAAGTAGCAATATCTACTGTACACAAAACAGGGGGTTACTAGCAAGCTAAGAGAAACTTCAGAATTTGCAGAAGCATTTAAAAAAAAAATAGGAAAGACCCTAGGGGAAAGACATCAAGATTAGGTAGAAAAATATCTAATGAATGAGGGTGGTTGAATCTTATAGATGGAACAAGTCAACTGCCAGCCATAATGATACAGTTAAGCCTCCTGGCAACAAACAGTATCTTATGTTCAGATAGAAAAGGACTGGCGTGTCTGCCTGTTGCAGCACTTCCCCTACCTACCTCTCTCCCTTTTATTGGACAGTCTGGTTCTATGAGGCTCTCCATTCTCTTTAGAAATGTATTAAGTATATGACAGCTGTGGCTCAATATGTAACCTTTTCAGAGGAAGTGAAAGGTGTTTTGTGGTCTCTGACTAACAGCGTGGGAAGTCTCTACATGCTAGTTTGCAAAGCACTCGAAGAACTTTACTGCCAGATTAGTTTATGTGCATATTTATGTACAATGAGTTGTAAATTCATAAATCATTCATTTTAATGAAGTGGGAACTCCAAGGGCCACATCTTTAGGCTGCTCAAATCCTTATCGAGACCAAGCAAAAAAAAAAGAGTTGTCTCTCTCTTCTGACTTAGAGCAACCTTGAAATCATAGTTAGAATCAAGCATGCTTGCCCTTTAGGACCAATCTGAAGATAGCCAGTGGGATCAATCTTCTGCATGTAGAAACATAAACATAACCTTGAATTCTAGTATTACTTGAATTAGCAATTTGCCAAGTAGTTTCTAAGATAAAGAATATAAGGTCTACCTTCCTGGTTCAAATCAAGAATGATTCAGTATTTGTTGTTGGGATTTTTTTCAAGCACTAAGACAGAGGCCTCTGAGACATTAAAAAAAAATTAGGTCCCAAAATCTGTAAGAGAATGTTTTTTTATTAATAAAAATAAATACTGTTTTCCATTGTGGTTTAAAGCATTAAAGCAAAAAGGCAATCATAAACACTTAATAATAACAGTAGTAAAATGATAGTTAGATTACTTGGGGAAAAACAAACATTCATTTTATATAAAATTTATGAGGTTAAAATGGATTTTCTGGTGCCCAAAAGATAACAATGTCTTCATAAACAAGACATGATAAAATGTTTTTGGGTTAAAAACTATAGTTAATATGACTATGTCTACTGAGACAGATTATTTTGCTGTTGCCAGGGACCAGTGGTGTTGAAAATGAGTAGCTCTTTAAAGCTACAAAAGGAATCCAAAAGCAAAGTTAAGAAACTTATATGCTAGATATTCTAGATTCCACTAAATCCTTTAAATATTGAGTTTATGTAGTTTATGGGAGGTAGATTGGTAGGTTTTGTTTTGAAAGTGGCAGCAACTGGCACTTTGATGCACTATTCAGCCCCTACATAACTTGCAACAGCTTCCTTTTGAAACTCATACAAAGTCTCATTTGCTTTGAGAAAATGGGCAACTTTGCTAATGGAAAAGCTGCATATGCTTATCAGTGCCTTTGAAATTATAGTGGTTACTGAGTCAGAGCATCGGTCTGCCAATATTTATACTAAGTTATCCCTAAGTGTGCAGTCTTATGCCCTCTGAGATAATATCCCAGGAACTTCTGCCGTCCTGAATCAGAAACGCATCCAACTTCAGAGAAGGGAAATCTTGTATCGGTTCCCCCTCCTTCTCCAAGTTGATTGTTTCAAAGGTCAGGAAATCCCAATTTTGAAAAGCCACAAAAAATAATGCTGGGGATGAGCAGGGGAGACTAAAACCAGGATTTATGGAGTTGAAGCCAAATCTGGAACTGGATCTAGAAATACTGTACAAACATTACTTTGTCTACCTTCATCCTGCTGGGCTACAGCCAGCAAAGGCTTGGGCTTTTCTAAGTGCTCCAACATTGGACTAGTTAAAGACACATTAGGTTTGCTCTGCAAATGTCTTCCAGATGGATGGAGTTATGATTAAAAATTACTCATCCAGCTAGGAACGCAAACCACTAAAGTCTTCCATTTCAGTGAGATTACTTATATTTGAAATAGACATTACTACATAGTCAGAATGCACTGAGAATTAGATTGTAATATATAGGACATTTAACATCTCTTCTTCCCCAAAAGTGCAACCCACACACTTGCTAATAGATATACTGTAACTCGGTCTCAACACAGTGTTCATTTCATATATTATCAAGTTCTGGTTGAACTGCTGATGCCACATAATAACACTACACAATAATTATCTTTGTCCAGGAATGGAAACTGCATGTCAGCTCCACTGTCCTACCACACCTAGAAAAGATTCACACTTACAATAGCAAAAGTGGGAAATAATACCATATACTAAAGGAAAATAATACGGGAGTAAATCAATCAAAAAAAGTACATATTACATATCGGAAAGAATAGCCACATGTATAATATGATTTTTTTTATTGTTGTATGCTGTCCAGGAGCACTTTCCATGACAAGAGTTGTATAGAAATGTGATGAATAAAGAAATAAATATAAATAAATAAAATATTTATAGGACTGCTGATCCCTGATGGTTTCTGCCTGTCCTAACCTATCGGGCAGAGAAGAAATGCTCTGAATCCTGGTGGTTAAGCAATGTCATTTGGTGAGTTTTAGGAAATTCAGAAATTTTAAGGGAAAGGCACACTCACTTTCTGCTTTGCCCAAACTACCTGCCCTTTGCCCCACCCTCATGCCACACTGACCACTTGCAGCTATTATCTCCCCGAACACTTGTGTATGGATGATAATATAACTTTCCTTCTTCCTTGGGAAAAAGTTTGGAAAAGTTTTCAACTTAAGAAAAGAAGGTAAGCAATAGCAATAGCACTTAGACTTATATACCACTTCACAGTGCTTTACAGCCCTCTCTAAGCAGTTTACAGAGTCAGCATATTGCCCCCAACAATCTGGGTCCTCATTTTATCAAGCTCAGAAGAAAGGAAGGCTGAGTCAACCTTGAGCCGGTAAGAAATGAACTGCTGGCAGTCAGCAGACATAGCCTGCAATACTGCATTCTAACCACGACTCTTTTGTCCCAAACCAAAAGCAATCTTTAGGTCTGGAATATAACTGAAATGCAGAGATCATGGCATATTTGATCAGTCAGAAAACAGCCATTTATGAAAAAAGGAACATATTTCAGGATGCTATGTACCACCCTAGCTGAATCTTTCTGTGGTTGCTATAAGTTAAATTAGCATGATGCAGCAAACCAGGCTTTTTTTATTTCACTGGTACTGGTAGGCCTCAACCTATGACAGTAATTGAACCCAGAATTGTGGTTGTAAATCATTATGCAGATCACTATGTGACTGAGCCTGATTCTACAGCCTTTTTTGTAGTGGTTGTTAAGCAAATGCTGCATTTGTTTAAACAAATCCACTTCATCCAGTGAATGTTATTTTGCCGGAAACTGGAAGTAAATGCCAGAAAGTGGCAGCTGAAAACTAGCAGCGGAAGCTGAAAATTATGGTCATGTGACTGTGGAGTGGTCCAGTCACCAGACCTCTGAATCAAGTTGTAAGTACTTTTGGAGGCATCCATCATAATTTTGAATAGTCACTAAGTAATCATTTGTAAAGTGAGGATTCTCTCTCTCTCTCTCTCTCTCTCTCTCACACACACACACACACAAACACACACACAAACACATTTGGTGGGTAAGTAACTGGTGGACCTCAAGAGGAGCATATTATTACTCACAGGTACCTTGTGACTAATCCTGTTTCCTTAACAACTGTCTGATAATGCAAGAAATTAGGGGTTTTCTCAAGGAAACACCAGTATTAAATCTGTACTGTACCTAGAAATAAAGTCTTTATTCTATCTTATATCTGAGCCTCACAAATATGGCCACTGTGAAATATTTATTTAGATGATCCTTGAGAGATTACATGCCATTGTGGGGAGGGGTGTAACGTGACATAATAGTCTGAAGAAGTACCCATAAGGCAGAAATGAAGAATCAGTTTCCATCCACTCTATTTGGTAATGGAGACAAATACTAGGAGTTACAGTTCAGCAATATAAAGGAGAATATATGTTCCCCCAAGTTTGACAACATCCTTGGTATAATTCAACCCTCCTGTTTTGGTTGGCAGCAAACAGTCTTGTAATTTATTTCTACCAGACATAACAGTGTGACTAGCTAGGGTTACCAAAACAGGAGATAACTGCTCTTTGATGATGTTCAGTGGCTATAATTGCTCTCAGTACAATACTCTGGAATGATGTAGCTGTATTACAATGGTAACTGCTCAACATTCAGTCAAGGCCCAGAAAACGGGGAGCAGAGAAACTTCAGATAATCAGATCATTGGTAGCTACCCCAAGGTTGCCATGTACTTATGCCAGGCACAAATTCTTACTTTATCCAGAGGTTACACCTTAATTTTCAGATAAATCTTTTTCAGTTATTACCATTGTGTTCTGTAGCATCACCACCAGCCCATGGCCTGCTTCTGTGTTTTCAGCAACAGTGCATCACTGGATCAGGGCTGCTGAAGGAACACCCCTGAGCTTCATTTCTGCCAGAAGAAATGTCAATAAAGACACAGATGGGATGAGCAAAGGAAAGTGTGGAAAGCCACATAACAACCCATTGACCATTTTCCTTCCCATTTCTCTTCTAGTTATTTTTACAGAGGGATATGAAAAACCTTGTTACAGCATATTGCACAACCAATATCCAGAATGAAAGTATCATTATCTTGGGGGAGGGGTGTGTGAACCAGGAAGGGTAGTCTATCCTGAAAGCTGTACAACTGTGAAGAGACACCCTGTCTGCCAGTAGAATTTCACAAAGTGAAAACCAGACAGTGAATCATCTTCAATAGTGTACAAAACCTGACTTAGGGAGTGTAGCAGATTCTTTCCTTTTCTTTTGCCCAATCCTTGCTGTTGTTTCCCTAAGCCCTACAAGGCAACCCATGAGTCAGTTGGCTTTCGGCAGCACAAACTTGCCTGCAGCCATTTGCCTTCATTTGGAACCTCTGCTCATTCTGGGAATCACTTCTGGCTCTCATGTTCCATCAAGTATGGGCTGAGGCACTCAAAGGGGCCTAGAAGTCAATCAAAGGTTTTTTTGTTTTTTGAATTTCTCTTTGGGTAGAGTCTCTCAGAGCCAATCACCACTGAACTTTCTTAATTTTCATTTAAACAAAATAAATAATGGAATGTATTTACTTATTTGGTTTATATCATGCCCTTTCATATATTCAGGGCACAAAGTTAAGAGGCACAAGTACAAGAACTGTCTGAGAATTTTGCTTGATTCATTTATTTAATAAGACATGACTATAATCTAAACGTTTCTGCTACTATGGGATCGATAGAATTTGTCATTAAAGAATCAGAGGGTTCTGTGCATCCAAGTATGAAGATGGGTTTGAATCACTGTATATTCAACAGATGGGAGGTTGACAATTCTTTTTCATAGGCAGGTATTCCTTCACCTTGAAGAAGTACTCTTGATTATTAACATGAACCGATCAATATCTGTTTAATTTTGACTAGTGTAAACAAGGAGAAAGTTGGATTCGGTTTCCAATAGGAACTTCCTAAAGTTTTTCATACATGGAAGAAAAAACTTGGATTTAAAAACTCTGAATGCAGAAGTAATACTACCTGATACTATAGGTCAGTGGTGGCGAACCCATGGCACGGGTGCCAGAGGCGGCACTCAGAGCCCTCTCTGTGAGCATGCGCGCCATCGCCCCAGTCCTAGGCCTTCAGCTGGGTTTTATAAAACCTTTCCGCTTTAGGCCTCCGCCGCCATGTGCAAAAAAAAAAAAAAGGTTCAATCAGTCAATTTCAACTTCTCGCGGGAAAAAAAAGATCTTGCAAAGTTGGAATTGATTGATTGAACTTTTTAGTCCCACCCAGTCTGCCGTTACCACCACAGCCACGCCCACACAATGGGCCACACCCAGCCAATGGGCCACACCCACCCGGCACTCGACGATGCATAAGTGGGTTTTGGGTTGCAGTTTGGGCACTCAGTCTCTAAAAGGTTCGCCATCACTGCTATAGGTAGTCCTCAACTTACGAACACAACTGAGCCCCAAATTTCTGTTGCTAAGTGAAACAGTTGTTAAGTGAATTTTGCCCCATTTTATGACTTTTCCTGCCACAGTTGTTAAGTGAATCACTGCAATTGTTAAGTTAGTAACACAGTTGTTAAGTGAATCTGGCTTCCCCATTGACTTTGCTTGTCAGAAGGTCGCAAAAGGTGATCACATGATCACTGACTACTGCAACCATAGTAGGTATGAGTCAGTTGCCAAGCATCCGATTTTTGATCACATGACCTTGGGGATGCTGCAATTATCATAAGTGTGAAAAACTGTCATAAGTCACTTTTTTCAGTACCGTTGTAACTTCGAACAGTCACTAAATGAACTGTTGTAAGTCAAGGACTACCTGTACTTGTTTCCTTGCAAAGACAGACCAAATTAGGAATAGGAGCTAGTGACTGAGGCTGAGTTTAGGGCAACAGAACTTATCCTATAGGAAGTGTTTAATGTATTCCATTCTGGCTGGTAGAAATTAAACAACAAACATCTTTTGCATCCCCTGATAGATGTTTCTCTTTCCTTCCCTCCCTTTCTTCACTCACTGGTTGTTTAGGTGCAATAACTACACTAGCAGGACCCACTTAACAGAGGTGTACTGCTGTTTCTGCATAATAGTTCATGTTATGAAGAAATGAATTAAAATCTCTCATCATCAGCATCACTAGTACCTTCCTGGCTGTGTTTATTAGGTGTTTTTTGCAGCAGCATCTGTCTCTTTGTGAACGTGTATCAAGGTGCCTATGGCTCTGTGATCAAAGCTCTATCCCTTTGTAAGAACTCACATATGATGCCGCAGCTGTCATTTTGCCTCTTTTGACCCTCTACTGACACCACTGGCTTCTAATCTAGTCCTCTCTCCCTATTGACAAGAATGCTGAAATTGTTTGATGCCTAAGTAGTCCAGTTCAAAGGTTCACAAATGGCGGACAGATCTGTATGACTTCCTACTTCATGATTTTTTTTAAAAAAAAAAGCTATTTCCTTGGGGTAGGACTGGACACCATCCATCCCCCAGTAATTAAAGTTCAATGTCCACTTCAAGCCAACAATAATGCAACACAAGGCTATGTTCCAAGCCCTCCCTCCTCCTGGTTTGAACAGTGACCCACATTTATCCTTCAGGCACCCTGGTTTGGATTTCTGCAACACCATACTCTAGGTCTTCCTTCAGCCATGACAACCATCTCATGGGCATCCTGGACTGGACACCTGCAAGATCAGGGATATTAAACTTCTGGCAGATGGTACACCTGCTCCATCCATCCAGATAAGCACCTGTTCCGGCAGAACAGGAGTAAATTATGGAACAGTCCTTGATCTATTTTCTACATCACTGAAAAATGTCTCCTTAAGTTGTTCATAACTCTCTGAAGTTTGAGTCTAACCTATGTTCACTAGCTTATTCCAATATCTTTTAGAATCACTGAAATATCATTGTGCCAAAATAACACAACCTCTATATAATTTCAGCAATGGCTGCGTGATGAACTGAGGATACTGTAAGGCACTAGTGAGGCAATATCCATGTCCTGCCAACTTCTTTTGCTGCCTCTGTAGATCAGGAATGCCCCAGGACAAATCTCATGCCTTGTATGCATACACTACATAATTTTAAGCAACCTATTACTCTTCAGTCTCTTTGTCCTTCACTCTTTCCCATGCAGACATTTTAAATTAAAAATAAATCAACTTAGTAAAGGAAAATATTACTGAAATAATGTGGGTTATGTATTCTGAATACTATAATGTGCTATGTGCATTCAAAGTATTATTATTATCACAGGCATCTCATCATCCTCTTCTTATTTTATTTACCTGCTTAAAATGCCTTCAAACCTGAATTAATGCATAGACTTTTTAAAGCACCTGAGAGGCAGGAGAAAATTTATCAGGTGCACATTCTTCCATCGAAACACTTGGGGGGGAAAGTACTGCCTGGCAAAGTTTTCTTTCTGCCATGCTTGAGGCATGGGAATAATTTTTAGGCTGTCCTTTAGATATTTTTTTCTCTTAGGAGACCTAATTAAATCATATAAATGTATGCAGCTCTATTCTGAGGAAAAACCAGTTGAATATAATATATTTTATGCTCTTTATATGCATTAAATGTGAGAATTTAATTGTATAAATAAACAGAGCAAATAAGTGTGAAACTGGATATGGGATTACAGACAAACTCATTGGTCTTGCCCTAACAAGTTAGCAGAAGTGCTGTGCAAATCCTTCGAAAGAGACAATTCACCCAGCATATGTAGCAAGGCTCTGTCATATACATCAAAAGAAGTCTGCTTGTAATTATACCTGCTCTACTTTTGCTTCCTTTTTCAGAGCTACTAAGTAGACAGGAGGCCATTTCTTCAAACACTGTTCTCATCACAGGTCGTGGGAGGAATTTTGTAATACATAATCCATTGATTGTATATGCTAATCCTGATCTTAGTTACTGAATTCCCCCTGGTGCTCTGCTATCATTCATAATATCATTAAGCATCATGGGTCTTCTAAGACACTTGGGTAATTTATGTCAACGTATGCAATGAAGTCCCTGAGTTTTGTAACTCTGCCATAAGAGGAATCAAAATGCTAAATAGCTAGAATATTCCTGACAATGGCCCTGAAGATGATTCTGTTGCTAATTCTTCCCCCAGTGAGGAGTGCTGGATGGTGATCAGCTGATGCAGTGAAGGTGGAGAAATATTGACACTTCATCATCCTCATCATTGCAAGATAATCCCAAATGTGGGCTCTTATCCAGGTTTGAGCAGAATAACTCCAGTGTTCCTCCAATAGCTCACCAGGGATCTCTAGAGCAGGGCTTTTCAACCAGTGGTACGGGTACCACCTGTGGTACATTGGCACCTGGCAGGTGGTACGCGACCATCCTAGAAAAGTGGTAGCAGGGGAGGGGAATGAGCTGAACCGGTGGCAGCACCGCACAAGCCTGAGCGAGAGATGGCTGGAGCTGCAGGGCTGTCAGGGCTCAGCGGAAGCGCCAGGATCAGCGCTTCTTCGGGACTGTCAGGGCTCAGTAGAAGCACCAGGATCAGCACCAGGCTCCAGCTGGAGCCCGGCGCTGATCCTGGCACTTCTGCTAAACCCAGAAGAAGCGCCGATCAGCTGGAATGTTGCAGCATCTCCAGGGTCTTGTGATTTACATTCAGATGCTTGGCAACTGATTCATATTTATGACGGTCACAGTGTCCCAGGGTCATGTGAAGTGACCAAAACCTGCTGCAACCACCCAGCAGACAGGGGGAATAAAAACCGAACACCCCCCACCCTACCCCCACTGCCAATCCTCAACAGAAATGCTCACAACAATGAAAACTTCGGACAGGAGGAAGAGCGCCGCCGGGTGGGCAGGCAGGTGTCTTGCTTGGCTGTGGCTTGGGGGGCACTTTTTTCAGTGCCATTGTAACTTTGAACAGTCACTAAGCGAACTGTTGTAAGTCGAGGACTACCTGTACTTTATCACTTTTTTCCTTTTTTTTGGGGGGGTCACGTTTTTGACACCTTGCTAGGCGACTGGTGGTACTCGGATGTTGCCATATCCTAAAAGTGGTACAATGGGTGAAAAGGTTGAAAAGCCCTGCTCTAGAGGTATTATGTCTGCCATGCATAAACTAGCAATCATTGTGAATAGAGCCTACTTCTTCTGGCATGCTCTGAAAGGCCAAGCGCATCTACCAACCTCTACCAAAAATGTTTTAATTATTTTTTAGGTCTTGTAATTTAATAATATAAGTCAGATATCGATAAGGTTTCCAAAACCAGCCAGGGAAATGCACCAAAAGTGATGAATACTCTATTCTTGTTGCAGGCTGTGAACAAATCTCAGCCTGCTAGTCATCCGGGTTTATTATCTCAGACCAGCTCTGTTACAAACCTGCCCAACAGGTTTCAGGGTTGACCCAGTCCTACAAATTATAACGTCAGCTGACAGGCTTTGCAGACAAGTTTAAGGAGGAGTGTATATCACACAAAAGAACCTGGAGGGCTAGAAAATACTAATTATCTCTGAACCTTCCTTTTAGCATGGACTGCTTTAAACACCTGTAATTTGCTGAGAACTCAAGATAGGCTACTGGGTTCATCAGAGTCAGTATTTTATCAAGAGTGGGGTGGAGAAGCATTTGCATCTATTCCAAAGTCAGTTCAATATTCTAACACAACATTCTGCCCTCTACTCTAGGTACAGATGAGATCTCACCTGAATGCTTTGGCTGTCGAAGCTCTGCACTGTGCTTGCCATCTCTAATAAAAGAAGTCACCAATGATTCACTGGCTCTAGAGAAAGCAAACATTACAAGGTTGCAAGGAAAGTGGCTTACAATCCCTAAACCATGAACATTTTTCATTTGTCATGTAATCAAAATGTTGGAAAATTGCCCTATTCCACAGATCTGGAAATCATCATGGGAAAAATATATGTGATTACTAAGAATCAACAACTTGATGGCATGTAATCAATCAATCAATCAGTCCACAGATCTGGCAGGATTTATTTGGGCCACCATGTTTAACTGTCTGCTCAGTACAAGAATCCAAATGTAAATATCCCCAACTTTTGGAGCAGATCAAGAGAACTTCATCTTGTCTAGCATTCTGCATCCTACAGCAACTATCCATCTATTTCCAGGTAGTCTAAGCAGGAAAGTAAATCTCTTGCCTCTTGTGGGTCCAAGCAATTATATTCAATTTTATGCTGTTTCATAAAATGGAGGTTTCATCTAGATATTCTGTATTGCTGGCGATAAAAATTTCTGACCTTTGGGTCTAATATAGTCCACAATGTTAACATCCAGAGATCCAGGGAGATGCCCTTTACCTATCCAAAACACTTCCCCAGGCAAATAAACCAGAAATTCCCAAAGGTGATCTATTCATTTTCCTTCATATTATTCATCATTTGAAAAATTTGTACATTGTCTATTGTCGCATCTTTTCTCAGTTTCACTGCCACTACCCAAAAGATACTCCTCAAAGAAGAAAAAATGACTCTATTAATCTGCTATACTGGATGGTTTTTGTTTTTCGTGGCTTTTCTTTTCAATGATCTATTTGTGTATGTGTGTGTGTGTGTTTACGTGATAGTGACTTAAATTCTATAATAAAAGTTTTCTTTTCAGCGCCCTTCTTAATAAATTAAAGATACTTTAGCATTTTTATATATACAATTTCAGCTAACATATAAAGATTTATCTTAAAGAATGTCCAGAAAATTCTGTTAATGCAGAAAATGGCAGCTAAGATTGAGGAATAAAATAAATTAATTTGTTTGGCTGCTGTTTAATACAGAACTTACAAAATGTTTCAGAGGGTCCTCTCAATGGTGGCTCCTTAGTCTTAAAATGGCTGGCCAAGAATTCACTCTGTAGAAAACAATGTGTTTGTACAGCATTCAGAATTGGAAGGAGGTGCTGGTTGTTTTTATTATTTACACTGGGATGTATACTGCTGAGCTGTTAACATAGTAGTATATTCATTAAATGGTTATTATTATTATTAGCTTCTTGAATGTCATTCTTTAGCAGGAAAGTGAAATGTAAATTAACTTAATTAAATAGTTACATTATACAATTCATAAATCTATATGCAAATTGAAATTCAGTCTTTCTATTCATACTGTCCTGTATTTGGTGCTACATCTTTGTGAACAAAAGAACATTGAAAATATTGCTCTTGTAAAAAAAATGTACATACTGTACATAAGTGCAAATGTAATACATAAAATTTCACTATACTAGAACTATTTGCAAATATACATATTTTAGGAAAAATAATCTCAAATTATAAAAATGGGAAATTGTGCATCCTAATCCAAATAGATTTTTCATTTCAGGGTGTGCAAATTTACATGAAATGGCATGAAGATAATTTAACTGAAGCAGAATTAGGAACCAAGCAGTTTTTCTTTATATGTTGAATTCCTATTAGCTTTGCAGTTATAGGAACATCAAACTGTACTAGGTAGACCTTTAAACTAATACAATTAATACAAAAAAAAAAACTTCTATTTTTTTAATCTTATTTTACCTGATATTTTTAATAAAATTTTATTGGAAGTTTAAAAATAAAAGTAAAAATTAATACAACATGGGGGGAAAGGAAGAAATGAAAGAGAAAGTGAAAGTGCAAAAAAAGAAATGTAGAAGAAAAATAGAAAAAGTATACACATATATACATATGCACATATACATATATGAGAGCAATTCGGAAATAAATCTCCATTTGGTTATCAATGACAGACACTCACAGATACAAAACTTTTATTATACACATTAGAAAACTACATTGCATTACTTTTTGACATAATCGCCATTCAAATTGAGGCACTTATCATAATGTCTTACAAGGTTTGAAATTCCTTAGTAGTAGTTGCTCGGCGCCAAATCTGGGCTATAGGGTGGGGTGATCAAAAAGATCTCAAAGGAACTGCTTCAAAAGTTCTTGGGTGCGTCTAGCAATGTGCAGGCAAGCATTATCGTGAACCAATACCACACCGGAAGTCAGCATGCCCCGATACTTCTTATGGATAGCTCGTCTGAGTTTTCTTAATGTTTCACAGTAGACTTCTGAATTGATGGTTGAACCACCTTCCATGAACTTCACTGGCAGTAGTCCTTTGGCATCTTCACATTTGGCGGGATTTTCTATGGCACCACTTCCGGTGTGGTGTTGGTTCATGATAATGCTCACCTGCATACCGCTAGATGCACGCAAGAGCTTTTGAAGCAGTTCCGTTGGGGTGTTTTTGATCACCCCCCTATAGCCCAGATTTGGCACCGAGCTACTACTACTAAAGAATTTCAAACCTTGTAGGACGTTATGACAAGTGCCTCAATTTGAATGGCAATTATGTCAAAAAGTAATGTAATGTTGTAAGTTTTCTAATGTGTATAATAAAAGTTCTGCATCTGCGAGTGTCTGTCATTGATAACCAAATGGAGGTTTATTTCTGAATTGCCCTCGTACATAATCATATACATAAAGCTTCCAATCTTCTTTACAAAAGTTGTAAGTATAATTGTAGATTTACTTCTTTCTCTAAAATCATATCATGACTTTCTTCTTTCTATAATCTATCCTATTTAGTTGTCAGAACCATAGATCATAAGTTTATCTTTTCGGTTTTTATGCAAAAAGTCCTTAAGGGGTTTCCAGTCCGTATAAATGCAGCTATTGTCTTTTCTCTATTCAAACAGGTCAATTTTGCCATCTCATCAAGTTTGATCATCTACAACTATTCCTCACTGTAGCTATTACTATATCTTTCCATCTTTGTGCACACAATAATCTATGGTTATTATAAGTGAAAACAAAGTTCCATGACTTTTTCCCAACTGTTCATCCATCAATCACAAGAGCAAAAGTTCTAGTTTCAGTTATATTTAACATCTTCTGAAGGCATTTGACCCCAAAATCTATATGATGCTATTTTTTAAATATAAAAATGATAATTTATCCAACTTATTCCCAAGATGTTGTTTTTGTCATATTTTAATGTTGTTGTCATCTTATATTATCCTTTATGATCAATTACAGTGTGAATGTAGTTTATCATAGAATACAAAATTAATCTACTTTGAGTGAGAATGGCTATTTTAAAACCCAGAAAATGTCTGCATATATTCCCATTTGTAAGGCATTACCTATGTAACCTGAATAGACTTCCCCAATGACAGACCTGACATGTGCGTCTACGTCTATGTATATTGCATGAAATTAAAAAATGTTACTCAGAAGTGCTCTGCTGGCACATATGTACACCAACGTACATTTTTTTTATTGTTATAATCAGCTTAATAGGTCTTAGAAATGGGTTGGAAAACAAGAACACAAACACAAATATAATGACTAGTTTAGGTAATCAGGTCCTAAATTGTATCCAAGTCTTATCTCTATATTTTTTTTTAGAAAGAATCTTTGATTAGCTGCTTCCTTGCAAACAATCTTCATAAACCTGGTATCTAAAAAGCACTTTGTCACTTTGTGTCTGTTGTTACCCAATTTGAAACAGTACTTCTGAAATAAATATAGATCATCATTTCTTTCCTTCTTTGGTTGTAATGTAACTACAGGAGACAACAATTGAGTGATTGTATCATTAAGGCGTGCTGCTTATATAAATTGACCGGGTGTGTTTGTAGCATGTATTTGTCATGTATGTGAAAAGATGAAACGGTTGATGAATATTCAACAAAAATACTTTATTGTCCCTTAAGCGCTTACACCTGTTTTTGCAAATGTGAGCTTTTCATTGGAAGAAGCCATGAAAATAATTAGCCAAGTGAGCAACTTACGCCTCCAAACTGTCCGCCTCCCAAAAACTTCTTGTGAATCTGGGAATGGTACAAATTATAGCCTGGAAAAACAATGTATGCATTTTATAAAACATTACCACACATGCCCTTGTTCTCAGAACACTGCACATATTGACATTTGTCCAAAATAGGTACTGATTTTGAAGTAACTTGAATTTTAAGAATATTGAATACTAGACAATTGCCCAAAGGACTATCACTTAAGCTCAGGAAATCAAACAGGACTGCCATTTATATACGCCAAGATTTTATTTCTGTCATATCCAGGCTTCAGAGCAAGAGGTAATCTGAAATGAAATGAAATACTAAATAACTAGATTTGAGGATTGGGGACATTCATCTAATTAGTGAAAATAGTTTGAGAGAATGCGGGCAATATATTTCCCAAATCTATCTGAGAATGAAACGAACTGGACATTGCTCCTGCATTTATCCTTTAACATTTTTTCTGAAAGCTCAAGGGGAATGTATGGGTGCCTCTTCTAATTTTATCCCTACAACATTCCTTTGAGGTAGGTAGCATGGCTAAGTCAGAGTGACTGTCCCCACATTGCCCAATAGCCTTTCTGCTTGAGTGAGGACTTAAATCTGGATCTCTTTTCTCAAAGTCTGACATACCAAGTGTGTTGTAGACTGAATGGGATAAAACATACCATAATTCTTTTCCCACACACACATCTATAGTATGCAAAATCTTGAATTAAAAACATGGAATACCATAAAAATCTGGACACATCATAAGCCATTATACTGTAAAAGGCAACCATGGTAAATAATTGATTGGCATCCCCCAAAATTATAAATCACTAACATTGATTACAAATCAATGTATATCTCACCCCATTGACAGTATTGCTACAAAGATGGGCATTTTTGTTTCCTGAGCTGGGCACATCAAAGAATTGAAATATTTCGTAGTATTTATATTCCTAAAACATAATTTATGAAAGCCAACTGGTGTACAGAGGACCTTTCTCACTTCTGACTGTTTATGGAAAATGATAGAGAACTATTTAAAAAACCAACAACATTTTATTACGGCAAAAATATTTATTACGGCAAAAAAACCTACCAGACTTCAGCAACTCCTACCAGTATGTACCTTTCAGAAGCATTAATCTATTTAAATGTTTGCATATAGAAAGACCCTAAGCAGTTAACTAGGAGAGGCAATGAATGTTTTTTTGAGGGCCATTACAACAGTTTACATTCAAAGAGTTGCATTAATATTGTCAGTGGCCCCACAACTCATCACATCCATTAATCAGATCTCTATGGGGTGCTCAGAAGTGAGAGGCAGAAGCGTACTGTACCTTTCTCTCCAGATTGTTCACCTACAGCTGGTACTTGGAGAAATGCTACACATAACCTGGAGATAACACTAAGTCAACGAACTTGTCTAACATGAATTTATTCAAGAACATGCTGGAGTGTACTTTCCAGGTTATGTAGGGTGCAGTTGCTTGGGACAGCAAAGTATCTTTTACTAAATATTTTATAATAAAAAAACCCTCCCTCCTTCCTGGCTGTTCAAAAATTTCCTTCCACTTTCCACCATAAGCTATTAGTGTTTTTGGTTCAACCAGGTTAAATGAGCTGGCCGTAAGGAATTGTTCTATGCTTCAAGTTATTAGTTAATAATGAATTAATAGGCTTAGCGGGATACATTGTCCTTGCACACTTTTCAATAAAGCTAAGATTCAAAACTCCACACACATCAGAAAGAATCATAAGGGCTTTTTTTGGAGCAGGAAGAAATCAGAATAGAAAGAAAAACATTAATAATTAATGGGTATTTCTTTCTTTGATGAGGATTGTACTTTTTTCTTTGAAAGACGGATTGACCTTTTATATGAAAAAAAAAATCCTCAAAGTTGCACTTCAGATGCTAGATCTTTAAAAAAAAAAAAAGATTCACTTATCGTACCCAAACAGTTCAAGTAAAGGTGAACCTCTCAATCAGGCTCAGTTCCTGGCAACTATATGGACACACCTGTGCAGTTTTCTCAGTAATAGAATGTAAATGAATTGCATTGTTTTTGTTTGTTTGTTTGTTTGTTTCTGCTGCTGCTACTACTACTATTTCCCTAGAATTCTCTATGATTTCCCAACCAAGTATGAGCCAAGGCCAGGCCCACCTATCTTCTGAATCCTCACAAGGTCAGTGACTTATCTGCTGTCTTCTGCTGTCTCTATTGCATCACTTAGTTCAATAGGTTTGATCCTAGGTAACAGTGCATAAAGTTGCAGTTGTACCAATGCCAATTAATTTAACATAATGCTATATATTTCTGTGCATGCATTTACAGTGATAATTTAATAATAATAAATTTAATAATAATAATAAAGTTGGAAGGGACCTTGGAGGTCATCGAGTCCAACCCCCTGCTCAGGCAGGAAACCCTATACCATTTCAGACAAATGGCTGTCCAGTCTCTTCTTAAAAACTTCCAGTGTTGGAGCATTCACCGCTTCTGGAGGCAGGTTGTTCCACTGGTTAATTGTTCTAACTGTCAGGAAGTTTCTCCTCAGTTCCAGGTTGCTTCTTTCCTTGACTAGTTTCCATCCATTACTTTTGTCCTGCCCTCAGGCGCCTTGGAGATAGCTTGACTCCCTCTTCTTTGTGGCAGCCCCTGAGATATTGGAATACTGCTATCATGTCACCCCTAGTCCTTCTTTTCATTAAACTAGACATACCCAATTCCAGCAAACGTTCTTGATATGCTTTAGCCTCCAGTCCCCTAATCATCTTTGTTGCCCTTCTCTGCACTCTTTCTAGAGTCTCAACATCTTTTTTACATCGTGGTGACCAAAACTGGATGCAGTATTTCCAAGTGTGGCCTTACCAAGGCATTGTAAAGTGGTATTAATACTTCACGTGATCTTGATTCTATCCCTCTGTTAATGCAGCCCAGCACTGTGTTGGCTTTTTTGGCAGCTGCAGCACACTGCTGGCTCATATTTAAGTGATTGTCCACTAGGACTCCGAGATCCCTCTCACAGTTACTACTATTGAGCAAGGTACCCCCTATACTATACCTGTACATTTGGTTTTTCTTGCCTAAATGTAGAACCTTACTTTTTTCACCATTGAATTTCATTTTGTTAGATAGCGCCCAATGTTCAAGTCTGTCCAGGTCCTCCTGTATCTTAAGCCTGTCTTCTGGAGTGTTGGCTATTCCTGCCAGCTTGGTGTCATCCGCAAATTTGATGAGTTCCCCATCTATCCCCTCGTCCAAATCGTTGATGAAGATGTTGAAGAGCACTGGCCCCAGGACAGAGCCCTGGGGCACCCCACTGCACACTTCCCTCCATGTAGATGCGGTTCCATTGAGGACCCCACGCTGAGTACGGCCGGTCAGCCAGCTACGAATCCATCTGGTGGTGATGCTGTCTAACCCACATTTTTCTATCTTATCAAGTAGTAGGTTGTGATCTACTTTATCAAATGCCTTACTGAAGTCCAAGTAAATTATATCCACAGCATTCCTCTGATCCACTAATTTTGTCACTTGGTCAAAGAATGCAATAAGGTTTGTCTGGCATGATCTGTTTTTGACAAACCCATGTTGGCTTTTAGTATGATTTTGTTTGCCTCTAGGTGTTCGCTGATTCGTTGTTTGATTATCTTTTCCAGAATCTTCCCAGGTATTGAGGTCAGGCTGATAGGTCTGTAATTTCCTGGTCCATTTTTTCCCTTTTTTGAAGATGGGAACTACATCAGCTCTTTTCCAGTCCTCCGGTAATTCCCCAGTGCTCCAGGATCTTTGAAAAATATAGTTCAATGGTTCTGAGATCACATCTGCCAGTTCCTTGAGAACCCTGGGGTGTAATCCATCTGGTCCTGGTGATTTGAACTCGTCTAGGCTGGACAGGTGCTCACTTACCGTTTTCTTGCCTATCTTAACTTGCATTTCTATTCTGTTTTTTATGGCACTATTTTTGGTAGGTTGGTCTGTTTTTTCCCTTTGTGTAAAGACAGATGCAAAAAATGAGTTAAATAGTTCTGCTTTCTCCCTGTTGCTTGTCACCTTTTTGCCACTTTCACCCACTAGTGGACCAATCATTTCCTTCACTTTTTTCTTGTTTTTTACATGTTGAAAGAAGCTTTTTTTGTTATTTTTGACTTTGGTCGCAAGCCTTAGTTCATTATGAGCCTTAGCTTTCCTCACTTCATCTTTGCAGGCTCGGGCTATTTGCTGATATTCTGTCTTAGTTATGTGCCCCTCTTTCCACTTTCTATATTTGTCCCTTTTATCTTTCAATTTATCAGAGAGTTCTTTATGCAGCCATGTGGTTTCTTTTGAGAGCTGTAATTTTTCCTCTTTGTTGGTATTGTGCTAGACTGGGCTTTTATTATCTCACTTTTCAAAATTTCCCAAGCTTCTTGAGTTGTTTTCCCCTTGAGGATTCTCATCCATGGAATCCTTCCCAAACCCTCTCTAAGTTTATTGAAATTAGCTCTCTTAAAGTCCAAGACTCTAGTTTGACTGTGTTCTATTGCTTGTGCTTCCATAAATGTCACTGGACCTTTCACATTACTATCTTACTGCATCACTGCAAGTCATACATGTTTCTATAGCCCTCTCTGGTGCCCTGATTCTGTGAATCACAGACATGAAGCCATTTGGGTGTTAATAGTTAGCATCAGTGGTGGGATTCAGCCGGTTTGTACTACTTCGGCAAAACCGGTAGCTAATTTTTTGTTGCCCAGGCCCAGAATGGACTTCCAGAAGCAGCATCCACACAGAGAACCGGTTGTTCACATATTTTAATCTCGCCACTGGTTAGCATGAGTTATCTTTGATGAGATAGATGGCAATGAAATTTTAATAAATAAAATTTGAATAAAATATAATGTATTGAGTTTCAAATCCTGCACTTCATCTGTCTATCTATCATCTATCTACCTATTTCTATCCTACCACAATCAAAATACTCATGGTGGCTTACAGCAAAATAAGACACAAATAACCCAATAATACAAAAAAATCTATACCTAAAAAAACCAATCTTCCAATAAACTATTAAAGATCCTGCTCCAAACACACTCTGGGACAGTTCTGTCTTCAACTTCTTCTGGAAGATAACAGTGCCATAGCTAAGTAAACCTCCATTAAAAAGGTCAGTGTAAAATGGAAGGCTAGCCCTATAACAGAATCAACGTATTGATGATACCGAATCCCAGGCCTCTTTCTGGACTACTGAAATCATGTCCTCACACAAAGAGACCTTTTTTTACCCCAAGTTCCAATCTGTCATCACCCTTAAGAATTAACAAAAGGCTGGGATCGAGCTGATCTGAGCTAGCTGAGAAAAAGCATCCTCCCGCTTCACCAAAGTTCAAAAGCTGGAAACAGTACCAGATAACAAGGCTAGATGTTACCCCCATCACTGTAATGGACTGAGCCAATGAAGAATCAAGACTCAGGTGAATCTGAGTGTTTTTGTTGGCTATGTTAGCTGCTCACAGTAGCCAGAGAAGAGATCTACTTGCAGTGCTTTCTGTAAAATGGAACTGGCCACCCAGGACAAGGCTACTGGATGACAAACTCCCAATGTTGTAGAGAAGTGGAGCTTGCCTATGCTATAAGGAAGAATGACTATCCCAACTGCAAATGATTCTCCTTTGCAGTTAGGAAACATACATAAACTCATATTAATCTACCATATGCTAATCCTGGTGCCTAAAAGATAGCAAAATGAATAATGCAGAGGTCTCTGTTCTAAGGCTACTGTCATCTAAGACTTTAGATGTAATTTTGGGTTTACTAATAACTCATGTTTACTAATAACTCATGAGGATGTAATCCTCATACAGAGAGAGAGAGAGAGAGAGAGAGAGAGAGAGAGAGAGAGAGAGAGAGAGAGAGAGAGAGAGAGAGAGAGAGAGAGAGAGAGAGAGAGAGACATATAGCCTTGATGTGGAACCAATTTCATTTTCTTTGTGGGAAATATGGGTATTGCAGAAGGATTAACCCATATAAAGCAATAACATTTCAAATTATTTTTGGAAGGTCGCCTTACCAGTGCAACTGACAATAAGTAATTAATTATTTCAGAATAAACACCAATTGCCGGGCAATAACAAAAGTGGAACATTAGTTATTGAGAAAATTAAAATAAACACTAGCAACAATGAAAGATACCCGTTGCCACCTACCAGCCAATTAAGTTCATGCAAAGTGAGTGGGATGTTCATGATTAATCTCAGACACATCAAGCTTTTCCTTTTGTAGTCAGCTGAGCCCAGTCCCAAACTGCATTCAAAAGTTTTCCAAGCATTTTTGCTTGAGATTATGACATCAGTCAACTGGTAAACCTAAAGAGATAATATCATTCCTCACCTGAAATAATGAGGAAACAAATATAGGCAGCTTTGAAAATATAAATTATATATATGAGCATAACAACTGGCAGAATAAGCTACCTACTAAAAGAGCCATGGTAGCACAGTAGTTAGAATGCAGTATTGCAGGTTAATTCTGCCAACTGCCAGCAGTTCAATTTTCACTGACTTAAGATTAACTCAGCCTTCCATCTGTCTGAAGTGTCAGTAAAATGAGGATCCAGATTGTTGGGAGCAATATGTTGACTCTGTAAACCGCTTAGAGAGGCCTGTAAAGCACATGAAGCAATATATAAGTCTTAAGTGCCAGTGCTATTGCTACAAAGTTTCCAGAAGCTGTGAATTTTGCAAGTGAATAAAACAGTGCCTTTTTACTGCTACATTTTAGACATCAGCTTCTCAGTAGGACTTAGAATTGAAGGAGAATATGTTTGTCATACACACTTACCTAGCTTTCCCTTTTCAAGTTAATAAACAAAAAGAAATAATCTTGTCTTTTACCCTCAACATCCCAAAATGCTGTGAAGCAATTTCTTCATGCACAAAAAACAGAATAAGTAAATAGATACCTATTAGCTAAAAGTATGCATAAAATTGGTTAAAATAAAGTACAAAATTCACTCTATTAAGGGCAATGCTTACAACATGGAAACATGGAAAAATGTATCCCAAAAGATACATATTTGAGAAATATGCAACAAAGATAGATTTTGAGAGGCAAGTTGAACAGTTTTAAGATTGGCAAGATGACAAATAAATGTAAATTGAAACTGATAGTTTTATCTGTCTATATTAAGGATTTCATAACCCTAAATGGAAGGTCTAGACAGAGCAAATATCCCTTATAATCTCATTCACAAAAGCTTATCCATTTCTGAAGTTCAAAATCAGATCATGCAAATAACAGCTTAATCTTAACCTATATGATCTCATGTCTATTGTCGGAACAGAGTGAAGTTCCTGCAACAGATTTCCTATTCAACTTTTACAAAAACCTGTGGTATTTTAGCTCATCTTTATACCAGGGGCTATCTATCTGATAATGATATATGAATAGGATTAGTGGTTACATCATCCTTGTCACCCACACATTGCATGCCTTATGTTCACAATGAATTTGCTCATATAGTCCTAAATCTGACAGCAAAGTTCCATGCAATCGAGAACTCTTAGTTACACAGAACCATATTTGTAAATTTGTCTATACAGGAACATACTGTAGTTGTGCATATGAACCTTTGAATAACTGCTTCCCATGTATTCGTTGCATCAATAAAGAGAGCCTTTAACTTACTTCAATCAAGCTTCAATCAAATCAACATTTACCTGAAACTAAGTTGTCTTGAAGAAAACAAAATAAGATTTAATCCCTACTGGATGGGCATAGGGTTGTGCCATAATAGCACCTGAATGTCTCACTTTTCTTTGTATGTGTCTGTCCCTGCTCAAAATAGGGATTTTATTAAGTTAGCAAGCTGCCAAATTTAAAGCATGTCTAACTTGATAATGGTTTCAATTTTAATTTCTAAAATTTGGATTGTAGATCATGCCAAACTGAAAATCCCAAAAAGGGACCTTCTAGGCAAAAGCAAGAATGTTTGCTGAAGCAAAACACAATGATTAAAAGTTGTGTTTCCAATGCCCTAGTCTACTTTTAGAGAAAAAATATTGTTGCTTCAGGAAGTATTGGACGTTATTGGAACATTGTACAGGAACATGTTTGGTGGAGAAAAAAATACCTTTTTTAGAAAAAACAATTTTTTGAACTCCTGAATTAAACTCTGCATCACCGCTAAAAATTTGAAACAATTTCTCATGTCTATCTTTAATGTTGCCAAAATGGCCTGTTTAATTTGCAACCAGAGAACAGTATTATGAAAGTGGGAAACTATGATAAATCCACAACATTATTATTCTCTATTTGCAATATTTTCTTTTCTAAATTGCTTAAATAATATACATCCATGATGAGGAACAATCCTAGAGAAAACTCTGAATAAGGCAATCTATATTTCCTTTGTTGGGTATTACCCAGCCTTTGGGTTTCTTATATTTGAGAAAGAGTGTTCAAGATTTCCATTGCTCTTTTCTGAAGCTATCTTCTGATTCAGTTTGTTTTCCAAAAAATGAACTAATAATTGGGGGGGGAAAGTGTAGCAAAACTCCAAGAACACCAAAACAACATCAACCTACCACACTAGTAAGTCAATAAAGTGCAAGGAAAAAAAACAAGAGTAATCAGAAATTTCAAATGTGCTAGACTTTAAAAACCTCAAAGATTTTCTAACAGAATCATTTGTTGCCTGAAGTAGGCTATAAGTGGAATCAATAATAAATCAAGTAATAAGATCTTAAGAGAAGAGAACATTTAAGCAACGGAAACCATAGCCTAGTAAGGCTTGTAAGATTTAAGTAAAACCACAAAAGAGGAAATGCACAGTGACTCCATTTCCTACCAAGACAATTAGTAAATAAATGAAAAGTAACTGAGAAGAAACAGAAATGAGGTGAGACCACAGGATAGAAAAGAATCTAGAAAATGTTTCTCATGTATATGTGCCTGTATGTGTATATATATGTATAATTATATGTATATATATATAATTATGAAAGGGGGGATTAAAGGAAAGTGTATAATAATATTATGAATGTAAAATAGAGATAATACAGTTTCTTTTTAAGCTTTAACATACACAAACAGACCCCCTTAGTCTCTGGCTATAGCAAAAGAGGACTTACATACAGGTAGTCCTCAATTTACAACCACAGTTGAGTGCAACATTTCTGTTACTAAGCAAGATAGTTGTTAGAGTATAGCAACTATCATTTACTACCATTCTGTCATAGTTGTCAAGTGAATCACTGCAGTTGTTAAGTCAGTAACATGGTTGTTAAGTAAATCTGGCTTCCTTTCGCATTGATTCTGCTTGACAGAAGGTCATAAAGATGATAACATGACATTGCAACTGTCATAAATACATACCAGTTACCAAACATCTACATTTTGATAATGTGACCATGGGGATTTTCATAAGTGTGGAAAAACAGTTATGAGACACTTTTTTCAGTGTGGTTGTAACTCTGAACAGTCATCAAGCAAATGAGAATTACCTGCATAGCATGGGCTGGTGTGTAACTGGTGTATAAACTGATTTGGCTGTGTGCATCTATCCCCCATTTAGGCTTTGTTTGATAGTTCTCCAACAGTTATCTCAAATGCATAATTATAGGAACAGAAGAGTAAAGGTATCACAGGTCTCCTCCATAATTTCACCTGCAAAACTGATTCCCCTCCTGCCCCCCCCCCCTGCATTATGTTCAGTGAGATAAATAAGCTAAGAGCAGCCCTGTTCTGTTCAAAATCTACCATCCTTAAAGCAGAAAATGTTTATGGAAATTTGAGACCACTTTATACAATAACTGAATATCAATAGCCCAGGGAAGAGGTCTGTATAAAGCAAACCTGAACTGGAGTGGGAGAGATCAGAATGCATAAAATAATACCTATTTACCAAATGCTTATATATTTAATACAAAACTTGAAAAAGAGCAGTGTGTTGGAATATAAAATCAGTGAAGCACATTTATAGCATATTTTCAGTTTTTCGTGCTTAACGTGTAAATGTCTTTTACATGCAATTTGGTGCAAGTATTGGAGGCAGGGTTTGTATGCATGCTTAAGAATTACCACACCCTCTTTGCTATTTGCTGCAGGCAAAGCCTGCCTTTGGTTAATATTTCTGAAGCTGATGTCCTGTGATATACGTTTAGTAATATAAACTGTGATAGATGCCACATGGCACCAATTGGAAAAGAGCAAAGTAGTCCTCCTTATGCTATAAACTATGGCCTTAAAAAGTCTCAAGTAACACTTCTAAAGGCAATGATCAGTTGTAACCACAGTTACTGCTACTGTCTGCCTTTTCAGTTCCTACTTCTGTAGGACCCAGAAGGAGAAGTGCAGAGGTACATTTACACAAATGCTTCTTACAAGAATGTCAAGCCTATCCAACAAAAAATCAGGAAGACATATTAGAAAATCTTCCCCTTCCCAACTACTGAGGGGTACCACCTTCTCCCTGGTTTTTATTGATCATCATTTTCTCAGACTTCCAGTGAGACCTGGCTGAGCAGTTGAAGGGCTTCCACTATCCATCTTAATCATCACAGATAAGCTAGATGGCACATAGATGTTGTTGACCATGGAGTCAACAAATGGGAAATGGCAATGAGACAATGAAAAGAAAAAGAAAAAGAAATCTGTCTGAGAATATGAAAAGCTGCTGCCCATCCAAGTGTGCCATACATAGTTAGATGAGCCTGATCTATGACAGGTTAACAAATATAGATTGACCTGTGATCCACCTCAGCACAGCATTACTATTGATCAAGGCTTAATAGGCCCACCCATTTAATTATAAAGTATAATTGAATGGATCTGCAAGCCTGAGGGTAGAACTCTTTTTCTAGCATTTCCTTTTCTTGTCTTTTATTTTCATTGTATTCCTGACTTACTTTCTTTAAGGAACTCTGTGACAATCAAAATTGAAATGCTGTAACATCCAGATTGTAATCCTGAAATAATACCTACCTATCTACATCAGCAATGGACAATACTGAATAGGTTTCACATGTCACATGACATCTGCCAGGATTCTCTTGTAGTAATAGGGCATAGTATCCTCCCCTCAGTGTGACTGTGGGGGTCCCACATCAAACTGTAGATCACATCATGACTGACTGTAAGCTGATTTTTTTCAATATGAATGATGCTGCTCTTCAATGGTTAGATGGCCTAGAGTCATTAGCATTTGAACATTCACATTTATATTTTATTGGGTTCTACTAATCTAGATGAAATGTTGATATATATTGCTAGTCCATGTATGATATGCCATACACTAAATAATAATAACCTACTTATCCAAAGAACTATGCTATAATTTCTGAGAGGGAGCAAATGTGTGTACTAACTATGCATAGTCACAGCTTTGTTGTAGACCCTCCAACTCATCAGAGAAATACAGTTGTTTCTGACCACAGCAAGACTTTCTGATAATGGTTTTATAAAAATAATAGGTCAGCTATGTATGAAACTATACCCTGGAAGTAACTATTGACTCACTTGCAGCTCTCATGTTTTTTTCTTTGACTGCATGAACAAATCTTGCAAAGGTGCAAATGAAGCTATAAGCAATCTTTGAGTCTCAAAATATCCCCAAAGTTGGAGTGACTATAAGACAAGATATATCCTTTTATATTCATTTGTATGCTCTCTTCCAATGAAGGTGCTGCTTTCATGAGTTGCTAAACACATGACAGTAAAGTAGGTGTTGGAAGATGTAACATATTCTTCATTATTCTGTCTATGAGCTATAGAGAGTTCTGGATTTCATTACTTTATAGTTAATAAACATAAAATGATGAAATGTAAATGTGCCAATTGTATGGAAAAAATTTAAAACAATTAACTCAAATAAAATTATCAAATAACAAGTGGGGCTGTTCATCAGCTACAAAAAATCAATTCAACCCTGAGAAAACAATGAGAAAACAATTCAACTTGATTTGAACGTGTTGAAAAGTCACACAATTAGACTTAGCATAGGAAATTTAATTATTTTGGCAATTTAAAACTATGTTGATATGTTGTTAATAGAAAATAAATAAATAAAAATGTATTTACTTTTAAAGGCTCTGGAGAAAATATCAAATCACAGAAGACACTGATGAGCATTGGGAATCTGCCAAGGATATGTGTTTTTTAATACACAAATTTGATTTAAAACTTTGTTAAATAGTGATTTTTAGGAACTGTCTTTAAGTTTTGGTTTTGATTTTTAGGAAAGTAGATTAAATTTGCAGCTTCATTGCCCCCATTATGAGTATAATGTTTGCCTAACTTCAGACAAATGCAGATGTCTTGCTTAAAATAATTATTGAAATATTGAGGATGATAAAAGACAAAGTTCCTTCTATTCTCAATAATGCAGAATTGAAAAGAAGGGAAATTTTAAGAGTTTCCCCTTCACAAATCTCAGCTTGTGGTGGGTGGGCAAGATGTCAAACAAAAGTAAGCTCAACCATGCTCAAGAGATTATAAAATGGAAATAAAAGAAGTTTGAAAAGGACTGGAAAATTGGAATTTGAATACAAATTCCTATGGCTGAACATAGGAATATGCAAAGGCAATTTTAATTAAGAGCATGAGCAAAATTTCTGACTTTGTTTCAAGAAAGAGGAAGGCAAAGGAAGAATCCTAAATCTGTTTCGAAGATTGTTGAGAAAGTAGTTGAATTGCTGCTGAACAGAACCCTGGAGGAAGCGGATAATCTAGATCTATTCAGGGTGGGATTTGGTATGGAGACAGCCTGATTGCACTTGTAGATGACCTGTGGCAGAGATCCTTGATCTCTCAGCAGTTTTCAATATCAGCTCCAGGAGTTGGGGGGTGCACCATTTTACTGTTCCTCCCTCCCTCATTCCCTGGCTGGTTCCAGTTGCTTGGGGGGTTTAAAAGATTAATATTTTGCCAAAGGTGCTTTCGATACTATTTGAAAATAATTAGACAAATAGACTATGTCTTCATGGGCATGCTGATTGTTTAATATGAAAGGGAAAAAGCAATTTGTGAATTTTGCAAAACAAAGAAATAAATGTAATATGACCAAAACTATGGAGGGCCCTAAAGCAGTGGCCCCCAATCTCTTGAGCACCAGTGACCGGTTTCATGGAGAAAGGTTTTTCCATGGACTGGAGGGGGTCTGGTTTCGCATGCTGCCTGCATCCCAGGATGGGGCTTTACTTGTTTGCATGGCCCAGTTTTTGGCACAGACTGGCGTTGGTCCACAGAGGAGGGGTTGGGGACCCCTGCCCTAAGGACATAGGAAAGGCAAAAGAGGACAAGAGATCCTAAGGAACAATTCTGAGAAATTTTGAAGAATGGAGAAAAGATTAAAGAATGCTTAAAAAGAACACTTTTCAGGTTAACATTTCCCACTCTTCATTATTTTTGTATTTTTGCATATCTGAAAAGTCTACAGTTCAATTGCTTCTCAAATGCATAATGTCTCCTACCAGTCTGCCACTTCATGACTTGGTTTATCCCCATCTAAATTTCATACTGCTCTGTTAATGTATTTCTTGTAATTTATTTTGATTTTCAGATTTTTTTGTTTAGCTATTTTATTTATTCTAGGCATCTTAGTCATCACAGTGATCAGTAAAGCCATGGTACTCAGTTCCATTAAAATCAGTGGCCATTTTGCCTCACATATTAAGAGGGTTTTTTTATAAATTATACTTTTAATTAGTCCAATAAATTGAGTTCTCTGGGCATGTTACAAATCCATTCCTTTGCTTTAAAAGGCATGTCTCAAGTGCATTTTCATGGCATGGCTATTTAATTTGTGAAAAGGGTGATTTCCCATGCTTTGAATATTGGTTCCTTTTCAGACTTGAGAGCAACTGAGGATAGGCTTATCATCTGCATAGAATGATAAAGGCTGGAAAAAAGAGCTGTTTGTAATGAACCAAGACCCAGTCAAGTCTCTCCAACCCTGACAACTGTACTTTATTTATCTTCTCAGACACATGAGAAGAATTTTTCATGAAATCAGCCAGGCCTCCACTTACAATTTAATTTAAACCTGTTGACTTGAACAACATACTGTCTATGCTCACACAATATATTTCTCTTTGGCTAACTTAATCCAGGTATTATTCAAATAAACCAATTTTATGGATTAGTACAATACCATACCTTGTAGCATAAAGTAAATAGTTAGATTGGATTTGCACATGATGTTTAAAACCTGGCTTGTCCCAGGTCTGGAGTTATGCATTGTGGGGTGGGGGGGACCTATTACATTTTTTATTGGCTGCTTTTAATCAGGACTGCTTTGTTTTATTTATGTTTTTAATTGTTTTATATTGGATTGGATTTTGTTAGCCACCCAGAGTCTGCTGGGAGTGGGCAGTTACAATGCATTCACTAAAAATATAAAATGAAATGAAATGAAATAATGAAATTAAATTAAAACAATAAAATAAATAAAATAATGCGATGCGATGCGATGCAATACGATACAATACAATACAATAAATTTTCTGGTGTATTAGATCTCTGACCCATCTAGTCCAGCAGTCAGTTTTCTTAGTAGCCAACCAACAGCACAAGAAAACCCATTAGTTTCCCAGTAGATGGCCTTAAGAGGCAGTCACATTAACATCAAGGCTAATAGCCATTGATCTCCATGTCTTCCATGAATGATCCGATCATTTTTTGAAGTAAGCCAAGCTGGCTACCCCATTTTGTGACAACAAATTTCAAACTTTAAGTATGTGTTATGTAAAGATAATAATAATTTTGTCTACCCGGATTCTTTCAAGATTAAATTTTATTGGGTGACCTCTGGCTTTAGCATTTTGATAAAGTAGACAAGGAGAATAGATTTTCCTTGTCCACATTATCCACACAATACATAATTTTCTACACCTCAATCATGTCTCCTCTCATTCATCACTTTCTAGATTAAAAAGCCCCAAATGTCACAATCTTTCCTCACAGAGATTTGCTCCAGCCCCTTCATCAACTTAGTTGCCCTCCTCTGAATCTTCTCTAGTTCCACTGTATACTTTTTGAGAACTGCATACAATGATGCAATTGCACTATTGATTTATATTGTGGCATTATGATATTGGCACCTCTATTCTGAACATCAGGCAAAAGGCAGCTTTTCCTCTATTCTCAAGAGCAAATGGTGCCTAGACATTCCCTGTTTTTAGTTTCTTCCAGCTGGAAGCCTTGAGACTCAGATCTCCATCCTGCTTTTTATTTCTGCATGACCCCTGAAGACCTGACTTGCCCCCACAATTCCAACTGCAATTCTAATCACTTCCTCACTCAAGAAGCCTTAGCAGAAGATCATTTACACTGACTTGTAGTATTTCTAGTTGACTTCAGCACTGAGCCTGGGTGAATCAGAAATGTCATTCCTTCCAAACCTGGAACCTCCAAACTTACTTACCCTACCCTGACTTTTTTAAAATTAACTTTCAGATTTAGCTAAATAATTAGTTTAGTTTTAGCTAACTAACTAAATAACTGCTTAGTTTTAGGTAAATAACTAATACAGTAGCTGTGTTCTCATAAAATATATCAACCATCTAGGTAATTGACTGATTGATTGACTTATTGATTGACTGGTTGGTTTTGTGGCTTTGTATGTTATGACTATCCAACTTCCAGAACATTATACAGGAAAGTGGATTCACTCAGTCACCAAGTTAATAATGCTGTGTTAAATCAGCCAATGAGCAGAATGGGACTTTGAGAAGACTCTAGTAGATTTTAAAATTGAAGCCAGCTGGCATACAAACTGGTTCTTTCCTTTATCACTGCTCATTTCTAATGAAAATTTCCTGTACTGCAGAAAGGACTTTAAACGCCCAACAATATCAGGTTCTCCATTACCACTGATGCCTCTGTGGGATTTTGCTTTCAATAGCAGAAGAATGTACCCTCTACTTTAGCAACCTTAGCCTGACTGATCTGCTCACAGAGATCCAGAATGTAGACATTATGTATTAATTTGGACAATGACATCTCTCTTTGCTTATCTATTTGGGAGCTGATTTCTGCACCAAATTCTTTAGAGGAAAAAGGAGTTTCAAAAATTAAATTATTCAATTCCGTGGTAACAGTGACAATGATATTATCATTATTAATGACATCACTATACAATAATGCATAAATCAGATTAGTGCCGATTCATATAAACATTGGGTAATGCTGGAGGTTGTTGCAAGCACTGGAAATATAACAAATACAAATGGAGGCATTTTCACTCTTGAGTAATTTCTATGCAGTTAAATAGGATCAAGATAGGAAATGTTCTATCCTACATCTGAACTTCTTATATGCTGTCTTATTGTAATAAAACAAGTGAAATATTGATATTCTTTACATTAGTAATAAATTCCCCAATACCTCTTAATGGACTATATCTCAAAATCAAACCTTGTTGACAGGATGCAAACAGATTTTCAGACCATCTACAACACTGATCTCTTAGTCAGTTTTAAAAATAGCTAAAACAGTAAACACAAATCATCAAATCATGATTTCAAATTGAGCCTGACTCCTGATGTCTGCATTTTTGCAGTTTTCTTGGCAGTACTAAGAAAGTGGTTTGCGTTGCCTTCTTCCAAGTTTGTTTTTGTTTTTTACATTTCAGTGTTACTAACAGTCCTGACCCATCCAAACAGTAACCAGGCCCAACCCAATCCTACTTAGTTTCTGAAATTAGCCAAGATAGCTAAAAATGTAATGGTACCCACATAAAAGTAAAAACTTCTAAAAGAACCAATTATTGATAAAATCCAGTCTAACCCAAAATTTCTTGAAATCTAAAAAAAAAGTTAACTGGAAGAGGAGAATAGAACTAGTATCCCATAGAGAAGTACATGCCATAGAGAAAGAGAAAGATGTTAGAGCTAGAGACATAGAAAATGCAGGTCAACTTATGACCACAATTGGGACTGGAACTTCCATCACTAAGTACTAGGCTAAAAAGGCACAGTGGTTTAATGATGCTGGAGATGGTCTTTGCTCCAGCAGTTTCAGTCCTAGCACTGCATGGAGAGATGAACTCCCATGACTGATCTCAACTTCTGCCACCTAGCAGTTTAAAAGCATATTATATGAGAATAGATAAATAAGTACCACTTCAGTGGGAAAACGAGCCAGAGCTTCATGCGGACAGAATCTTGCTGGTGCCCAAACTTCCCCGTTGCAATGCCTGCTTGTGTGGTGGCATCAGTGGAGGGAGAGGGCCCTGGATCACGCTGCAGGAAAGCCATTTGTCTTTCTTTCTGGTGCAGAGCTAGCTGTGGCGCACCTTGGAAAGCACATGAGCATGAACCAAACAGGGCTAACAGTCTTAGGCAGCCAAACTACTACTCTTCATTAGCATTATAGTCTCCTGGCTAATGTAACATCACCATACATTAAATAAATAAATAAAACAATCTCTGGCTAATTGAATTATTGAAATAAAAAAACAGATTTCTGAACACCATGACAAAGAAGCTCTGGTCCTTGTTCCTCACAATTTAGTCTCAGACAGGGATTTCTTGAGAATTTCAGTTTATGCAGAGTCTGAAAACTGAGCAGGCTAGCAAGATTAAACCAGCATTTTGATTAATGCTTGAGCAAGTATTGTGAATTGCCATCCAAGTTCACCTTTTAAGCCACTTGAATGGGTCTTCTGGTTTAAATGGGCCATATACTATAGCTGTTTGAGATATTAATGCTAAATGAAAGTCAATCCTATGCACTTTGTTAGTGATTCATTCTTTACATGATTATACAGGACAGGGAGAACAATTTATTACTTTGGGCTAAAAAGTTTGGTTTGATTGGCTAAGTAGTTTTTTCCCTAAGGAATAGATTGGCTGGAATACTTGAGCTGGAGTGAAAAAATTATACAGCTATAATGAGGATCCATGTGTCTTATTTCCTTTGCCTCCCCCCCACCCACCCCACCCCCCACACACACATTAGTACTAATAGAACCGAACTTCAAAAATCCCAACAACCACTAGATGGCAGCAGTGCTATTTTTTGTCTCTTTTTTGCCTTCTATTGGTCTGATGGAGTTTTGCAAGCCAGAACAGATATCTAATATATATAGAAGCATTCCACTTTGACTTGGGCCATTGGTTGTTCTAACCCTATTTTTTTTTTTTTTGCTTCGATTGACAGAAACTTCCTAAGAACTCTTTCTTATTTTAATTAATCAGTCAATTAATACAATTTATAAACTGCCCAATTCCTAATGACTCTGGGTGGCTTACAATAAAAATTTAAAAGAGAAAATGGTAGAGATTGTCAGTGTCCCAAAAACAAGCATATAATCCTTCCCCAAAAGACACTCTTCTGCTCAACTATCCCTCTGCCTCAGATCCTAGCAAAATAGCCAAGAGTTTAATAGCTTTTTGAACATCATGAGAATGGGAGTCATCCAGAACTGTGGGGGATATCACTTCAGAGAGCAGGATCTGCAATGGATAATATATATTTGTGTAGCGTTACCTCCTCAGAGACCGCTAAAGCCCAGGGCCCACCCCAGCCCCGTTCCCCTTAGTCAAGCTCTGCAGCTGTGCTCTCTAGGTGTTAGTAAAGTGTCTCTTCCAACAGAGGCTCACACAAAGTGAGGAGGTGGCAGGCTCTTGTCTTCAGGGACGGGCTTCCAGGAACAAAGATGACCACCCCCTACCCCCAATAGTCAATGCTGTGATGGTGTCTAGCAGCCCCAGGCTGTCATAGCAGCAACAGTCAATGATTCCTCAGTGACATTTTTGGAAACAGTGGGGAGGGGGAAAACCCCTGGCTCCAGGCAGTAGTAAAACACGAACAAAAGCAGTCAGCTTGCTGCAGTAAAGGCTCGCCCCCCTCAGGGCAACTCCCCACAATGTCTAAAACTGGCACAAGCAGCAATAGTCACAGTTCAGATGGCCTTCAGTCTTCACAGCAACAAGCAGCCTCTCGTCCTCTCCTGCTTCTTGCAGTCTCCAACAGGCCAGTGTCAAATCCCTCCCCACTTATCCTTTATTATTAAAATCTGAGGTTAACAGCCCCAGCAACTTTCTTTCTCCACACTCTCTCTCTCTTGCCTCCACTTGGGATATCTCCCTTGCGAAAGAAAGCAATAAAATTCCACCCCCTCACTCTCTCTCACTCTCTCCTTTTCCTCCTCCTTCACCAGAAGGGATCAGCTTAAAACCTCCAACCCCTCTTTGTCTTCACCTGAGGAACTGCAACAACCAACCCCCCCACACACACACACACCCCTTTCCTTCCTTCCTTTTATATCTTTTTTCCTCGTCCACGCCTGCCGCACCCAAAACCAGCAGCAGCTGTCCCAATCTCTCTCTCTCCAGCCAGGCTTCTGCAGACACTTTCAGACAGCCCTGCTACATTTGTAATCCTCAATATATAACATCTTTTCTAACCAACTCATATTTCAGTTGTATTTGCAATTAAGGTCTTCTTATTGAATCAATGTAGATCCTGTTTTTCAAACTCTTATTTAAATTTAGTTTCCCATCAGTATTCAAAATATTCTTGTCAGTTATGATTTTCTCAAAGTTAGTTGCATTTAAGTGTCCAAACATTTCACTCACTTAAGCCATGCCAATATTTTTACATTTCCCATATTATAAAAAAATGCTATTCTAATTATAAATCACATCCTTCTTACTATAAAATCCATTTATATCCAACAGTTATCTATTCTTTTAACCATATTCAAATAAATGTTTGGTCATGTAATACCCCATCTGTAGGTCAAATCATCTGTTCTCTTAAGTCTAACTCTAGCCTTCTTCCTTTGCCAAGCCACTTTCAAAATCAGTCTATTCAAATCACCAAGGATTTTTTTCTGTATTTTTATGGATGTTGTTTGGAATGGGAGAGACAATGAATGAATGAATTTCTCTAAACTGAATACCCCTTCCTCATTATTCTTCCTTTGCACCCCAAAATGTTTGGCTGCTGCTTTTTCTTCTTGCCCAATTCTCTCTCCATTAATTCACCTTTTGCACTGCCATTCTCACTTCCTCTTTTGGTCCAAATCTTTTTTTTCCCGTGTTGATAGAGCTTTCTTTATGAAAATAGTCTTGTGTTCTGTTCTTTCATCTCTTACTTTGAAGATATGTCTTTATACTAATTCATAGCAGCCTTACTAGCTCACAGAAACAATAGCCAGCATATGGACATTACAAAGGAGAAGGAGAAGGAACAGGATTTCTTTTTAAAAAATAAAATACTAGCCAGCCTCAAGTTAAATTATGATTGCTGTAATCAAGCATACGGCATCCAAAATTGTCTTCCTCCTAGTTCAACTCTTTCAGCAAATATTGCCAATGTGTTTCTCCATGGCAAAGGCTAAAAATAGGTTCTTTATGTTAATGAAAATTGATATTAAGGATTACATGCCCAGCAAAGACAAAAAAAAAAAACCTCTTGCAAGGAATGCTTTTTAATCTATTTAACTGTAGAGTTCAGGTGCCCATTTGCAGCTAAGTCAACCAGAAAATGCCACCAAGCAGAATTCAAACCTGAATCTTCAAAGGAGGCACACAAGGGCCTTCCGTCCACACTCACCATCAGACCACGTTTAGAAAAAGCTACTAAAACCAATGTTTGTACATGGCCCAAATTTAACTTATGAAGATAAACATTCTATTGAAGCTTCAGGATACAAATAAGAGGAAGATTAGTCTCTACAAAGCCTTTCTTTTCCACGTTCTCTCAAGTGGCTCATATATTCTCCAAAGCACCTGAAGGCAGGATAAGAAGCAATGGATGGAAAATAACCAAAGAGAGAAGCAACCTAAAACTAAGGAGAAACTTCCTGACAGAACAATTAACCAGTGGAACAACCTGCCTCCAGAAGCTGTGACTGCTCCAACACTGGAAGTTTTTAAGAAGAGACTGGACAACCATTTGTCTGAAATGGTATAGGGTTTCCTGCCTGAGCAGGGGGTTGGACTAGATGACCTCCAACGTCCCTTCCAACTTTATTATTATTGTTGTTGTTGTTGTTATTGTTATTGTTGTTGTTGTTGTTGTTGTTGTTGTTATTATTATTATTATTATTATTATTATTATATACATTTCTACTGGATTTACATACAGAAGACAAAAACTGTGTAATAGTGAAATGGGGAAAATCCTTCTCTTTTTAGAATCAACTAAACTAAAAAATGATAAAACAATAAGTAATAGGTAGTCCTTGGCTAATGACCACAACTGAGACTAGAATTTCTATTGATAAGCAAGATAGTTAAGTGAGTCGCATCCGAGTTTTACAACCTTTTTTGCCATGGTTGTTAAGCAAATCACTGTGGTCGTTAAGTGAATCTTATGGTCATTAAGCTAATCCAGCTTCCCCCATTGACTTTGCTTGTTGGAAGGCAGCTGGGAAGGTCATAAATGGTGATCACATGATCCAAGATGCTGCAATCATCGTAAAAACATGCCAGTTGCCAAGCACCCAAATTTTGATCATCTGACTGTGGGGATACTGCCACAGTCATAAAGTATAAGTTTTTTTTTTTTCTGTGCTGTTTTAACTTCAAATGATCACTAAATGAATAGTTATAAGTTGAGAACTACCTGCGTGTTTCCCAGTTCCCTTGAAATTTAATATTACATAGTCTCCATTTGTGAATCTGCGAGGCCACTTACCTCTGTTAGCCATTTTAATAGAATACCCAAAACATGCTCCCAAATTTCCAAATTGCCAGTAGTCAAGAATGGCTGTCTGCAAACAAAAATAAATGAAGAAAATTAAAGAGAATATTACAATAGAGTCTCTCATCAGTAAAACATTTTGCTGTATATTAGTTTTACCTATATAGACCTTTTACATGAAGTAGCATTGCAGGGTTCATGTGAAGATTGTAAATAACAGATTAATTTCTTCTTCATGCCTTCAAATGCCCTAGCAGGAGTAATTCAGAATGTAAACCTAATTAGCTACTCTGAGTACATATTACTTAGCAACCAAGTGGTGTCAAGAAAGCATGGTTATCATCAAACTTTTTCAGCCTTATAGTATAAAGGATAGATTTATATTACAAATTAATCCAAATGATTGCTTGGATTTGTAGGTACTCTGCCATGATAGATTATAAAGTAAAGTTAAGCAAATCATGGCTTAATAAATTAGGCAAACAAACCCAAAGTAAGCTCTATATAGGCATATGAGTTGTTTTCATTCTTCATTTGCTTGATTTTCTGGGCTGTTTATTTTCCTTAGTAATATTGACACTTTTCCACCTTGGAACCCCAAAGGTCTGCCAAGTTCTTAAAAACTGAATCTTCTTATTCAGGCATTCTGTTAAAATTTTAAAACTAGGTGGTGGAATTGACATGCCTTCAGTTTCCCCCGTTCTGTAATTCCATGCCTGGCACAGATCGCTCTCCCTGCACTAAGTGAGTTTGTGCAATCTTTCAGAGGAAACTGAGGTGAAGTTTATCTATAAACACTGTCAAAGGGAGAGGCAGCAAGTAGAAATTTCAACTGGCATGGGATGAAACACAGGGATGGTCTCTACTGGGAACGAATTACAGATATGTGGTAAAGCAAGCAATAACTGTGCCAGGAAATGCCATAAAACATTAATTAAAAGATGACATGCATCATAACCAGGTTAAAGGCGGTGAAAATTTAATATTTAATATTTGTTCAGATGGTGCTGTTGGCCTTACATGAGGCTGAACAAAATCATACCCTTTTCCCCCTTCCAGACTCTTTTCCTGAACAAAGCAAAACTTACATGGCACTCTTTTCTTTTTTTTCCAGGAAGCATATCCCTTCCCTGCTCCCACCCTTTTGGCAACCTTCATTTATGAATCTCTTATCAATATTAATACAATGCAATGTTGGCTGCCTTAAAGATGTTCCAGTGTAGACTCTTCCCAGTTCCCACCCTCGCCCCATTTAAAGCAAGCTTGCCTCTGGCTCTCCTAAAACCTTAATTAAAACTCCCTGTAGAACTTTGAGAAAAGAAAAAAAAATGTCAGTGTTCCAAAATCTTTGAGGGATATTGCTGGAGAAAGCATGCCAAATGTTTCAATAAATACATGTTACATTAAAGAATTTAACTTCAGATGTTTTTGGCATATTTCTTTCTCAACATTTCTTTACTCTTGCATATGCATGCAACATACACTTTCTCTCTCTCTTATTCTCTCTCACTCTTATTCCCTCTCCCCCCCCCCCTGCCTCCAAACTTCCCTGAAAAAGGATATGAATAAGTTTGGCATATAAAATTGTCTTGCATCATTAAATAAGCTGTTTTCATGTTGTGAGTAGCATAAGCAGGTATGAGCAATCAGCTTTTGAAAAAAAGCTAAAAATGAAAAAGCGTCATCCATTTATCTCAATTGAATATTGTTTGATTTACAGCATTACAGGTATGTTCAAAACATTTAAACTATCTCAGCTGGGTTTCTCAGGACATAGATATACCAAGCAAATATCCCAGTATAACCAAAGGCATATGAGACATGCAGTCATCTTGGCTGATATAAAGCAGATTTTGGTTTGGTCATGCTTTGCTTCTTCAAAATTCTGTTTAGTTTATGGTGAAGGAAATCTAAAAGATAAATGTGTAAAGAAACAAACATAGGAGTCTAATGTTCATGCTTTCCTTGTAATGTTTATAGATACATAGGAACACCTGCTATGGACAATCAGGAAGCATGCTGAATCATTTTTTTGTCCATCAAGTCTTCCTTCCTACTTGGAAAAGGGAAATGCTAAGCATCCTTTTTCCTACCACTGAATTTTCCCTGAAAATATTCCAAGCCTAATTTCACATCAGCGCTTTGTAAACAACATGTACTTAGAGTAGTCATTTATACCTAATCAAGAAAGAGAAATTGCATTACACAAAAAAGACACAGGTGATTCAATAACAAGTTTATATTATAATTGTGCATGAAAATACATGTTGCACATACATGTACACATATGCTATATAGCAAGAGTCATTTAATTGTGGCAAGGTAGACATGTGATAGATAATAAATATGCAAATTTATGGTATTTCACGATAATTGGGAAATGTTTGAGTGACCAGCACACCTGTTGACTCTGCTGTCTAGATCAGGGGTATCAAACTGCCGGCCCGCAGGCCGGTTTCATCATACCGAAGCTGCGCCCACCCTATTTCTGGCAATGAAAAAAGAGTCGCAATACGTCGCGACACGTCACGTGACGTGGCAATTTGGCACCCGTGGTCTAGATGATACCTGTGGATGAATAACTTTATAGTCCTTAATTTTCCTTCTTATGATTCTTCAGCATTCTGTAAGGCTCAGATTCGATAATTCTTCAAAGGGGAGACATTTGAAGAATTAAGGCTAAGCTCTGATGGTCTCTGATGATCATTCAGAGTGAGAAAAATGATAGCTTAAATAAGGTTCTTGGGTATTATACAGGCCTATCTATATAAGAAAATGACTGGTTCTGTATGTGCCATAGACTGCCCATACAAATCAATATGTCTTGGAGGAAAACAAGCTACTCAATTTCTCTTAGAAACTTGAAATGAGACATCAAAGACGATAATGTTCATATGTCATGATATATCATGCCAAGATAAAGATCATTAGAAAAAAATATCATCCTTGGCACTCTTAAAGGAAAACAGAAAGTAGAACAGCAAAGTGATAGAGTGATACAATAACAATAGCTATGGATGCTACTCTAGCAATCATTACGCACCTTATTGAAGACCAATCTTAGTTAGAAGATGAAAGATTTATACAATCTGAAGAGAAATCAGAATTTATGGTTGAGGACAGTTGTCTACAGAGTCACCATCAATCTGACAGCAACAACAGCATGTTTAAAATCAGTCACATAGAGGTACATTATAAACCACATACTCATAAGTAACTCTAGTTGGAAGTCCTCAATTTCTCCATAATTGCCTACCAAAATAAGGCATGTGAACAAAGGTAATTGTAATATATATTTTATTATCATTGCTCAGTCTAAATCATTTTATCCTTTTCTTTAGCCAAATGCTGAAAAACTGGAAGTTCCAACTGACATGAATGTCTAATGAAATCTTGAGTTTCTTTCTCACTTTATAATATGTCCACTATGTCTTTGTCTTTCACTGAAAGCTCTGGAATAGTTTTACAATTGTTTTTTAACATTACATGTTAAAAATATAAAGCATGACAGATAGCCATGAAGGTAATTTTAAATAAAAAGGTGAATAATGACTAGAGGCATAGAGAAAACTAATAACACTGTCAGCAGAATCAGCAAAAATGAATATAGCAAAATCAGACATATAAGCTGTAGAAGAATAAGCTGTGGAGTCATCCTCACATCTCCTTAATCATTTTATGAAGATGCCTTCCTAACTGTTTATCAAGGATAGCTCCATATGATGTTGCCCTTGTCTCAACCTAGCTTACTGCAAAGCCAGCCTTACATTTATCTTTAGCTGTTCTAGATTTAAAGCAGTGTTTTCCCCCTCCTTTCAGCACATCCATTGACGTATATGCTATTTATGATACCTCATTTATTATGGTGATGACAAAGCCAGGAATGGGGTTTGGCCAGCTATTTGGAGCTACTGCAGCAACAAATCTCCCACTCTGGTGATTGAGCACTGTTCTACATGAGCATTATGATCTGAGCTGCAGGAGAGACTAACACCTGGATATGTAACATCTGAATGGTGTTTTAGAAAATTACCATTGAGGTATTACATACATACCTTACATACACAGATTTACTGCTCTTCTGGTGGAGCACTAAATTGGTTCTTAAACAAGATCTGACTGTGGCAGCTCCATTGTCACTGCTGTGCCTCACCACTAGCCACAGAAGAGCTGATTAGTACACTAAGCATCAAGGTTCACATCTGCTTTCAACCAGCTCACAAAATTCCATAAAATTTAACAATCCACTCTCACAAATGCATCATGGATGGACTTCTCTTGATGCACAGAATGATCTTTCTCTCACTTACACTGCTCCACTGATCTGACAGCTAGGTTATTTTTGAACATGGAATCTGTTTTTCTGAAGAAAAAAAAACATTTGATTCATGTTCATAAGTCAAGTGAAGGGCATGGAAAATTTCTGTCACTTGGGCATCTTGAAAGATGGCTAAAGCCTCCATACTAGGCACTTGCCCACAGTCCTAATAGTTTTTTTTCTGTTTTCACTCTGTCCCCAGTGGGATAATTTTACTCCAAGTTTTCAGTATAATTTACAAATGACAAGTTAATGGCTAATAAGCTTACAAAAGATGTGCAAATCTGAAAACAACATTGAGGAAATTATAAATGGTCTTGAAAAAAGTATTGTGGCTGTCCTGACCACTCCTTTACTTAAAGGTACTTAGATCAGTTCTCTCCCCCTCCTCCATCATGTGTCTATTGAATATATAGACACTGCCAAACAGGTGCCAGCAAAATGGGTGTGTTGTGTACCAGGCATGTCTGAACTACAATAGGTTGGATGATTTGCAAACCAGATGCTTCTTGCTTGAAATTAATGTGTGGGGGGGAGGGGGGAATAATGAAATGTAGGTTATTCTGAACACAAACTGAAAACTGATTACAAACCATCAATGATATTAATATTGTTGCATATAATTTAAGCATTTTTTTAATCACAATGTGTTGGACAAAAACTCAGATGTATACTCCTTTTAAACTCTGGATAGCTGAAAAACAATTACAGCATTTCAAGCTCCATTCTTATACATCCTTATTTAGTGGTAGTATTCAGTAATTTTAGTTGGTATATGCTGTACATTTAAGCACAATAGAAGTCCTATTTTTACTTGGAAATAAAGGTGAAATCACTGAAAGAAATTAAACCATATGAATGTGAGAAAGTTCATTGTACATATATCTAGAAAAAGCAAATGATAATGTGGACAGATATGAATTATGAAAACTTTTGCATGAATACAGAGTTGAAGATTGATTGTTGAATATGATAATGGTACTATATACTGAAAGTAAAGCAGGTGTGGGAGTAAATAGAATGCTTAGGAAATGGTTTGATGTTGAAAAAGAGGTGAGACAATGAGATGTGTTATTCCATTTGTAATTTAATATACACATAAATATTTAAGGAATACTTAGAGTGAATTTAGTTGTATTAGTTGGAAGTACAAATATATGTGTACTTTTTAATGTAAATGAGGTCATGATGCTGGCTAAGAATCCATCCAAATGACTTGCAGAGAGTCTTATGATGTATGACAAAGAATAGATCTGAAAATTATTGGATCAAAGACCAAGGTAATTGTGTCTGACAGAGGAAAATAATAGTTGCATGTGAAGCCATTGGATTCTACAATAAATTGTGTAGTGGGATCCAAAAGGGACTGGTACATAATCAACTGCTGAAATAATTTGCTAGAGATAAGAACCAGCTCAAATGGGTTAAAAAACATCAGTAGGAGAGCTTTCTCAGATTTCTCAGATTTCTCTAACCCCCCTGGATAAGTGGAGCTCCCCAATGAGAGTGCTGAATCGGGGTAACAACAAGGGGCGGCTAGGAAGACTAACTTGAGGAGCTCGAGAAGAATACAAGAAGTGAGTGGGAATGGGAATTGGGAGTGAGATTGGAAACAGAAGGATTGTTTTCTGACAGGAAAACAAAACAAAACCCTGAGGAAGAAAGAAGAGAAAAATAGATTACCACAGGAAAATATTATGATGTCAGCAAAGAGGCTTGTTGGATGAGAAGACATTATGGAATAAGGGGAGAGGGAGTTATGTATTGATTTGAAGTTTGTTTTGTTCAATTTATGGTCACACATAAGTGACTCATAAATGACTCTGAGCAGTGAACAGAGAACATCAATATAATAATACAAAATAATAATGCAAACAGAAATAAAAAGAATGGCAGCTGAGATAATATCCATGAATATTAATAACAATAACTTACCAATTCCCAACCCTAATGTCTCAGAGAATAGCCAGGTCTTAAAGGCCTTCCAAAAAGCCAGCAGGTCAGGGCCAATTTAATTTCAGATCAAGCCCAACCTAATTTCATTCTACTAAAATTAAAATTAGACATGATAGGAAATATAAACTATATTTAAGTAGATTTAGTTATATTTTAGATACCTTTTCTTATCACACAGCTTTATTTTATTTTCCTTACTATTTCTTACCCTCTTTCTTCCTACTGAATAATATTCCATCACTTGAAAGGGAATAGCAGGCAAATGTGTGTGTGTGTGTGTGTGTGTGTGTACACACACACACTCTCACACACACACAAACACAAAAAGAATATTCTTTCTTCTATTATTCCTGCATATTTCATTCTGTTTAAACTCAGCCTGGAGAGATTGAGCGGTATCATTTGTACGTTCAAATGGGGGAGCGAAGCTGAAAAAGTGACTTTTTTCCAGGGACACTGAAGGTGATTAAGGTAAGGTTTTGCTTTGCCTCACTCATTGTTCTTCTTATATAAAATATTTATAAGTGATCCAGATAACATCACCTTATGTAACTTTCTCATGCTTATCTAACACTTCTTTCTCAGTCTTTACTTTTCTCAAATTGCCTTTCAATAAGAAAAAGAATAACCATGCAATATATTTTGATTGGTAGCTCTAAGAACAGAGATTGATATTGGACTGATCAGAATGTTCAGATGATTATCTTTCAACAAATATATTGCTCTTCAACAAGAAATACAGAACTAGTTAATAAACAAAATATATAGAAAATGTCAACAGTTTAATGTAAGTAAAGTAACACATTACCAAACAATAAACCATGAAAACTATGCTAAAATCCTATACAGCCAAAATCTGCAGCAGCAAGTCTATCAAAAGATTCCAAACACCTGGATGAACAGGTGTGTCTCAAGTGATTAGTGAAATTGAACTGATAACAATGCTTGACAAACCTTCAAAGGGTGCAATTTCCATAGCAAAGTTTTCATAACTGAGAAGTGCACAAGAAAATATGCATAATTATGTGTGTACATGTTTTCAACAAGTACTGAAACCACCAAGGCCAAAGCACAAATATGATCATAAGATTAGAAAATTGGCAACATGAAACTCATAAACTTTCCTATTCTTTAAGAGTACCCCTTTCCATTTAGAATTTAGAAGCATTCAGAATGACTAGAGGCAGATGTAGAATTTCATACTAACATCTAGTTCCAAAATTAACAATGTACTCCCTGGCCTGAAGTTCCCAGTTTAACTGGTAGACAATTATCTATTTGTTTCCCTGTCTACCATACATGTCTTTCCTTTTCAGCAGAATTCATGGTGGCTTTGGGGAAAATGTTAAACTTGAAGGTTTAGTAACCTTTTCCATCTTGCACTCTCACAGTGCCTAATCAGATACTTCTGGCACATTCACTAGCAGGGCCTGAAAGTAATAACCTTTTCCAGAAATCACCTCCCAGCAGCTGATACTCTGTGATGTTTTGATTTTGAATAGGGGTGTTCTATTTAAACCACACGACTAATAGCTATTTGCAGGCATGTCATTTATGTAATTCACAATAATTTCCCATCCATAGTAATAGAAGTAGATATAGTTCGCTTCAAGAATCTTGGTACATCAAATGAATCAAAATTTGCTCATTTTTTAATCTGAATTCTAATTTACCATACTCAATTTTTCTAAACTTACACATGAATTTATTTATTTATTAAATTTATATGCCACCCATTGCACCTTAGAATGCACAATTATATGCTTAAAACAAAACAAAATACACACTTCTTTAAAGTGCATATTGAGGAAACCATGTGTATATTGTCAGAAAATTGCACAAAAAGTGATACAAGCTTTTTCATTCATTGTAATTTGTAATTCAAGTTGATTTATTTAAGTATGCAAAATTAAAATTGACCAAGATCTAGCTGATACTGCTTCAGGTCATAAGTCTGATCCAAATAATTCATCAACAGATATTTGGCCATTGTAAGAATTGTAACGCCATGGCTTAATCACTTAATAGTTGCCAATGAAAAAAAATTACACATTTGGCTGACAAGTTTTCAAGAATTGAGCAACTAAGTGATGACAGACCAATGGCCAAACAGCCAAATGCCACCACCCCTAAGATAAAGATTGTAGAGAATATTGCAATTTCAAGATGGAAAGCATTAGATGTAAATTGGCTCTCAGCATCAAATATAAAACTTCTCATGTTAAAAGAAATTAGCAACTGTATGCTAATTACACAAACAATGTTTGTACTTTAAGAGATTTGAAAAGGCTGTGCATATGTGGAAAGACCAGATATACAATGTAACTTACATCATCTAGATCATTAAGGTTATAGCATGCCCTGCTTCCAACCAGTTTGATGCAAGAAAGATGGAGACATTCCATGTCTCCTTGTCGCGTCTCTTATAGTTTCTTTTTTTAAAAAAAATTAAGAAGACATTAAGCTTGCGCATCACAAAACCACATTGCAGGGTAGCCTTTTGTCTGAACTTTGCAGACTTGTTTTACTTACAACATGACCTAGATCTGAGCAAGGACTGCCAGAGGGTAAGCCTTGCTTAACAGTCTATTGCACCACAGAAACCACCCAACATAAGATAGATAACTCCTTTGCCACAGGCTGACTTGCTTACACAGGCCTGCTTTGCTAACAACCAGAGATTCCTGCCCAGAAAAGACACACTTTAAGGATCTTGGATTCTGGGAAGCATTATCAATTTTCTGCAAGGATCCTACATATACTTTGTTGATGACAAATCCATGTCTTGAGAAGCTTATATTCATGAGATAGGAGGGTAGATAGAAACCCAAAGAACACAATCCATCAGGAAACTTTTTTGTACAAGCAATAGGGATAATTCTTGCACTGGGAAGCTTTTCAAAAGATTGTGCTGGAATAGGGAATACATATTTATTTATTGGATTTGTTAATGCCATCCATAATTGTCTGGTTTGGAACTGCAACCAAACAAGACAGACATAGATTTCAATGAATACTTAGAACTGCAGAAAAAACAATTGCTACCAGCCTGCCTTCCATTGAGACCTGTATACTGCACGAGCAAGAAAGAAGACTGTGAAAATATCACATCCTGGTCATAAACTGTCTCAACTTCTTCCCTCAAAATGATGCTATAGGGCATTGCATGCCAAAACAACTAGACACAAGGACAATTTTTTCCCCATTCCATCACTCTGCTAAGCAACTAATTCCACATATGCACAACACTGTCAAACTACTTAGTAAAGCTGTATTACTATTATTCTCATCTTTCCTATTACCTATCCTTATCTTCTTATGACTATAACTTTGTTGCTTGTATCTTACAATTTATATTATTTTATCAGTATCCTAGTACGATTTATGTTGTTTGCTTAGCTAGTATCCTATGACTATGTTGCATCTTATGATTTATGATGAATCTGTTGTATTTTATGATTTATGATGAATGTATTTTTATGTTGATTATTATCATAATTTATCACTATTGCTTGTATATCCACTGAGAGCTTAATCACTGGAGACAAATTCCTTGTGTGTCTAACCACACTTGGCCAATAAAGAATTCTATTCTATTCTATTCTATTCTATTCTATTCTATTCTATTCTATTCTATTCTATTCTATTCTATTCTATTCTATTCTATTCTATTCTATTTTAAACTTCAAAAGAGACTCTAGGTAGCTTAGAATATGCCCAATACATAAGTTAAAAACACAACTAAAAACTACTTGACATATGTTTCTTTATGTGTGATTTATTTTTAATTATTATCCTATCATCCTTCATGAACTACAAGGTGGCATACATGGGGGTTGCCCTCATTTTAGCCTCACAATTAAACTCTGAAAACTAAGTTGAGGGAAGGACTGGCCCAAACTCACCTAGAGAGGCTGAGTAGGGATTTGATTTAGATCTCCTCTGCCTAACCCGTTTAATCATTATACTACCATCGTAACCATTTTTAAATTGCATATATCAAATTCAATATTTCAAATGCAGTCTTCCCATTGGAAAAATGAATGTGATCATTATTTCAAAAATTGAAAAATAGAGTCTAAATATCAGTTAAACATTCAGAATATTTTTGCACAAGATGTTCTGTGCTTCTGAATTCCAAAGCTACTGCTCTTTTAGAAATCCTGAACCTTTTCTTTTGTTAGAAAATCAGTCACTATATTGTTCTCATTGTTGCTAACGTGAGCCCACTGAAAGCTTAAAGCCAAGATATGACTCCAATAGTACTCTCCCAATTACTCTCTCCACCAGTTGGATTATATTGGGATGGCTATTTAGTACTCTTATGAGAGAGAGAGAGAGAGAGAGAGAGAGAGAGAGAGAGAGAGAGAGAGAGAGAGAGAGAGAGAGAGAGAGAGATAACACAACTGGTAGCCATTACAGCTTTATCAGATGCATTTAATGAATGTTCCATGAACGTTCCCATGTTTAATTGCTGGTCCTTCCTCTTAGATCTTCTAGTATTTTAAATTACTCTCTGATCAAAATGTATAAACAGTTTACTCTTAGTTGTCTTTCTGCATCATGTGGTTTCATAGACATATTAAAAATATTTATTTAGACAAAAGAGATGATACAATCCATTGACATTTTGTTGTCCTATTACTGGCTTCCTTTCTATATCTTTAGTAGCAGAAATGATTGAATATTCTATTTAAAGAGGAGAATATACTTAAGTATATTCTTCATTTGGACATCACTTCTAGATTTTGTACTTGTGATGTAAAAAAATGAAACTTTGACTTTGTCTATTAGATAGATTTGTGTTATAGAAATGGCTAGTTATATACTAATGTGCAAAAGCAAAAAGTTGAGGCTGGAGTGTTTCTATCTTATATTGTGCTTAAAAAAAGTCAGAAGTCAACTCTTTTTTCTTTTTTTCCCCCTTGTATTTTACATTTTATTTCCCCTTTTCTTTTTCCTTCCCCTAATTTCACATTTCTATTTCTCTTTGTATTTTATATATAGATAAAACAATAAAAGCCATATATACAGTAGCCATGTAATACACAAACACACACACACAAAAACTATTTTTCATTGGAATGTACATGCATCAGGAAGAATTAAAAGATTGGACTTCCAAAGATTTGGTTGTCAATTATATGTCTGTACATTTACATAAATATTTTCAGCAGAATATATACTGCTGAACCTTGCACAAGCAAACTCTGATTGCTAGCTTCCTCCTCTAAGCACCTCACATTCCAAAACATTGTTCTAAAAGATTACTTTAATCCTCAGAAGAAAATTCTAAGGATGTTGGGGTTGAGGGATATTGGAGTAAGGAGAAATCACATCTCCTTTATATATTACTGACAAAAGCTGTTTAAGTAGCAGAAGGATGCATTCCATTCTTATAAATTACAAAGGAGAAGCAGTTTGGTGTAGTAATTAAAGCATCAGGCAAGAAATTCAGAGGTTGTGCATTCTAGTCCTGCCTTAGACACAAAGACAGTTTGATGACTCTGGACCAGTGACTCTCACTTGACAACACAACAAAAATTACAAGTGGGTTCTGGAATAAAAGCTGTAGTGTGGAGGATTCCTTTTCTGGGTTTGAGTAAGCCAGATAGCCAGGTTCTTCTTTCCAGACAATATTCCACAGTTCTTGGGCTGTTATGGGAGAGTCCCACTTATGCAAATTTGAAATGCTGTAGTCTGCTCATAGCTTCTTCTGGATTATATGTGCATGATGCCATGTTGACTATCAAAGGATTAATACTAAGATAATGAGATCAATGTAAAAAATATATAAGAGAGTCTACCCTATTCTTCCATTACAAAAAAAAAAATACAATGAGAGAAGATGTTTAGTAATCAAATTGTCTGCAAACTTGTTATTTCTTCAGGGTAATCAGATTGGAATTCAGCATATCTTTTATCAATTATTGTTAAATAATGTTATTGTTTTATTACTGCAGCTAATGGTAACAATGCTTTGAGTTCCTGGCATGATCTTGCTTCACAGCTTTTCTTGGAGGGGGGGGAAGAGGAAGAGGTTCAGAAATTTCCCAGTTGAAATTTGTTTTATTCTCAACTATTTCAGTAACTATTACAGTATCTCCCAAAAGGGATATTTTGTAGCAATAAAGGGATTTTTTTTTTTTAGTTGAGCGTAACATTTCCTCTTTTCAGAATTGTGGAAGCAATTGTCACCCAGCTAATTATGAGTTCTGCTAGTGCATTGTAGTTATAGATCAAGCCATAAGGTTTCCTTTAATACTTATTTAAATGCTTAATTGGATTGTACAAGGAATTTACCTTGATGTAGAAATGGATAAAACAGCTTTTGCACTTATCAGACCCCCACCTATGCTCCAATATGCACCAATTCAGAACAGCTGAAAATTGGGATTGCATATAGGCACATGAAATGAATATGCTTAATGGAAATAAATATGTATAATGAAAAGAAGGACTAGGGGGTGACATGATAGCAGTGTTCCAATATCTCAGGGGTTGCCACAAAGAAGAGGGGGTCAAGCTATTCTCCAAAGCGCCTGAAGGCAGGACAAGAAGCAATGGATGGAAACTAATCAAGGAGAGAAGCAACCTAGAACCAAGGAGAAACTTCCTGACAGAAAAATTAATTAGTGGAACAACCCGCCACTAGAAGTTGTGAGTGCTCCATCACTGGAGGTTTTTAAGAAGAGATTGGACAACCATTTGTCTGAAATGATATAAGGTTTCCTGCCTAAGCAGAGGGTTGGACTAGAAAACCTCCAAAGTCCCTTCTAACTCTGTTATTCTGTTATTCTATTATATGCATTCATAGGTTATAAACATTGTTGTTGTTGTTAGTTGCAAAGTCGTGTCCGACCCATCGCGACCCCATGGACAACGTTCCTCCAGGTCTTCCTGTCCTCTACCATCTTCTGGAGTCCATTTAAGCTCATGCCTACTGCTTCAGTGACTCCATCCAGCCACCACATTCTCTGTCGTCCCCTTCTTCTATTGCCCTCAATCTTTCCCAGCATTAGGCTCTTCTCCAGTGAGTCCTTCCTTCTCATTAGGTGGCCAAAGTATTTGAGTTTCAAAGGTTATAAAAATAATTATACATAAATATACTACAAATAAGGGCTGTAATAAAATGTTGCAAACTGTAGTGCTTCTGCTCCAAACCTTGGAAGCTGGTGGCACATTTGGAGTATTGAGAATTACCGAATGATGAGAGGGAACATCGCCATATACAAAATGATTTTATAGTTATTATACAATTATTAAGCATTGATTTACCAGAATACTACCCAATACTATTGCACCACCCATAGGATGTTTCTCTTTAGCCCTATTTACTAGAAACATACAAAATCAATCATCTGGGAATTTCTCTTGTGGATCATAACAATCTAGCAACTTCAGGGATGATCCATTAGTTTTCCAGAAATTAACCTTTTATTTTATTTAAAACAAAGGTATATTTTCCAAAAAGATATTATCTATGAATTAACAGTTCACTATGTGCAATTATTACTCAATATGACATTAGTGACTTTTGTGATATCAAATGTGTGTGTGTGAGTGCTTAATGTCAAAATCACCACTATATTGTTTTTATAAATGTTTAAACAAAGAAAAATAAATTTCCTGCACTGAAGTTTTACCTCAATTTCCTTTAAAAAAAATATATGATGGGATGGCCATAGCTTCAAGCTAGACATATTACTTATCCTTATGTTACTCTACCTACAGTAGTGGCCTTATTAACCATTTTTAAGAGATACATCCTCATGATGTCCTCATGTAGAACACACCTCTTATACTAGAAGAAGTTGCTTGTCCTGAGAAAGGAATATTGGTCTCCCTGAAGAGTGACATTTTTATTGTTTTTTTTTAAATGACTATTGATCTGTCATTTCATCAAAAACTTCTCTTTACAAAAATGTTGGCTTGCATTGCAGGAATACAGACTTGAGTAGAGTAGACCATAGGACTGTCAACCTCCCAAGACCTATGGTCCTATAATCCTATGTCAAAAATACATGAATGAATAAACCAGCTGATGGGTTCAGCATATGAGGTGAGCTGGAAGAAGCTCTGTTTGATGATGCCAACTCACAAGACATGTTTTTTGTTGTTTGTTTGTTATGCACAACTATTATACACTGAAAATAAGTTGCATGGATTCTATGAATGGGGATGGGAGAGCTAGAGAGAGTGCCCAGGGCTCTTCAGTTTCTCTTCATCTCATATTATAGAGATTAATTGAAGTCAAGGAATCCACCCATGCCAACCCTGATATGTAAGGACAATTTCACTGTCTGGCTTCACTGCTCAGTACAGTATAGCTCATCAGTGGAGGACAATGCAAATTATCTCAATATACTTTTCAAGAGAGGAGAATGCAGGTTAAAATGGCTGTAAGAAAGCGCCACTTTCAAAACCTGTTTTCTATGATCCTGAAAACCCTATGAAATGCAATGGCAAATTGTCAAAAAATAGAGTAGAAAACAAGAGAAAGGGGGGGGGGACTTTATCACTGTTAAAAAGAAGGGATAGTCCATAGAATTAATATTAAAATTCTTTTTTCAAAATATCAACATAATAATTTACCAAAATATATTTTTATGGCCTACATTTTCTGATGATACTTCCTGATAGGTTTTGAAAACTATATACATATTAGTACAGACATCTTATTTAAAAACTTATTTCTGTATATTCATGAGCAGAGAGGAGCTGGAAAATAAGGGAAGTATTTGGTCTGGATACTTCAGTTAATTAAAAGTCATACTTGTCTCTATCACTGAATAATAGGCTCCTTAATCTCTTCTCCTTAGCACCAACAATAGCTCTGGGTAGGAATTTGTATATTGTACAATATGCTGTTGCAATGATGAAGTGATGACTTATTCCTAAGTTTTCATTCATTATTTACACATACTTAAATTTGACTGCTTTTCCCAGTTGATGATAGGTGATATTTCACACCTTCCATAAGATTATAGAACCAGTTCATGGTCTCCATATTCCTTGAAAAAAATTGCTTTCTAGTTGCAGTCCAGTTTTTCTTGTTTTCTTAGTTCCCTACACACACACACATGCATACACACTTATTCTGGGAATCAAAAGCATTTATTACTTTATAAGCAAAATAATAAGTGCAAATTAAAAAAGCATTTCTTTTTGATTCAGCTTCACTAAGTGATGAGAAAGTGCCAATAATAATGTGGGGGAATAAGTTTATTATGTTGAACTGGACTTCTGCCCTGGTGTCCTGAAGGTACCACTGGACCAATATTACACTGAAGACTAAAACTGCACTAAACCAAGACATCTGTCTATAATTATGTCTATTGCTTGTGAAGCTGAAGCTCACACTGCATTGTGGAATATAACAGGTAGCTGAAGTTGCAAAAACAATGTTAGTTCATCTTTCTAAATGGTTAAGAAAATAACTCCACAAAAAAATGGGTGAGCTTTTATTGTAAATACAGTAAATATTTGTGACCATAAAAATACAGATGATATTAAATGGATTAATCACAAAGGTTTTACTCCACCACATATGATAGAAGCAAAGTATTTGATTGATAGGTCAGAACAGTATTCTGAAGATAATAATGTCTTTCCATAGATCAAAGAACGTAATTTTGTCTGAAGCCCTAGTAACAGTTGTCCAAAGGTTACATCCACACATTGCTTCCTTCCAAAGGATTCAAAAATTCTTCCCATTTTATGTTATTCTCACAACCCTATGATGCAGGCTAAGAGATAACGATAAAAGTCAAAAAGATCCAGCAAAATTTAGAATTGATAATCAAGGGAAGAGAGAGAGAGATTAGTTTCCAAGTACCTGAAAGGATGTCAAATGAAAGAAGTCCAAAACCTTGTGGATTTGCTGCTGTTGTTATCCAGAGAGTACAAATAATAGTAATAAATCACAGGAAGGCAGAGTCTAAATATTAGTAAAGGCTTCCTAACAGCAGAAGTGAGGCCAATTATCTGTAGCACAATTAGTTCCCATCGCTGGCTGTGTAAGTAGAAGCTGGATAGCCTTCTGTTGGATAAACATTAGCTAGATTCCTGTCATGAGCATGTGGTTGGATCTGATGGTCCCAATAGTTCAAATCTACATTCTTAGGGTTCTAGGTAATTATTGTGAGTTGTAAAAAAACCAAGAGAAACACCCATGCATCTTATTTTCCATTCTGTTTAGTGTCATTTTTTTCATTATACAAACAAACCAAACATTTTATGACAGTGCTGCACCACTTGTTTATTTGAATTTATTTATTTGTATTTTAGTTTTGGGCCCCCAATTAAGTAGCATCTCAGGGCTTCTTACAAAGAGTTCCCCTGAGAAGTCTATAATTATGAGAAATGTGGAATGAAAAAAAGAGAGAGCAACCAGGAGCAAGGTGAATGGAGTCAATTATAGCATTGATGAATGCACTGTCGGAAGACCTGAAATAATAGATTATCCTGGACAAGATCTATGTATATAAATATTATATAGTTGTAATATTAAATATAAAGTATATTAAATATAAATATGTAAATATATTACTATATTAAGAAACTACATCAGTTTTATGACACATAATCAGTAATCAAAAGTCACGAAAGGCTTTATAGGTAACCATAAACATTTTTAATTCTGGAAGTCAATTGGCAACCAGTGCAGCTCATGGCCCTACTGAGAAACCCTAATGAGGTATTACAGCAAGACAAGTAACAATGAAATAGGAACACTCATGTTTGGAGTGGCCAATGTGTATTTTAGCATATCACTAAGGATGTCTTCTAAGAGTTTTGAGCTTTAGGTCTGAAAATGCTTGGGTTGGATTTAATACGAAATAATACCGATTCCTTGTCCTGCAAAATATATAGGTGGAATTCCCATCTGGAAGAAAGATTATGTCATGCTGAGGAGAAAGGCAACTCTCATCCAGTTCATCCCATGTTTCCCCTTTTGGTTTGGCCAGGTGTGCAAATACTAATAGAACAATGTTTGGGGCTTAGCCAATTGAGGGGGAGTAATATAATTCCTTTTCAACTTAAGAACAAAGAACCAGACATGGATATATGTATTTGCAAATCCATATAAAATATTATGATAACTATATAAGAAAAGCTAAAGATCTCTCCAAATATAAACTGTATAGACTAATTCCTACTGGGACATTTGTCTCCTGATTACTTCATCAAACCATGACTAAGATGTGTGTGTGCCATCATGAATGTAATGCTGCAAGTACTTCAGACTACAAAGCAAAAATAACCCAGATATTTTAGCAACTTAATTAAAACTTTAATTCATGTACAGATTTATTGACTTTAAAAATAATAAAGCAAATTCCAAGTAATTACTGAAATTATAAACAAACCTGAGGAAAAAAACTGTAGCATTGGAAATTAAAATTTATACTTATTCTAGATGTAACCTGTGTGGTATAATATCAATAAGGGATAAGACTGTTTATAATATTAAACTAAGCAGCCTGAGGGCAAGACATAGACCAGTGGTGGCGAACCTATGGCACGCGTGCCAGAGGCGGCACTCAGAGCCCTCTCTGTGGGCACCCATGCCGTGCCCCGGAGATGGTGAGGGACTGGCCCCCGCTGCCCTGGCCCCGCCCACCCAGTCTGCCATGACCACCGTGGCCATGCCCACCCAGCACCTGGTGATAAATAAGTGGGTTTGGGGTTGCAGTTTGGGCACTGGGTCTCTAAAAGGTTCGCCATCCCTGACATAGACCCTGTCTCATGTTTGCAGTATCAGACTATACCACCAAAACTCTAGCCTGCAGATTTTAGATGCTTTGTATCTGCAATTTTTGTTTTAATTTTATTTATATATAAAATACAAAGAAAAATAGAAATAGGAAATTAAAGGAGGGAAAAGGAGAGGGGAAGAGAAGGTGTGAGGTGCGAGGGAAAAAGGGGGGGGGAGTGTTGACTTCTGATTCTTTTTAGCACACTACAAGATAAAAACACTCCAGCCTCAACTTTTTGTTTTTATACATTAATATATAACTAGCCATTTCTATAATGACAAATCTATCTAATTGACAAAACCAAAGTCAAAATGTCATTTTCTTTTTCATTACAAGCACAAAATCCAGAAGTGATATCCAAATGAAAAACATCCTCTTTGAATAGGATGGTTAATTTAACCATTCCTGTTTTATCTTCCTTACTGTGGGAATAATGTATATTTCTATTTGCATCTAATAATCTTTGTAAACTATCACCATTTTTATTAACAAAGTTAACTATATACTTTCAAATTCTTCGACCTTACTGGGATAAATATTCTTTTTTTGTTCTTTTCCACCCTTTTTTTAAAAAAAAAAAATGCTAAACTTTCTTTAAATACTTTTCTAGAATCAAAACTTTCTGATACATTTTTTTCTTTAACTTCTTAACATACAGGCTTTGAACTTCAATATTGAATTTAGGTCCCACCCTCCAAACTACCCTTGTGGAATAATCTTTTTTTTTTCTTTTATAAACATCCTTTTTAGAACACAAAGTTTTTTTAAAACTAGTACATCATTTTCTTTAAATTTTTCTTAACACAAGTACATTTTCAGTAATATTACATACTTTAAAAATTACTTAAACATTATGTATATAAAAATCATTTTTAGATTTTAGATAAAGACTTTTTTTCAGTTACAAATATCGAACAAAGAAAAATTCATCCTAGATCCAATTAACTCATTAAATTTAAGTCACTCCTCCAATTTATCTTCATGGAGTAGAACAGTGATGCCGAACTTTTTAGAGACTGAGTGCCCAAACTTCAACCCAAAACCCACTTATGTATTGCCGGGTGCCGGGTGGGCGTGGCCGCCGGGTGGGTGTGGCTCACTGGGTGAGCGTGGCTACAGTGGTCATGGCAGACTGGTGGGCATGGCCAGGGCGGGCGTGGCCAGCTCGATGTTGCTCCTGGGGAGGGATGCCTGTGGGGGCTGGGCAGGGTTGGGGGAGATCCAGGGGTCTGTGGTGGGTGGGGCGGTGGGCAGGAGACTGGTTCTGCGGGGTGAGGCAAGGCAAGGCAGGGGTGCCATGTCGCAGGGCAAGGCGAGGCAGGGGCTGGGGCGGCTGCTGCCTGACACCATTGGCCCCCGCACACAGAGGCCAGCAAGCGCATGGGTGTTGGGATGCATCCAGCCACGTGGGACCTCGGTGAGTTAGCGGGCGGCTGGTTGAAGAGGACGGTTGCCATCTCCGGAGCATGGTGTGCGTGCCCACAGAGAGAGCTCCGAGTGCCGCCTCTGGCACGTGTGCCATAGGTTCGCCACCACTGGAGTAGAATCTAAAACGATTTTACATGCTTTTTTTACAATGCAGTGGAAAATAGGTGCAGCAATTCTCCAAACCTTCTCCAAATTTTCAATTTAACCTGCAAAAAGGCAGAGGACTTTTGATCCACTCCACAGAAATAGAACTGCATCACCATCATGGTCCCCAATGGCCTAGAAAGTAGGAGGGTGGGCATAATCTGATTGCAAAGATATTTCTCACCTCTACATAAAAGAATAAATATTATTTTGAAATTATGTCACCAGAAGACTGTGGCATCCCTCTCTCTGACAATGTTAGTTAAGATATCCTCAGTAGATAACACTTGGAGAGTGTGAAGAACATCCTAATTGTATGAGTTCTAGAAGCTGAAATTACTATGAAAGTAAAGCAAGGTAATTTTATATGCATGGTTTTTACCTGCACCTTCATCATCAAGTAACTGACTGATTATCTATGACAATGGGTCTATTCATTATGGCTATGACACTGCAGACAGAACATCTCCTTAAGCACAGTGTCTTTCTACAGAATCAGTTTGTATGTCTCACTGTCATGCAATTGTATCATAGACAAGAAAATCAAATGATGTAGACATGTGGAAACCTGTTTTATGAGGGCTTATATAATTAATTTCATGAAATCACATCCATTAGAAATGTATTTTATCAAGTCTACCAAGTTCTATTAAAAAAATAATAGTTTGAAGTTTCAACATTTGTAGTATCAAGTCCCATTTTAAAAGAAAAACATAGCTTTTTCTAAGAGTCCTAAACTTATTGTCTGCTTATTTGTTTGCTCCTCCCTATACTTAGGTTAATCCTTAAGCAGCTCCTCCCTTATCCATAATACTAGTCATAGACTATTCTTCTGAGCATTTTTCTATCACTGACCCCATTCACACTTTTTTCCATGTGTTCAGTGACTTCATGGAAAAATATATAGATCTCTGAATCTACTCATACTTTGTGCAACCATTCCCATTCCTTGAATTCCCATTAAACTGAAAATAAAAGCATTGGGAACTTGGGAACTAATGTTGGGCAAGTATGCCACTCACAGAATCAGGAAACCTGTGAATGGAATTGTCTCTTACTAGATCAGCATTTAGTTCACCATTTTGTGTCTATTTCCTGGCCAGGTTATGCAACATCTTGTTGTTGTTGTTGTTAGTTGCGAAGTCATGTCCGACCCATCACGACCCCAAAACAAACAAAAAACCCTGTCTGTTACTAACCTACTTAGTTTGCAGATAAGAGAGCACCAGGAAATGTCAAGTCTGATTGTTAGATTGAAAAGTTGACACAAAAAATCCCAGAAGAAGTTAATGGCAAATCATTTACATACTGTTGCCAGAAGAGCTCAACATGGAAGGAGTTATCTGTGCCATATGGCAGCCATCCAGATATTCCCAGGTAGGTCAAAGGCACATTATGAAGAAGATAGATTTCTTCCGCTTTTGTAGTTGTCTATTGGAAAAACTGAAAGAAACTGCACTTTATGTACAATAAAAGGGCATTGATATGGGAACTGCCAGATGAGGGTTTGTGTGCTTTTTAATCTAACAGACTTAGTCTCTAGGTTAATGTTTGATGTTTCCCTGTACCCTACAAATGCTACCATCCCTTCTTTTAGATTCTCACTCTTCGCATATACTTTAGGTTTTTTTAGGGTGCAGCGGATTATACACTTTACATCTTTTATACCTTTATATACTGTATATTGAGAGCCAGAGTGTTTAAGTATCAATTAGAAACTGGGAGACTATGAGTTCAAGGCCTGCTTTAGGCACAAAGCAGGCTGGGTGATTTTGGTCAGTTACTCTCTCTCAGTCCTAGGAAGCAGATAACAGCAAAGCACTTCTGAAATCTTGCCAAGATAATTGCTGGGACTAGTCCAAAAATCAACATTGACCCAAAGAGATTTTGTGTCTCTGTGTGTAATTTTAAAATTCCCTTTAGAGTCTCACATTCTCTAACTTTTCTACCTTCTATCTTATATTAGTTTTAGCTTTTTCATTTATATAAATTTTAATATTTCTTCCTAATGACATAACCCTTATGCTGATTAATGACCATAATATTGGTTTGATTGAATTGATTTGATTTGATAATGATTTGATTTGATTTAATTTTCTAGGTGATAGGAAGTTCTTTGATGAGGAGCCCATGTCATTCCCACTGTACTGTACCAAACCTTCTCCAAATTTTACAACTTAACCATGCAAAGAGGCAGAGGACTGATTCTGTAAAAGAAAGTATATCCCTATATACTAATAGGTCTCCCTTCAACACATCTAAGCTTGGTCTTCTACTATGCCCTCTACCAGTAATATCGGGTATCTTTTGGTTCTATTTAGCTAAATTATACCACCTTTCTTAACTACTGCAGAGTAGATAATCAAATATGTTAGTATAGTTTAGTTTCTTTTTTATTATGCACATTTGAATCAAAACAAAAAAAAATAGCAGCATATGAAAATGAAGTGGTCCCTTTACGTGTACTGTAATTATAACATTAGATCATTTCAGTTACTGAGCCTAAATACATTGTTAAACTGTCTTTTGGGGGGAACTATGCAGTTTCCATAATAATTTGACAGCTCCAAGACAGCTTAACAGCTAATATTGTAATATAGCCAGTAGCTTTTGGATACTGAGATGTTGTTTTTCTATCTTTAATATAAGCCAAAGATAGATTAAATGTTTTACATAAGGGTATGAGAAAATATTGGGCACCAGCTTCAAAATGTAATGACAGGATAGGAAAGAAAAGCATCTTTTCTACGTCACATATATACTGTAGTCTTTTGGAATTTATCCCAATTGATGGACAATTTCTCTGAAGGCAGGAAAAAAATCAGGAAGAGTCTGGTAGCACCTTTTCCAACTAGTAAACAGATATTTGCCACTATTGCAAATCTAGTAAATTTTATTAAAAGGTATAACCTTTCATGAGCTGCAATTTGAAGAAATTCTCCAAAAATGTATCAAAGGGCAAAACTTGTCTTTGGAAGTAACAGTAGTACTACTTCTATAAGAGCCTAATGGAAAGCAGGAAATAATTACAAAGTAAATAGCCTGAAACTCTACTAGTCTGTTACTTGAACAAGAGACAGGTAGAAACAGTCCCTTTTGCCCAGAACAGAATGTTTCAAATCTACAAAACAATTTTTTCTTGCTTCCGCTAACTTCAATATGTTGAGAACACAGAGGGTTGAGCCAATGAGAATTCACTTACTGATCAATTTCTTTCCTTCCTTCCTTCCTTCCTTCCTTCCTTCCTTCCTTCCTTCCTTCCTTCCTTCCTCCCTTCCTTCCTTCCTTCCTCCCTCCCTCCCTCCCTTCCTTCCTTCCTTCCTTCCTTCCTTCCTTCCTTCCTATCAGTTTTTGACTCTTGGTAACTCCCTCAAAAAGTTCCTGTAATTTTTTTCACAAGGTTTTTACAGAGGTGGTTTGCCATTGCCTCCTTTCCAGGGCTGAGTGTGTGTGACTGGGCCAAGATCATCCAGCTGGCTCTTTTACTGGACAATAGACTTAAAAAAAAAAAAAAAAACCTAATGAATAAAATTCCATTCCTTGAACTATCTCTTGGAGAAGCAAAATCTTCTCACTTCCGCTCTACACAAAAGAAAAATTATATAAATTGCAAGAACCAACTGCCACTCATATTCTACCTTATTTTGTGCCTGTTTGCTTGGTCCTGAGCAATTGTTCTATGGGGAAATGTGTATTTAATAGCTTCTTGCATGCTGTGAAGCTGAAATGATACTCTATGGAACCAGGTGTTTTTTTTTTCCCCAAAGGGGAGGACACATGCAAAAGAAGCCTACAAACTGTATCAAGAATAGGATGCTGAAGTTTGGAGGAATGTGGGGAGAGAGAGAATAATGGCTGCCTTGACTCCAGAAGCCAGGAAGCGCAATCAGGTAAGAAATCCCACCAACTGGAGAATTAACTGCCCACAAGCTCAGCAGAGTTACAGTACTGCAAAAAAAAAAAAAATGCTGACTTTGCTGTGTTTGCAAATAAACTGCAGCAGAATCAGAAAGAAATAACTGAGCTTTCAGAATCAACTAACATCCAGGACCGAGCTGTTTGTGAATAGCAGCAAAGCCCTAATAAGTAGAGGTTCCTTTTAAATCATATTAATTTCAGTGGGAATAACATTTAACTAACTTAATCTATATGTAGCCTCATTTTGTATTTCACATGTTTAGACCAGACTTTGAAAAGTTGCATTCATGTAGAGGATTAGTTAACCAGCAGTGGCCTAGATGATGAACAAGCTACTATATAATTTGTTCTTTGGGGGGTAACTTACTGCCTGTCATAAGAACATGAAGAGACTCCCTATTGGATCAGAGAGAGGGCGAGATAGGAAAATGATCTATGAAAGAAGACAGCTATAATTCTTCTTCTTGCACTACAGTTAATATCCAAACAAATCTGGTTCTGAACTTAATGGAAACAACTGCACAGATGTTTAAACCAAATGTGTGACATGTAAAGAACATAAGTAAATGTTTAATGCAGAGGAAAATAATGATGTGTTAAAGATAGTTCTTGATGGCTTGACTTGCAGAAAAGAAAAATATTTTTTTCTTTTAAAGGAGAACATTCAGCTTCCACAATTGCCTTATACCTATAAAGACTCCAAGACATCTGCTGATTTAGCCTCAATCCCAAAATTTCCCTGATGCAGGAGTGAGACAGAGACTGTTTTGTAGAGGAAATTGCAAAATAAAGAGAAGAGCTCTGTATTCCGGCCAGGTCCAGAAAGAGGGGAATCCTATTGATTTAAATTTGCCAAGAGAGAAGAGAGGAAGAGAATGGAAATAGAGGAATGAATCAGGAAAACACCACTGGGACAGGCTGGGCTGTAACTCAAACCTTACTGACCTTTCCAAGGCTATCCTGCTATACTTAGCCAGCCTTTTAAGAGAAAGACAAATAGCTGCTAAAACCAATCCAATAATCTCAGTTACTTGCTAGTTTGTTGCATAAATTCTCTGGGTAGAAAACAGAGTGGTTGTGGGGGGGGGTGGCATGAAGGAATGGGAGATGGCTTATTGAAAGGCAATTTAAATGGCTCATGTATGAATTTATAAAACTCCCATTTCTCGTTTGTCAGCCTCCTGGAAAAGACATAACATTTCCACTCACATAAGTGACTGATGAGAAACCAGCAATTGTCTGGCATATTAATTTCTTTCTAACTCCATTCTTTAACTTTACCCTCTCCTTTTCTTCCATACTTCATTCAGAAAGAACCGCTTGGGACTAAAGACGTGAAAGCTTCTAACCAATTATGATCTCTTTTTCTTACTGTGCCTGGAAACTGGAAAGGAACTCGATATGTAGCCCAAGTAGATGAAATATTAGCATCTGAGAAGATTTATGTTCATGACCTTCTGGATGTAAGGTGACAGTATAGCTTATGCACCACTCTGGTTGATATGCATATTCATAACTCGTTTATTCATGAAAGAAATGACTGGATTAGCAATCGTTTGAAGGACAGCAAGCTTGAGACTAAAAGAAATTCAGGTGGCTACAGGCAGAAATTAGATCTCCATCATCTTTGTCATAAAGGCAAACCTCGCCATAAAACCTTACCTATTGCACTTACTGTTATTGGAAAAGCCATGCATTTTATAGGAGTGAAATTGTTTCACAGCTATCAAGCTGTCAATTATTTTAGTGCAACACTAGGCTTTCTCTTGTTGATAGATGACCATTTGATTAAAAAAAAGGATGTCTTCGTTTCAGCAGATGGGGGGAGGGTGGGACATGATTCATTCAGCAGTGAATTCTTGTTCCATGAACGACATACAACATCCATATTCAGCAGTGGAATTTATTTACATACAAACTATAGTTATGCTAAGCATTTCTAGCTTTTCAGTCACTTAATAAAGCTCCCAAATCCTCTTACATACATTCAGTTTAAAACAGCTACTATAAAACAGCACTTACTTAAAATTTATAATCTAAGAAAATTCTCATAACAGCAGAGGAAAAAGGATTGGAAAAACAAGAGGAAGGCACTACAGTGGCAAGGATATGGACACCAGAAGCTGAAGAATTATAGAAAGAAGTGGTTGACTACTGCTTTACAAGGAACAGGCTGGCTAGTTGGGCTGACCTGGGGCATCTTCACTGATGATGCTTCATAAAGTTTTCCTTGCAATAGAAACAAAAATGGGATTTCTTAGGTTAGGAGAATGTCACACTCCTTAGATCTCTCTTGCACCTCCAAAGATAAGATAAAGTTTCTCAAGCTCAAATGGCCATTTCTCAATATTGTTCTTCACAACAATGTGGAATTGCTTGCCACTGCCTTTTTCAGGATTTTTTTTTTCAATTTCCTAATGTACTTTATAATTCCAGAATTCTGTGGTAGTCTCCCATCCGACTAATAACCAGGTCTACTTAGCTTCTACATCAAACAATAGGTAAATGTTGCCACCAGGGATTACTCCACTCTGAAGCTGATAAAGAATTCCTTGTCACTGGTGTCAAAAGAGAAAAAGACAAATAAGCTACTCCATCCTCAAAACTCTCCTCTGTAATGAACAGACAGCAAGCCCCTGCCCTCCTGTTCACTGCCTGCCAGTTCCTCAGGTTAGATAGCAAGCTGCCAGTTCAGTCTTCAAATATATACAGTATCTCACAAGCAGATGCACAGGACTTTTGGCATATATGCACACAAAGATCCTGGCAACCCTTCCTCCCTGCTGGAACAAAATAAAAAAGTTGGTTTTTCAAAAGTTGAGCAGACATGGTTGAATAGGAGATTGGAAGCTGGTGGGCCTTATTATATATCCCATTAGCTCCCAGTTTAAGCTGTACTGTGCAGGAAACAAGATTTTTTAGCTAACAAAATTTGTACAAAACTATCATCTGTCCAAGGGTCATCTATTCTCTAAAGGAATAGGTAAAAGTTAACAAAGAATTACAGTATACTGTTCAATTTCTTTTTCCATGTGTTCAGTTATTCTCTCTGGTGATTATTATTTCAGATATTTATGTTCTCTATACATGCTGAGTAAACTTGAAACTACTTTATAACAGAGTTCCTCTAAATTAAGGACATACCAATAATAACCTTTAATTGTACTTTATAGTTTTCTATGGGAAATCTTTTTTTAAATTGCTTTTCTATGAATTTCTATGTATTTTTCTTTTTCATTGCTCATTATTTTCTTATGTGACAACTTGGAGTAACAAAGGGAATTTTATACTTCCATTCTTTTTTAAAAAAAAAACATGTAATTTTATTTATCACTTGTAAAGCTTTTGTCTCCTAGAGAAAGGAAGTAGGGAAGGCTCATTTCCCTCTTCACATCTCTCATGCTATAAGTTTAGAGGTGGTAAAAGAAACAGAGTTTATTTCATTTTTATCTTCCTTTTTCTTTTACACTTGACAATAAAGACACTGGCAGCGTGCACTTATTTTTGCACAGGCGAGGATGAAATGGGAACAGGTGTCCATTGGAATGTAGGTCTTGTTAATAATAACTACCTAGCTCCATGGGTAGTTTTTACCCCAAGGGCTCAGCCATGCCATTCTTTCCTCCTACACATAGTTCACAGAACTTTGGTTGTGGTACTGATACACAACAGACTACAAAGAAAGATGGACACACCCTTATCCAATGACTTTGCTTTGAATGTTGCTATAATAGCCTGAATGAAACTTGGTCAGGAAAAAGATGATCCAAATAGCTCTTAGTCTCTCAATAAGAGAGAGCCAAGGAGAACAGACACTAATCATCTCAGTTGACTACATCTCTTTTGTGCTTGCAAGTATATTTGGAACATTGGGAGCATGATATGGAGAAACAATGGCCAGTTGCAAAATACCCATTTACTGCAAGATAGACTAGTAGATTTCTAACAGAAGAGAATATATATAACTCAGAATTTAACAGCAGGGAGTCTGGTGCTCTTTGAGCTTGTTTGCTAAGTAGCATAAGAGGCGTTGTGACACAGTGGCTTAATGATGTTGGAAATAGTCTCAGCTCTGGCAATTCAAGACCTAGCTCTGTGAGTGCCTGTCACTCCAGTTTCTGTCCACCTATCAGTTCGAAAGTATGTTCTATGCAAGTTGATAGATAGGTACCACTTCAGTGGGGAGATGAGCTGGTGCTCTGTACAGGCAGTCAGCTTCCTGATGGCTCTGAATCTTCCTGGTTGCGGCACCCATTTGCAAGAAAACTCCGGGAAGGGAGGGGGGCTTGGGTGATGCTGCAGGAAGAGTCTCTTGTCTTTCTCTTGGGGCAAAGCCAGCTCTCCCTCCTGTGGTGCACCTTGGGAAGCATGCAAGTGTTTCCTATAACTGGGCTGATACCTTGGCAAGCGAAACTACTATTCTACAATAGCATTGTGGTCTCCTGTAACAATGCCATACATTAATAATAATAACTAGATAGCATCATCAGAGGTAATGAGTGTGGGGTTTGCTCCCTTTTTATAGAAAGTAGCTTCCCTTACCAGTGTTGGTGGAAATGTCATGATATTTTCTTGTTTAGGGTATTGTTCTCTACTTGTTTGTTTGGTTTAATTCCTGCTTATTTGTGAGTTTGTTGCTGGAGAGGACATGTTCTGGTCTTTTTGTTTCCTTCTTAGCTGTTTTTTTTAGTCTCTTTTGAATGGTATGTAAATATGCAAATGCAAATCTAAATAGTAAAATATTGAAAATGTTAAGCTTCCTATACTTGTGCCCCAGTATTCATTACACATTTATCTCCATGATGGCTGATTTGTGTGAACACCAAGTTTCCAGGAATTGCCTAACAATTTTTTTAATTTAGCTTGGTCCAGGATGGTCCAAAGTCTGAACCAGCCAGTCCAGCTCCTTGTAGGACATCAAGAATCTGATTTCCACCCCTACCAAATGTGTACCTCATAAAAGTATTTAACTTTGATGTCAATCAATTGCTTAAACCGATATACAGAAAGCTTCTCATAGAGAGATTTTTATATTGAGTATATGGAGGATGAAGGTTAAAATCAAACCAAACATTTGGTTTAACAAAAAGAAACAAATGCTTTCAGACCAGTAACAAATTATGAAAGGGAATGAAAATAAAAATAGTCATTTTTTTAAACTAACAGACTATGATTTTATTCAGAAAAAAAGAAGCTTATGATATCTCATTTCCTTGGAAGCTCTAATATTCTGGGTGAAAACAGAGATCTGGAGAAGAAATTCAGGCCTAGAAAATAACTTATACTGTAATACAAATATTATAATCTTGTCTTTTCCTTCTGTCATTTAAACAACATGAATAGAGTTGTTATGGATCTGAACCAAAATGTAGAAGACGTGTATGAATGTTTCCCCAAATCTGAGCAACCATTTTTCTTACTTTGTAGAAAATAGACTTTGTCTGGTTTAGTATTTGTCTGATCAGATCTTGCTATGTTGCTGGCTTCTACCATGGTCTTTTACTCATTGGTATGCTGCTCAATAGTATATTAGTTCTGCATATGAAACATTCATTTAGCACTTCAGAGGAAAGTATAACTCTCTTCCTTGTTATTGTACCAAGGGAGCTCTTCATAAAGCACGAAGGCAAAAATATGCCCCTGCTTGTGGTCCCAAGTGGTACAGTCCAGAATTCTATCTTCTACTCTAAGATTGCTTGTAGGTTCACATGTTTCAGCAATTAGAGCACCGTATTTATAGCCCTTTGCTTTTGTCTTTGTATTAAAATGCAAAAATTAATCTAAACAGTAAAATATTTAAAAAGTTAAGCTTTCTATACTTGTGTCCCAGTACCCCATTTCATGAAGTTATAAATGTTGGAAATGATAATATTTAGGTAAAGTAAAACTATTGATTACTTATGATATTTCAGTTTCTGTTCCAATAAGTTGTCCTCCAACCCCCAACATCCTCATCTATTCCATTATGTTCTTCTATTTTAGATTTAATTCGTATGGCTATAAACAGCTGGGGGGGGGAATCAATTGTCTATTTAAATTAAATGTAGAGATAAAATATAACAAAGGAGAAGGTCCTGATGAAGCAAATGCAATTTGTTAAAGTTTTACATTTCAGAGTAGTTGTAGGTATCTATTATTTCATCTGTTCAGCATAATATTTTAAAATTATTTAATCAAAACATGGGAAATTGCAGGGTAAGTAGGTGAGCTCTTGAGATACAACACATAGTTTGGCTAGTTTATCCATGTAACCCATGTTACATATATTTCTGCAAAAAGAAGTGTGTGCATGCATTCTGGAGACTTCTGAAAAGATGAAGGATGAGATTCATGTAGTATACTTATTCAAAATGTAGTTTTTCTTTTCTTTTTTCTTTGTCATTTAATCCATTATAAGAATTGAAGCTATAGTGATTTGTAAACCATTTATGTTTATGTAGTTGTGAACCCAGCCTGTTGTGATTTCCTCAACAATAGTTAAGTAGACCAAGTTAGCCTGTTGTGCAACACAATCTAGGAAGGAATTTAGAAATTGTGATAAAGTACAGGTTTCTAGATTCTATCTTCTATAACATCATAGATTCATAGGACATAAGGGACCTTGGAGATTACTTAGCCCAACTGCCTGCTCAGTGCATAAACCCACTATTGCACCATGGCTGACAGATGTTTACCTAACTTCTTTTTATACACCTCCAGTAAAGAAGACTCTGCAACCTCCTAAGATCATTTGTTCTATTGTTAAACAACTCCATACCATTGCGATTTTTTTTCTGATGTCCAACCAAACCTTATAATGTAAAGCATTGTTTCCTCTTGTCTTCTGTTAAGAACTGTGGATAGTTCTGCCCCTTCTTAACATAATATAACATCCCGTTGGGTACTTGAGGTTAGGTATCTTAGTTCCTTAAACATTCTTTCCCTTCACACTAAGCATACTCAATGCTTCCAACTATTCTTCATAATTTTTTTCTTCCACCCTCCTTATCATCTTGGTTCTGGCTCAATGTGATGGATAAGCCCAGGATGTGAGTAGCATTGATAACCTTCCAATATTTTCTTTTTAATAAGCTCTGATCTTTGAGTTTCCAACTTAACAACCATTCATTATGTATATGTGAAAGGAAAGAGTGAACACTGCATTATCAACATGATAGGATCATATGAGAAAAATAAAAATATTGCAGATAAGACCACAGAGTAGCAAATTTCAGGCAAGCTCTACCAAAAATCCCCAAACACCCACATTTAACCGTAGCCAAATAAGAGAAATCATACTATAAAACTAATTATAGTAACTGAGCAAGAAAAGCGGTGTATCTTCACATCATAAGGAATCTGTGATTATAAAACCCTCCTGACACGTCCTCTGCCTCTGGACTCAGAAGCATAAAAATATAAAGGTAGCATGTGTTTCCCAAGCCTAGGAGAAGGAGATTTGTTCTTTCCAGATTCAAGTGATATCTCCTGCTTCACCACCAAAGTTTTGTTCCCAGGGCCTAAGAGAGATTTGAAGGCTTCAAAAACAAAAGACAGTATTAGAATGGTGCAATGATGGGGCATTAGAACCATCACTCAAAACATGGTAATGCTGGGCACATCCTCCCTATTTCTATTCCAGGGGGAGGGGAGGAGAAAATGAGAAAAAAAGACATTGGGACAGTGTGGATGGAAAGATAGGACTGAGGGAAGCTTGGAGTCCTAGCCCTAGAAAAACCTTCCGATATCAGACTGACACATTTATAAATATATTTTTAGTGCCAGGGAAAGCAAGTCCTGGCAGATTATAGATATGTTGTAAAATGTAAGTTACAAGGAATCTACTAGGAGGAGAGTTAAAAAAAAAAAAAAAAACCTCCAGAAATCTAGTATTAAGGGAACTTGTTTACAATCCATTTTACGTTCCTTAATAAAACTTAATGTGATTCTTTATTGAATGTTTAAAAAGTGGCTGTACTATTCTATTTCTTCTCTACCTATCATATTATCTGAAATATCTATAAAATGTTAGAGGAAGAAAAAAAGACTTTCAAATAAGGAATAATTTGTTTGGAAACAGAATGCAAATACATCCTTTAGATATTTAAATGGGATTTTGTTTTAATTTTGAAAGAAAAAAAAGAGTCCCACAATTGTCTTCCTTTTTAGCTGACTAATGTTCCTTATAGCCCTACTATGTTAGTAAAAACATAAAAACAAAACCAGATTATGAGCTCTATGCGATAACCACAGGGTCTTTGTAGGCATATGCCTATTCCCAGTAAGGATAGCTACTAGTCAATAGTGGCCAATTAACTGAGTGGGACAATATTTTCCTTTCTATATATCCGAGACATATTTCTGGTTATACTTTGCATCCCTTTAAAGCAGGCATGTCAAACTCGCGATGTCACGTGACGTCGCGCAACGTATCGGGACTTTTTCCCCATTGCCAGCAATGGGGTGACCACGGTTTCAGCGTGATGTATCCAGCCCGCGGGCCGGCAGTTTGACATGCCTGCTTTAAAGGGAAAGGTCAAAAAATGCAACTTTTCTTTCTTACATAACTACTTTAGTAGGAGCCTCTTGTCTTAAGCAGAAAAATCTAGTTGTTCTCCAAACAAGAAGGATCATGATAACATAAAACAACTTTGAAATTCTGGGCAAGGGGCAAGTTACAACTACTATGTAACTTGTTTATGTGAGCAAGAACATCACTTCCATAGTTACTATTCCAGTTACAGTTACAGTTCCAAAGGGGCTGATATAAGTAACAAGGGAAAAAAGTACCCAAGTGACCACTTGAAAGTTAAACCCAGTTTAAAGGTTAAAAGCCAGAAGGAATAGAACAGGAGAGACCTTTTCATTCCTAACTGTTGTCAGCTTCTGAGCAGAAAGAGGGTGAAACAAAGAAGTCAGCTTGCAGTTCTTCATTATTTTTCTACTTTAAATAATAAAAGTCACGTATAGATCAGCATATATAAAATGGGTAACATTTCTATTTCTCAGTCATGCATTATAAGATCAAGATTAGTATTATTCTGTAAACAGGCCTGAGCTGTTTCCCAGAAAATCAGTTCAAACTATAGTGCTGCCTAAAGCAGCATGAGGTGGCTGGATGGAGTCACTGAAGCAGTAGGCGTGAGCTTAAATGGACTCCAGAAGATGATAGAGGACAGGAAGGCCTGGAGGAACGTTGTCCATGGGGTCACGATGGGTCGGACACGACTTTGCAACTAACAACAACAGCAGCAAAGCAGCATAGCACACCTGCAGTCGACCGTTAGTAGCTTAGGAACATGTAAGTGGCACTCAAAGGGACAATTATTATTGCCACCCACACAGACACACATACGATAACTGCCAGCTGAGAAAGTTGCTTCATTTGGCTTTATAGTACTGTAATGATGGTATGGTCCTTCTCATTAATCTTTGGACATGGGGGTGTAATTCTGCAGGTGTCCCTCTTTAAACCGTTGTGACACCCTTTGCTAAAAGGACATCTATAGCAGTGATCTCTTACTAGCTCCTTCCAGATATATTTGTACTGTAATTCCTAGAATTGCAGGCCAGTAACTGGCCTTTGGGAATTTCAAATCTTTAAGAATAGGCTTGGATGGAAAAGGAAGATCCCCACCTCCCTCTCTCTCTCTCTGTCTCTCTTTCTCACTTTCTCATAGAAACTGAAAATATAGAGGCAGCAAAAGACCTGGTGGTCCATTCAGTCTGCCTTTTGAGTTTGTTTTTTGTTTTCTTTTTAATTTATGTATTCATTACTTTAATTAGTATTATTTAATTAATTAATTTTAATTTTTGTTGGATGATAAACATGTGTTTGTCCCAAGCATGTTTAAACTCGGTTATCTTCACTGGAAATTGGTTCCAAGCTTCCAGTACTTCACTTACAATACTTTCTAACATTACTTTTGAACTTCACTCCTGTCAGCTTACGGTTATGCCCCTGTGTCCTTGATTTTTGCTTAATACTGAAAACAGTGCCTTCTAGAACCTTATTCACACCCTTAATATATTTAAATGTTTTCTCTATCCCTCTGAGAAACCTAAAAGAAAAGCAAACATAATATGGAAGAAACAAAATTTTGCACTCAGGAGAAAAAAAGAAAGCAATTAAAAATATCAGCTGAGATTCCCAGGAAAACCATTAATTCATCTGGTCCATCAATTAATTAACAAAGAAACATCTTCATCAAGCCATTTCAATACACAGCAACTCTTCAGCTGGAAAAGCTACAGCTGCCAAACACAGATCAGTCTTGTTTTGTAATGAAGCTCTTGCACTATTAATTCAGAAGTGAAGCAGGGATACCCTTTCCTTGGGAGGTCTTGGGTTTTTCATGAAAAGAATCTTCATTTCAGTCCTGTCATATGGTATGTACACAGTGGCTAGAACCACATGGATTCCAGCCAAGGCAAATATTGATTGCGACTCATTTAACTTCACTGTATGAGATAAATTGTCAGATCCTGGTTATTTGATCAATCAATGTCCCCTAAACAATTTTGAAAGGCTGGCAGAACACTTTCCAGTTTTCTGTAAGATATCACATCTGGACTAGGTAAATATAGGTGAAATCAGCTTAGGGCCTGTGTAGAATACATCAAATCACCTTAGGCATGTTTAGGTGAAACTGGAAAGAATCATATACTCTGCCAGACATTCCTAGGTCTAGCTAAGCTTACAAATCTATCCAGACCAGGAATATCTTTTGGAGCTATGATTCCCTATAGAAAAACGACGACCTCCAGGATAAATGTAAAAACAACTGTTTATTAGCTAAGCTTTCGTCGGTCCCCTGCCGACGTCATCAGAGTAAAAAACCAGAGGTTTGAAAGTCTGCTTATAAAGCCGGCTGTTTCAGCGCTCTGCTCATCGAGCGCGTCACCCTCCAACAACAATAAACAATAAATATTTAGTTAGGGTTAGGATTTAATGTCTGCCTACTTCTCAGTAATGTTGTCTGGCTGAAGAAGACACTACAAGTAATTTAGAAGATGGTTCTAAAGGTTTCATAGAGTGCCAGGCCCAAAACATGAATAGTTGCAAGAAACTGAACACAATAGATCTTGGAAGCTCCAAATTTTTCTCTCACAAAGGTATATGGTTTTTGAACAAACATACCAAAAGACACTAATACAGGATTTTTTTTATGGTCTAGTTCATACAGTTCCCATTCAGAACATGTTGTGAAATATTCTTTTGCCATTCATTTTGGCCAATTGTAAAAATCATTTAGGGGATTTCCCCACAGTGGTCTCTCCCCACCTGAGACTCAGCAGAAAACTATACTGGCATGAAATCAGGTAGGTACAAATTGGGAAAAGCTCTTATACTACCTGTATAATTTCTTTTAATTACCAAATCCCTTCCACTTCATATTACTCTATCTTTTCACTTCCTCTGCCTGTCCCAGCCTACCATCATCTCTTTTACCACCACCTCCATTTTTCTTAATTTTCTTAATTGCTCTTTTTAATCCAGAATGGAACAACTTGCCACAGCCAATTCACTGCTGCCAACTCACCATGGCCAACTCGCCATAGCCAGCTCACTATGGGACAACTCGCTGTGGCCATCTCGCTGCAAGACAACTTGTCACAGGAGAATTCAACAATTCAATTTAATTATTTAAAATAATTTTAAAAATATTTTAATTTTTTGGCATTCACATTTCATGTTGTCTCTCCTTTTGCATCCTTACTTCCATCCTTTCTTCAATATTAGTGTAACTATTGTCCCACGATGAGCTGTCCTACAGTGAGTTGGCCATACTAAGTTGTCCTGAGGCAAACTGGCCATGGTGATTTGGCCATGGGGAGTTGGCTGCGGTGAGTTTTCTCCTCAGTTCCAGGTTGCTTCTCTCCTTGACTAGTTTCCATCCATTACTTCTTGTCCTGCCCTCAGGCGCTTTGGAGAATAGCTTGACTCCCTCTTCTTTCTGGCAACCCCTGAGATATTGGAATACTGCTATCATGTCACCCCTAGTCCTTCTTTTCATTAAACTAGACATACCCAATTCCAGGAAACGTTCCTGATATGCTTTAGCCTCCAGTCCCCTAATCATCTTTGTTGCCCTTCTCTGCACTCTTTCTAGAGTTTCAACATCTTTTTTACATCGTGGTGACCAAAACTGGATGCAGTATTCCAAGTGTGGCCTTACCAAGGCATTGTAAAGTGGTATTAATACTTCACGTGATCTTGATTCTATCCCTCTGTTAATGCAGCCCAGCACTGTGTTGGCTTTTTTGGCAGCTGCAGCACACTGCTGGCTCATATTTAAGTGATTGTCCACTAGGACTCCGAGATCCCTCTCACAGTTTGCTACTATTGAGCAAGGTACCCCCTATACTATACCTGTACATTTGGTTTTTCTTGCCTAAATGTAGAACCTTACTTTTTTCACCATTGAATTTCATTTTTGTTGGCTATTCCTGCCAGCTTGGTGTCATCCGCAAATTTGTTTATGCGTTTATGGAAAGACGCATTCCAAAAATGCAGTCAGTGTGAACTGAACATGCTTTCACTTTATTAATTTATAGCCAGAGGTCAAAAATTACATGGACTGTGAAATGGTCATATGTTAAATTGCAGTATTTATCAAATATCTACTGGTAACAAATTCATTATCCTACATAGCCAAATCAGCATTACTCAAATAAGAAGAGATTTGAAAAAGAACCTATTGTTTATGGAAAGACGCATTCCAAAAATGCAGTCAGTGTGAACTGAACATGCTTTCACTTTATTAATTTACAGCCAGAGGTCAAAAAAAGAGGGGGGAGAGAACATGCTCAGTACCCACAGATTACTGACTGGTTTTTTAGAGAGGAGAAATAAAATAAAATCAGAAGAAGCAGAAATGGAATGGAGTAGTCTGAAAAAGAGTATAGCAGGCTGAGCCGTTGAATAAGAACTCTCTCCACTAAAACATTTTGTTATCAGGCAAAACCCTGACAAGTGAGAGCAAATCTATTTTAATTCTATGGATTGTTTCTACAAATGTAACTGATTTTCATAAGACATACTCCTTCCATAGCAAGGAATTTTTTAAAAAAATAGCATTGTCCCAGATATCTAGAATTCTTTGTGAATATAGTACAATATAAGACTTATTTATTGCTTCATTTATTGCTTCATTCTGAAATTCAGGGAGGCTGGATGGAAGCTGTACTTTGTAATAACCATCAAATCACTTGTCTCTTCTGGGGGCTGGATAAAAATGGTATATGCAAACTTTTAAACCATTTAGTTTAATTACTTGCCAAGCCTGAAACAAGACATATATCCGCGTATCACATGTAGCATTACCAAAGGAATGGAGTACTTGAATACAAGGACAAAAATAATTTGACAGCTAATATAAAGCTCTGTAATTTATACTTAGCTAAATTGAGACTTTCTTTTTCTCCTTCCTAGTCTTGGAACAATTCATTTGAATATTTACTTGGATTCTGAGATCTTGCTTAACCCTCTAAGTGCCACATTTATCTTTTATTTTATTTTCAGCTGAATCCCTTTTGTTTATCATGTAGAAGAATAAACTAAAAAAAAATCCCCTCACTTATCAGCTGTTACGTTCATAAACATTATTCAGGGCTAATTATGATGTATTTACTGTAAAGAACAATTGGATACAGATTAAAGAAGAGACAAAAGATATCAAGGTTACCCTGATTTATTAGAACAATATGTTCACATTCCATGTCAGAGACAAGATAACTCTCTTATGTTTAAGTCTGATCCAAATTACTTCATAAATTGTGGAAGGGATGACATAATCAAAGAGCCTTCTTTTGGCTACAAATTTAACACTTATACAGAGTTTACTTTTGATTAAGAATCTCCATGACTTAGCCTTGGAACCATTTTTCACTCTGAGATAATGATTCTTGTATTAGAAGAATTCATAAAATAATAATGGTAGCAGTATATTGAGGCATGTGCAAAGTGCTTTGGCTGCACTAGTAACATAAATTATTAAATATTTGACAATAGGAAAATATAATAGTGATTCATTGTAGCTATAGTTATGTCAGCTAATGTTATGTCACTTCTCATTTTATAAACCAAGCAGAATATTAACCTGAATTTCACTTCTTCTAAATTTCAAATAAGGCATATTTGATTGGTAGTGTTTTGTTTCTTTTATCACTCTGCTAATAGCATTTAAAAATAGTATTTGCCTTCATTAATTCTGTAATACTATATTATTCCCATATGACATGGGAAACAATATGCATAGGCAAACAATTTAAAGAAAGTAAATTGGGTTCTTCAAAGTAAGATCACAGTTTTGAATGATATCCTCAAATCTGCAGGTATAACATTGTGTGTGGATCTAGTTGTTGTAAGCATTTCTCCCTGAATTTGTTTATTTGATATCACATTTTATTTGTTTGTTTGTATCCATTGGTCTGTCTCAACTGTATTCTCAGGGCAGCTAACAGAATTTTTTTTAATTATAAAAGATATAAACATCGTCATCATCATCATCATATAATCCAATATCTAATTTATATGGCATATAATTTTCTAGATTATTTTCTAGAAATTCAATTTCTAGCCAAGAGTCTAGGAACCAAGGAGTATACATGTTTTGTTTTTTCAAGTCAATGGTAAAGTAAATCTCAACCTTCTAAATATGTAATATGAATATCTTTAGTATGTTTCCAAGAGCTTTGATTATTATTGGTTGATGTTTTCTTTCAAATTCTTTCAACCTCAATTTGCAAGATGTAAATCTTATTATTTTTTTAGATTGTTATTAATACCACAGTGCTTTATTTTTATTTATAATGGGCAACATTTGAAAAAGCCTACTATCACTCTGAAGTGGTACCATAAATTTACTTTTCAAAGTATAAGGAGACTCAAGACTCAAGTACAGGGAAAGGATCAAAAATAAATACAGGAGTTAAAAGTAAGAAATATATCACTGTGTTTGTGATTCATTTCATTTTTCCTAGATTCTCAAAGAGCTTTTAATATGCATATTCTAGAATGTATATGTATACTCTATATGCATGCATGTATGCACACAGAGAGGAATGTAACATGTACATATATATTCATGTATGTATGTATGTTTGCATAAAGAGAAATAAAGAGAGGTTAGGCAGGGAACTACTTTGTAGTTGGTAGTTGTTGATGATGTGACAAGTGGTAGGAGATAGATGAATGTGAGTTGATAGTGTGGTTATTCTGTGTGAGACAGGTGGAAAAGGAAAGACAGAATGGAAGACTAGGTTTTTAAAGTCTTATCATTCTGCAGGTAGACTAGGTCCTGAGGAAGCTCTATGTCCAGCTCAGTCAAGTTCAAATTGTGGCAGCAATACTGAAAGTTTGGTCCCTGCATTATTTTTGTGATTTTACTGAACTGGAGAGAGTCATCTACCATTGTTCACAGAGCAGCCAACTGGAGTTGAAGTTGAGTTGCTGGATGGAGATCGGTAAAAGATCTAAGTTCAGATGAAGATTTTCCACCAGGACAACATTGTCCTTGGGTTGTACTATGTTGACGAGGACTACCTAGGAAAGGATGGTGACTATGTTGATGAGGAATGGATTATCTAGATCTCGATTTCCTTCCTTTATAATCATTTCTAGGTAATAATATCTGCTTAATCATATAGTATTTAAATTTTCAGACACACTTAAAAACTTCCCCATGAATTCTTAACATTGTCACACTGAAGGCACCCAGATCTCATATGTATGTAAAAGTAGACAATAGTGTCTAAAGACAATAATGAGTCAAATGAGTACCAATAACTGAAACTGAATATTGAAAAGATAAAGTTATTGTCCAGGAATATTCAGATCTATTGAAAACAGTATACTTTGGATGGTATTGTGCTTCACTGAATTAATAGTCATAAGTAAACTTTTCTAGCTTTATCACTGGAGGACCTAATAGAAGTACAAGTCTCTACATTCAGATCAATTTGTTTTTCTCATGATTTTAAATGGATCAAGATAACTTGGTCATTTCAGAGAAACCTTATATTTTGCATCTTATGAGGTAGCCATGGCCTTAGAAGTCCTGAAGGACTTTTATTTCCAATCATTTCCTCTGGGCATTTTTAGAAAAAAAAATCCACAGGTGAATGAATCCCAGGATTTTGTTTGCAATTAGTTCTACCTGCCCAAAAAAGACACATCAGAGTTATCAAAGATATATCATGAGTGAGGAAAAGAGAATATCAAAGGACAATATGACCTGAGTATATTTGAGTATGAAATGAGTATATAGATTGTAACTAACTCTTGCTCCCAATGCATTTTCCATAGCATGCTTTGAATTTAAAATATGACCATTGGGCCAAAATAACCTGGGGAATTGCCCTCCTAGAGACTATATGTTTGCACTGACTACTTGCACTGGGCAATTTCCATAGGTCTTCTTATTTCATGATAAATAGGTTACATAGAGTTGTGACTGGAAGCCTAGACAACTGAAGAACATCTTATATTAACATAGAAAATTTCCACCTTTTCTGGAACCAAGGTATTCTTTGACCCTATTATGGAATCATGAGCCTTCCAAATAAATGAAATAGCCCTTGTCACTGTCATAGAAGAAGGTTGATGACATCAGACACTTCCGTGCCATCATTTCTCCTCTCAGGAATAACAATAAAAAGTTTTAAATATGTTCTGTTTCAGAGAGCATTAAGCTTAATAAAAAAAAGTGTGTTTCTTTTGCCTTATACTTTGCTCCTCATGCCTCAGGATATCATAAATGTTTGATCCCAATAAAACAGAATTTTAGAAGAGCTGGTATTCTGCATTAAAGCAACTTTACATGCAAAGATGGTATAATAGGCAATAAAATTGAATTTTTGCTTCAGAATAAGTTCTTATTATTAATTTAAATGTTTTTATATGTCTTAGCAACAGCTTATCATTCTGTATATTTAATTTCCTTCTCAATGCTTAGCAGCACTTTTCCCAGCTAGACAAATCTTTTAATGGAACACATGTATAACATGGAAGCATGGCATTTTATATTTGAGCCCCAAGAGGAATACTGAAAGGGGAAATAAAATATATAAGACAACTCTTTCAAAAAACCCATGCTAACTACTAGGGCAGGCAGGGGAGGCAATGTTCTTTTCTTTTTGTTTCTTTTCCTTCACTTTTTGTCTGTATTTCCAACAAGCTTGCACTACCGTGTTTCACCAAAAGTAAGACCTACCCCAAAAATAAGCCCTAGCTTGATTTTTGGGGGTGGGCCTAATATAAGACCTACCCAAAAAAATAAGCCCTAGTTTTGGGGTGAGGCACACACCTAAAAATCAAGCTAGGGCAGGGGTGGGGGTGTGGAGCTGCCCCATGCGCCCCGGACCCACTTACCTTGCAGCCAGGCCTTTCCTCGCCAGCCCACTTCTTCTGTGGCGTCTTCTGCAGCCAGGCCTGCATTTCGTAGTTAGGCCTTTCCAGAAGGCCTCTGAAGCCAAGAACTGAGCTATGGATTGAATCCATAGCTCAGTTCTGCAAGGCCTCTGCAGCTGAGAACCGAACTATGGATTCAATCCATTGCTCGGTTATCGGCTGCAGAGGCCTTCCAGAAAGGCCTGACTGCAAAATGCAGGCCCGAGCTCCATTCTGAGCTGCAGAAGGAAGCTGCTCCTTCGGCCACAGAAGAAGTGGGACGGTTGGGTGAGGCTGTCGGTGCCGCAGGTCAGTGGAAAAGACACCCCCCCCCCAAAAAAATAAGACCTGGTGCCTCTTTTGGAGGAAAAAAAAAATAAGACCCGGTCTTATTTTCGGGGAAACACAGTAATAATATCTATTTCTTGCTTAGCTACTATAAGAAATAAATTCTGGATAAGATGTGTTTTCATCAGATCTAGGAGCACAATTCATTTAATGCTGTTAATTATGGCCACTCCTGAATGGTAAATACTGTAATATATATCAAATCATTTGGCAAATATCAGCATGGATGGAAATTCCTGTGCTCTCTAATATACTTCAGAAACATAAAAGCTTTCCTCCATTCCAAGAATGTAGAAGTTCTTGAGGTTTATCTAGCAGTCCTAACTTCTTCAGAAAATATATCATTTATTTAAGGTATATTTGAGTCAGCTGTCCCTATAGCTTAATTTTAGTTTAATTTAACTCTTCGCAACCCAACTACTACAGTTATCATAATTCTCCTCCAACAACACTAGGGATTGTGGGAACTCTTTTACAATTTATCTGGTTTTTATCACCTTTAAAGCTCTACATGACATAGGACCAGGTTGCTTGAAGGACCATTCCTCTCGACACATTTCTTCCCATCTCACCCGATCCAGCAGAGTGGACATTATTTAGGTCCCCTCAGTGAATTAATGCCATCTTGTGAAACCTAGGGATTATTCCTTCTCAGCTGAAACAGCCCCCCATGGAAATCCAGACAGCCTTGACCATTTGGCCTTTCAGAAGGTTATAAAAACCCAACAGTTGTTAGCGCTGGATTGTTAGTGGAATCCAATACTGATGAAGATTATATGTTAGGAACCTCAGATTTTATATTTTGTGTTCTCTGTTTATTTAGAGAGGGAGAGAGAAAGTAGTTGTATTTATGCCATTTTTAATTGTTTGGGATTATAAGCATTCCAGAATTGTTTGTTAAGATGGCAGTTATACAGATTTCTTAAGAGACATCAGAGTCCACTGGAGTGGTGGCTATATTAAATCTAATAGCATCATTATCTGCAGGGTGTCATGTTGAAGCTGACATTTAGAGGGGAAGCAGTGCTATTCAGAAATCAGACTCATTGAGCTCCCTGAAATTGAAACCCTATCCCTATTCACAGTATACAATGGCATCATTATGCCTGACAACCCAAATTTCCCCTTACATAATGTTGGCTTCTTCTCATCCCAGCCATGACTTTAACAGCTCTACAGTTTTGTACTAGAATAAAAATAGTGTCTTTTCTTTGGGTCCAACATTGTTTCTATGTAATTTCAAAGCTATAGAAAATGAATGAATGAATGAATATACAATTCATAACATGTTGCCTCTCTGGAGGACAGGTGACCTGTTGCAGGTGTAACCAGAGATATTTGGTCATTTGGAGAGATACAGATATGTGTCAGCTCACTAGCTAGCCCACATTGCAGCCACTTTCTGCATTAGCCCTTTTTTAGTGTTTTGCTTCCTAAACTGCATTTATATTCATCACTTCCCTACCCACTCATTTTTGAAAATATCTTCTCTCTATTTTAACCAGGTAGAAAAGAGTATACCTCCACTATTTTATTTGCCAGGAAGAGGAGGTATATTTGCACAATTCAAAAGCAGTCTTCTGGGAGTCTTTACCATAAGAAGCAAGAGGAATTTTCCTCATTGTGCTAACCTGGAAATAAGAGAGATGTTGAACATGTTGACCGCCCGTTTCCCTGCATTTCTAAGTTTCTATCACCCCCACCAGCTCAGAAAGCTAGGCAGTTTCTCTTATCCCTCTTTACAGAACATAATTAGTTGTGTTATCATGGCAGATCTATCTCCCTTTCTCTCTAGGGCTGTTTTTCCCTGTGTATCTCTAATTATATTGTCCAAATTAGAATCAATTTGCTACTGCTTAGGTTTAGTTTGCTTGTTTTGTAGGAACATTAACTAAGATCTTCTCATACTGTGTATTTCTTTGTTTCACATTATTTTGGATATCTGATGCCAAATAGAGTGTGGGAGGAGGGGCAATCGATCCACACTAAGGAAGATAAAGCAGACACCCAGATGATGCACAAACATCATCAGATCCAACCAATTCATGACCCTAGTGATGAATGTTGTCCTTCTGGCTGGTGGTATGGCGAAATGGGAAAGACAGCAAAGCTAAAAAAAACAAAAATCCTCATTTGCTTACCTATATTTGTTTGTTAAATTGGGATGACATTATTTAGCATGAAGAAGGATTGAGACAGGCAACCTAGAGGGCTAATTTTATGGTAATGCTGTTTTCTGCTAACAGAAGACTGCCTAGTACTTTAATTCAGTAGCAGAGAAGTAGTCCTAGACCACTGCATAAGTTTTAGATCATAAGATTTAAAAAAAATGTAAACTGGGGAAGAGGAAAGAGAAAGAAGGCACTGAAAGACAACTCCTTTAATTAGCTATTCAGAAGGTGGATTCTTCTGTTATATCCAAAATCATCCATTTTGTTATCTATACATAAAAGTATAGTATAGTACATACTATACTTTATAGTATATAGAATATACTTTATATACTTTATAGTATATAAAGTATAGTTGCAAGTTGCAAGAAGGTACTCAAAAAGTGTGCTGATGCCTAGATTTTAACTATATCAAGCACCTTGTATCCATCAAAAACTATATTTTTGTCACATCAATTCCATCAGTTCCTATCAGTCCTCTTTACAAGATGCTTGGAGCATTATCCTGTGAGAGGAGGAGCTATTAGGGGAAGGAGAAGAAAAGCAGGGAAGGAAAGACATGATAGAGAGAGAGATGTGCAACTGAATCTATGTTTATTAGATTTATAAACTACCTTTCCAATAAACTCATGTGGTTAATTATTAGGGATGTGCACAATCTTTCAGACTATATTAATCTGGCTATTCTGAAGATAAAATGGTTTTCCAGAAATTAATCTTGGAAATAGGTCATAATATTTCAGATCAGCTTTAGAACACAATAAACCACTTCTGGTTCAGAGGATTAATTTCTGGAGAACTGAACTGATGGTTTAGCTGCTGAGCAGCTGAATTCAAGAACAGAACAGCAAGTCTCAAATTAATTTGTTACATACTCTCTCCTCCATTTCCCCCCCCCCCCGCAATTCTGAGAAATCATGGCTAGTCTAGAGTCCCATAGTAAGGTCCTGTGGCTGAGGCTGAATTGAGGTCAGAAAGATCAAGGTTCTAGCATAGCGCCTTAATTACTACTCAATACTTGTTTTAGAGCAATTAATGTCTCTATAGCTGAAAAATTGCTTTAAAGCATCAATGAACTATGATATAGACATTCTTGCTTTGAATAATTAGTTTGTATAGGTGATGTGATAAGAAAATTGGGTTTTAATCTCAGAGGAATCATGTTGTTAAGACTTCAGATGAATTCTCCAACTTGATGGCTTCCTGATTAAGTCCATCTTTGCTATTCTTTTGCTCAGTAGCAAGATTCAAAACAGGAAGATATGAAAATTGTGTTTTCTTTAGAGCCAAGATTGGCTGGTTTTTCCTTCTCTTTGGGCCTGCTTTCCAGCTTCCCCCTCCCCCTTCCAAAAAAACAACAACCTGTCAGCCTTTGCAATGCTGGAAGAATTGCCAACCTCACAACAAGATTGTGTGAAGCTTAAGTGAACTGCTTCATGGCCTTTCCAGGTCTCAGGGGACAGAAGCTACGCTGTACCAAAAGAGCAAGGAGAGAAGGGAATAGGGGAGCTTTGGAACCTTAGTCAGAAATCTGGTGCTAGGTGCCCTAAAGAGCTGCGATTATATATTGCAAAAAAAAAATCCTTATTTAATTCAAGCAATGGCATCATTTTACCAATTTCTAAAGTATGTAAACTGCTGGAAACAGTTAACAACCCTACTTCATCCCTGGAACACTGCCAACCTAATCCCAGTTAAGCTAAATTCTACGGCTACTGTGTCTAGGCTGCAACCCCCTGGATGCCCAGTAGATGACAGCAGCCAGATACAACATACTCTGTCTGCTGCCTTCTAAGAATCCGAGGCAGTTTTGTATTATAATTGTACTGAATAAGTAAACGTGCAGTGAGAAAATATCTCTGCAACATCTGTACAGGCTTTCTAGCTTTAAACTCCCATAAACAAATATTGGCAAGCTTATTCCCTCCCCATAATAAACGGGTCCAATTGTTCCAAGGCCACAATGCTTCCTAAGCCTCTTTGCTGAGAAATTAGTCCCATTTGATACTTTGGATTTACTTCCAAGTGAGACTGCAATTTTAACCACACTTCTTTGGAAGGAAAGTTTCATTCAGGTTAAGCTCAATTCCTGTGATATCTCAGACATAGATTTCTTGACAACAGTATTTATGTCGTTTGTCTTTGTCTTCTTTGGGGATGTTTATTTCAATTTTCCTGTCTGGTCTATAACCCTGGGATCTCCTGGTGCTTTCCCTCATAAGCTGATCAGGTCTGACCCTGCTTAACTTTCTGAGATTAGCCAAGATCAGCTGGGAGCAGAGTTAAATTTGAAAATGTCCAGGAATAAATTTTTGCCCTTGGATATCTTTTTATATCAATATTTTGTAACTGAATTCATATCATGTTTTCCCCAGGTTATATGAATCATGGTTCACTCAACTTGCATTTTTCAGGGTTCCTAGGTTTCACTGAATGACAGACTCATCACCAGATTGAGGTCTGAACTCTCAAAAGCTAAAATCCTTAGCTAAAATGTAGTTAAGTTCTCCTTGGTTCAGTACCTTTTACTGGAAATATATATTTATAATACAGATGTGAAAAAGCCCTAAGCAACAAGCTAATACCCAATAGGTTTTCTAACCCAGAAAGTTTTTATTCCCAAGTATATATAAGCATGATTTTATGTACTAGGTTTCTCTCCACTCCTAGCCATCTATACCAGGGGATTTGACTTTCTAGTCAACCTCTTTTAAAAGAAGTGGAATATTTTAATTCAAACGTTAATCGGCTAATTGATTATTGTCTCTCTATCCACATTCTCAGTTGCATTTCCTGCTTGTTTTGGTTAATAATAATAATAATAATAATAATAATAATAATAATAATAATAATAATAATAATAATAATAATAATAATAATAATAATAGTAGTAGTAGTAGTAGTAGTAGTAGTAAAGTTGGAAGGGACCTTGGAGGTCATCTAGTCCAACCCCCTGCTCAGGCAGGAAACCATATACCATTTCAGACAAATGGTTGTCCAGTCTCTTCTTAAAAACTTCCAGTGTTGGAGCATTCACCACTTCTGGAGGCAGTTTGTTCCACTGGTTAATTGTTCTAACTGTCAGGAAGTTTCTCCTTAGTTCTAGGTTGCTTCTCTCCTTGATTAGTTTCCATCCATTGCTTCTTGTCTTGCCTTCAGGCGCTTTGGAGAATAGCTCGACTCCCTCTTCTTTGTGGCAGCCCCTGAGATCTTGGAACACTGCTATCATGTCACCCCTCGCCCTTCTCTTCATTAAACTAAATATACCCAATTCCAGCAACCGTTCCTTATATGCTTTAGCCTCTAGTCCCCTAATCATTTTTGTTGCTCTTCTCTGTACTCTTTCTAGAGTCTCAACATCTTTTTTACATCGTGGTGACCAAAACTGGATGCAGTACTCCAAGTGTGGCCTTACCAAGGCATTATAAAGTGGTATTAATACTTCATGTGATCTTGATTCTTGATTCTTGGGTCAAGATCTTGTTTGAAATTCACAGCAATGTAAATTTCTTGATGTCTCTTAATGATCATTCTTGTAAAACTGGGTGATCAAACAAAATAATTTGATTTTGTATAATGCAGGCTTTCTGAAGCTGCATTATACAAAAACACTTAGATAGTAAAAAATACAAATTTTCCTTTTAGGAAAGCTTGACTCTTAAATTTCATGGATACCCTCAGAAATGTGCCAATGTACCAATGGCTTTTTCAGGATTTTTTTTTAAATCTTCTTTAGTCTACAGCTTTTGCATTCCCTGGAGGAATTTCATCCAAGTATTAATCAGGTTCAGCCTTATTGTGTCTAATGACTTCATGTTTTTATTGAGACTCAGTGAAGTTTTAGTTGGTTTTTTTTTTTTTATAATGTAATCCTGTTTTGGTTTGTCACCCCAGGTTTCTTGGATAGATGGATGGCCACCTAAATTGGATGACAATTAATAATACTTAGAATTTTCTAAATCCAATTCCCAGGTAGTAATCACGGGTAAATTTGTAGACTGCAGATCCCAAAATTTCTTTTCTTTTCTTGTTTTGGCTACAAGAATTAAGATTGATTAAGTGATTGATTGAAATGTATTAGCTGCCCAACTTCAATGGTCAACAATCATTAACAACCCCATCCAAGACCCAAGATACCATGATCAGATCCTTTAGAGATCATACTATGAGCTTATGTACGCTCACTTGGAGATCAGCTAGACTTACCTTGTAGAGAAAAGTTCAATAGTATTTGTCTCTATGTCAAAGGAAGGAGGCAAAGAACAAAGATCAGCACAAAAACTTGGCTGCTACCTATTGTCATCTGCAAAAAAGAAATTTACTGTATATCCTGTTGGATGAGTCTGGCATCTTATTTCTACCATGATCAAACAGAATAGCAACTGATATTGGGTGTCTTTGCATATTTTTTATGGCTTCCCACCTTCCCTTGAACCATAAATAATAAACTAAACACAGGGGATATACAGGAACAAAGTTAAAAGTTGGGTGGGTGTTTTGTGTGTGTGTGTGTGTTGTAGTTTATTATGTCATGGGAACATGGGTTCTGATCTGGAGGCACCATACAGCTCTAATAACAAGCCGTCATTGAAAAGCATTGCTCTGCATAGTTTTTCTAATCCCCTCAAAAAGCTATTCATGCTGCAACTTCATTTTATGTTGCAGGAAATTTCAGAGCAAATTAATATTGAAACAATACCTTTATTAAACCAACCTACGGTTTATAAAATAGCATGTAAGCTTTCAGGTGGTGAAAAGCTCTTTATCAAGCAAAATGGTTGAGGAAAAAGTTGGAAGTTACAGTACTTTAAAATATGTTTGCATTACATTACAGTCTGGCCAGAGTTTAGTTGGTGTGCTGTGCAATCATGGTCCTATAAGTACAGAAGTGCTATTAGTCACTAAAGACACTCTTAAGACATGCAAGGAAGAAGAAGCAAATAAATAAGCGGTGGATTCACATTTTTGGAAAAATTAAATCCAGCTGTTCAAAGACAATCTATTCCTATTCTTGGGTGCGATACACAGATTGCTTGTGTAAGTGAGCAGGCTGGTATATTTAAGAGCATATTTATTTGAATGTCCCACTGTTTTTCTAATGGATCAGGTTTCAGTTCTACTGCTCCAAAGCCTTTTCCACAAAGTAAGTCTTATGGGTAGGTCTTGTTAGGCATATATAGTCCCTGACCTCTTCATTCTCATGTGAGTATAAAGGTACTAGGTCAAATTAAGCATCTAGGAAATTTATTCAAATTGTCTGATTTCTGCAATCCCAAGGAAAAGCATTTTGGCCCAACCCCCTCCCCTCTCTCTCTCTCTCTCTCACACACACACACACATAGTAATAACTATAATGACTCATTTCACAGCACAGATGCAAATAAACACACCAAACTAGAGTGTATATATTGCTCAGTGAATTTGACACACAAAGTGCTGAGTTGGGGAAATTCTATTCTAGGCTAATAGTGATTTTTGCTTGGATACAGCAATTTTTCAAAATAAGGAGCATGCCACCTTCAGCACCTAGAGGAAAGGTGGAATATAAATCCAATAAATAATAATCTGAAAGATGCTAGTAGATTTCCACATTTGATGCCAGTGCAGGGGCAAGTATCCACACAAGCTGTTTCAGACCTGCTCAAGAGAGAATTGTGGGGAAGGGGCAATAAATTTAAGGTCTCAGCAGAGGGCAGCATTTGGCTAATCTGGCAGGCAAGCATACTTGGGCCTGGTTTGGCTTTGCATAAGAAACTTCTAGCAAAATTCAGAGCTATAAGCTAGAATAGGAAGCAAAATCAATCAATCATTCACAGAACAGGGCAGTCATGAACCAATTCCATATTGCTGCCAAGAAAATTCCAGGGAAGTATTCATGAAGTCATACTGGATGAGCTTTATACATCTAGAAACAATGGGAGGGGTGACTGATCTGTGGCACCTCTTTCTTCCTACTTTCCCTGGCTGATATTTATACTTCCCTGTCTACTTCATTTGCCTCCTTCATGCAGAACACTTCCTATTTCTCTTGCCAAGAGAGGAAATGAATGTGGGTCAATTTGTGCAGAGCAAGGAAGAGAAGGCAGTAAAAGAGCTTTCAGGGAAGGCAACCCAATGCTCTTTGTACTACAAGTCCCATACTTCACACTATCTTGTGGTTGGTGATTATGATGACCTGCAGAACATCAGACTGCCAAGATCAAAACCAGTGCTTGTTTAAATGGAAGAAAGAAATTTTGATGGGGGGACGGGAGAAGAAGGCTCCTGTGTATAGTATCATCCTTAAAGCAATTTCTTCCACTGCCTCCAGATAGGCTGAACTACAATTTTCATCATTCACTGCCAGGATGGCATCCCAACTGGCTGGGGATGATGAATACTTACACTGGTTTGAGAATGCTATAAACCTCAGAAGCCTGTATTTAACAAGGAGGGCATTTTTTTAAATCTAACTATATATAGTCCAACCATTCAATGCCCTGGCGCATGTGCAAAGAGCCTTTCCTTCAGAAATGAGTAATAAGCACCTGCTTCACTTGTATGGAGATACATCAGAAGAAATAAAGCAGATACACACCTTGAGGGATTCTTCTTGGGTGGTTGTGCCCATATTTTTCCTGTTTTGTATCACAGGTATATCTTTTATTTATTCTTTTATTAATTCACAGCCAGGCCTGTATTAATATCTTGGAAGTATGACCTGCAATGTCCAAGGATATATACTTTATTTGTGAGTAACTGGTCAAAGTATAGGTAGTCCTTGACTTACAACAGTTCATTTAGTGACCGTTCAAAGTTACAAAGGCACTGGAAAAAAAATTACTTATGACCGTTCTTCACAGTTGTGACCTTTGCAGCATCCCCATGATCACGTGATCAAAATTCAGACACTTGGCAACTGGTTCATATTTATGACCGTTGCTGTGTCACCTTTTGCGACCTTCTGACAAACGAAGTCAATGGGGAAGCCAGATTCACTTAACAACCGGGTTACTAACGTATCCACTGCAGTGATTCACTTAGCAACCCAGGCAAGAAAGGTGGTAAAATGGGGCAAAACTCACTTAACAAATGTCTCACTTAACAACACAAATTTGGGACTCATTCGTGGTCGTAAGTTGAGGACTACCTGTGCTGCCCGCTTGGCGAGGCAGCCAGCCCAGAAAGTGAGAATTGTGCCTCCCTGTTTCTTTCCCCCAGCGGCTGCTTCTGTCAACAATCCTGCTGAATGGAGGCTCAGCTGGAAGTCAGCGCGCCTCACTTTCATTAAAGGCCCATTCAGGGGGAGGTGCACGTTTAACCCTCTCGCTGCTGAAAGGTAGGGAGGAGGGGGAGGCTGCCAAGAGAAAGGTGAGTGAAGCCTGACAGGACCGGCTAGCTATTGGGGGGGGGGAGGGAGGGAGAGCCGAAGCTGCTTGTTGTAAACCCAATCGCCCCAAGGAAGAAGGAGGGGTGTGTGTGTGGCAGCATGGTTCTGAGAAGGACTCACCTCGACGCCTCCAGCTCTCACCTTCCGTCCTACTTTTACGTAACGCATCTTCAAACCACAGCTGTCCCGGTCCCGGTCCGGAGTCAAGTCCGGAGTCAAATCGGTCCGGAACCGTCTCGGTCGGAATAAACGGATTCGTGACATTTGCCTTCCCCCCCCCCCGCCCACAATTGGGCTGATCTGAATGGCCCAGGATGATTCCTGATTGAAATGTCTATTACTGAACAATACACCCCCTTTGTTTCTAAGTGAATAAACTTGGGTTTGGGCTACCTTTCCCAGAGTTAATCAAATGCCGATAATTCATCTGTGGGTGGGTGCGCTTGTGTTTGTGTGTTTGTTTCGAGAGCATGTTTCCATCCGTCAAACCGTTTCGCTTTTGTGGTCCCTCTGCGATTTTGCAGCCCCCGAATGCTCCGTCGCGTGCAAAAGGAAGGTTGGAAAAGACAGAAAACTTTTACGGGCTGCTAGATATGGGCTGCAAATCTCCTGACGGCAGTCGCGCTGCTGGAAAGGAATGTCGAAGTCCCTGGCTCTTTGCTGCCATCTAGGGTTCGTCCCGATTTATGCAGCCCAGCCCTGGCGGTCCTCCCCTCCCCTCCGTTTCCTTTTCCTATTTCACCGCAACACGCCTGTCGAAGCCGGGTAGCGCAGCTAAGAAAAACACACCCGGCCGCCCCGCGCCAGTTTAAAGTTTCACTTCTCCCTCTGATCTGGGAAGCGGACAGCAACTTTGATTGCGGGGCGGGGCGTATTTCGAAATGGCCCCCAACTATCTGCATGCAGACTGACAATTCAAGCAGTGTTTTCTCAGAAATCAACCTTATTCTAATTCAGTGTTTCCCAACCTGGACAACTGGAAGATGGGTGGACTGCAGCTCCACCCTCTTCCAGTTGTCCAGTTGGAGTCCACCCATCTTCCAGTTGCCCAGATTGAGAAACACTGGTTTAGACACACACAGTCCGGGCACTTTGAGTCTTCAAGGGATGAGCCGTTAACATCTGTCCAGCACTGTCGGTCCCAGAGACTTCACACAACCCTCCAACGAAAGAAGGGTAGCTTTTATTTGGTTGCTCACATTATGTCCTGCCTGTGTTCGTGTACAAAACCTCACCGCAGGGCCCAACCAATTTTCCCCAAGTGGGGAAGCCCGCATTCCTGGCTTCTCCAGCCTGACCTGGAGAAGAGACTTCATTCAAAGCGTGCTTCAGTTTTCGACAGGATCAGCGGGAACGCTCCTTTCCTTCAAGGCAGTCAAACAAATGAGTTCAACTCCATCCCGATAACCATACCCCTGTTTGGGCTTTCCCTTTCCTTTAACGGGCCGTTGACCTCAATGGTCCAATTTCGCCGGCATTTTGGCGCGCAGTGAGAAAGAATTGAAACGTGTCCAGGGCAGAGATGCAAAGGGGGCTCTCGTGTACCCTGCAGCCTTCCCACCCGCTGACACAGTTTCGCGAGAGCCGTCCGGGTGCCGAAAGGCCCTCCTGGGCTTTTCTGAGGCCCAGTTTCCCCGGTAGAAAAAAAAGCGGGGCCGGTGGGTGGGGGAGGGAGACGTTGCTCAATTAGCTTCTGTGATGTATTCAGTGCACGCATGAGAGGACATTAATATGCGGTGGCAGTTCCCACGAACAATATTCCTCTTAGGCCTTCCGACTGGCCGTGCATGCCTCCCTCCGTAGGGTAAGAAGGGCTTTCTCTCTAAGCCTGGCCTCGCTCTTGCCCTCCGTGCTTTTTTTTTCTAAACCACTGCTGACCACAAACCGGCTTCTAGCAGCTCATTGCTAGCTGCACCCACCTCTGCAGGAGCTCAGTGAATCTAAAGTTGGACGCGGACGGCGGTGTGCTTCCCCCCCCCCACACACACACACCCGTTTCACTGCTGACAAAATCCTTCCCCTGCCTCCTGCCTCCCCAGAGCTCTCCCCCCAACCTGGAGGGGGGAAATTGAAAGTGAGGGAGAGCCAGTCTCCCACTGGGGGCGTCCAGCGACCCGCTAGCTCTTGCAGATTGCAGTAGCCCAGCCGAGCGCTGTGGCCACCTCCTTATTCTGGGACAACCCAAACCCTATCGCTGCCGGTTGGGGGTCCAGGGAATCGCCGGGAGTTGAACTAGACTCCGAGATTCGCTATTAAGTAAAAAAAAATAAAAATGGCCTGGGCGAATCGTGATCGGCCTAATTGAGGTGATTTCCGAGAGCGCTGATTTCTCACCGGCTGCCTCGCTGAGTTAAACCGGGATCATCCCAAACTAAGTTGTTGTTTTGGTTTGTTTTGGGTCTTTTTGCACGAAGGCAGCAGCCCTGTGAGTCTGCGGCCGCCAAACTAATGGAGATTTGGGGCATCTTAAGGACCCGGGGTGATTTGTAATGGCATTAATCTTGTGTGGTGATTCAGGTGCCCAGCGTTTCTTTCCTAAGGCGAGGTGTCAGAGAAGGTGGCTTAGTCGGAGCGACAAAAATCATGGGACTCATTGAGGGGGCGCGGGGGGGGGACAATGTCACTCACCGGGTAGGTCCTACATTTGCCCGCCGGCCTTGAAGTCGGCGAGCTGGGACGGACCCCCCCCCCGCTCTTGGGTTAAATTAAAGGCGGGAAATAACTGCTTGAAACGCCGGTTGGCTTCGGCTCCAGCTGGTCGCGGTTTCTGACCGATTGGCGCTTTGTTTGTTTGATCTCGGGGGTCTCGGCGGAGGGAAATTGGGGAGGGGAAAGCATAATTAAGCGCTTGCCTTTCGGCCGCTCCCGCTCTTAGTACTGTAGTACTTGCCGCCGCCAAGGCTGGCGGCTTAATGGAGAAGCCGACCGGCGGAGGAGAGGGAAACTGGGAAAGTGACACTTCCAGGGAGACCGAAATCCCTGCCTTCCTGTTGGGGAGCCAGGTAAGAACCAGGAAAAGCTCGCTGCTCAGGAAAGAGGCGTTGCGAGGACGCCCAGTTCCACAGAGGTGTTAGGAGCCTAGACCGCTGTGGTGGCGGTGACTGTTCTTATGATTGATCACGCAGTCAGCCAGATGCTTTGGCATTTTTATCCACCTATGGAGTCCTTCTCAAGATTGTGGCTGTTATTGTGTCGGGGTGCAAAATAACAAAGCTGGGAAGAATGCAATCTGTCCCGCAAAAAAAAGTGCGCTCAGGCCTGCTCATGTCGGCAGCGTTGTCTCACTATCCCCTCAAGCTCTGGGCAATTGAGCTCAGAGTGGACACCAGAGCCGCTACTGACCCCAGACCTCGGTGGGAAACTAATCTGTGTGATAACCATTTTAAACCTGGTGCTGGTTAGGGGATGCTGGTTAAGGGAGTTAAGTGGGGACGGAGGTTAGAGAATGATATTGTGCTCAGGTAGAATCCTCCATTGGAGAATAGATGAAGGCAGAGCTCGGACCTTAGCAGAAGGGGAGGGGGTAGAAATGAGGGGAAGCAACTCCAGGCAAAGAATGAACACCACAACCACGCACACAAATACCTCTGCCTGCTTTTGGGGATCCCTTTTCCTCTGTCACTCATCTCAAGCAAGGTCAAGTTGACATTTCCTCCAGGTGCCCAACACCTTTCCAGTGGAGCCGCTCTCCAGTGAAAATGCAAGGACCCTTCCCTTGGCATTCAGGTAAAACTCATTAGAATTGAAAGGCCTGTCAAATGTAAAGAAGCTGGAACATTAGGAAGAAGAGGAATATTATGGGTCATTGCCTCCCCACCCACCCCCCTTCAGTGTATTCTACCATTAACATGGTCTACATTATAAAGTATTTATCCCTGTGATTTGCCTTATTTCTTAACGATAAGATTATAATCTCAGTCCCACAACTTTCAACCAAACTCCTGTATATGTGGGGATATGATTCATGTAATACAGTTTGCACATATCTTTGCTTCCAAACAAGCCCAGGGAATTCAGTGGTGTTTCAGGAATGTGAGGGTTAATCAGTTCATAGATCAAGCCCTGAATTGCATTTCTTGCAACTCTGTATAATTTGCCTGATTGGTGATGATGGCCGTCATCAGCATCCTTATTTCCCACCTTCAAGAATAACCCTCAAGAAAAGTATACCCTTAAAAAAATGCCATGTCAATATTAGTAAGCAAAAATAGGAAACAATTTTAATAACCAAGAGAAACAAAAACCAGAAACCAGTCTGAATAAAACTACAATAAGACCAAGAGGTGTTTTTTTTAATATTTTTCATATCATAAGCAGGATTTGAAATTGATCCCTTCAGAACGTTTACATGAAATAAAAACATTTTCTGCTGCTGCAATGCTGTGATTTCAACACAGTTGAATCCATAAAAACCCAAAAGCTTAGAGGGGTATTTTCTGATGCATGACTATTAATATTCACAATATTTAAAACTGCAAGCACCATGCTTTTCATTTTTCATGATTCTTGGTATTACTGTTAATTTATAAACTAATACAAACTCAAAATGCATCCGGCCAGCAGTGCCAGCAAATTCTAAAAGGAAACTAAAAAATAAAGGTTTTCATTTTGGTATTTTTGTCAGTGCAACGTAAAATCCTTTTACTGACCTGCAGGAGGAAAAAAAGGGGGAAAGGAGTGGGGGAAATCACAAGAAATAATAATTATAATAAACACCCATAAATTTCCAAACTACTAAAAGTTTTGGCTACACTCACTGGCTGCGTGAAAAAGCAGATTAAACATTGCAAAAGCTAAACTTGGAAGCTGCAAAGCTAAAACCACCTTTTTAAAAGAGGAAAGTTGTTTTTCCCCCTATGCATTCTGAATTCATTCATCCTTTCTTACAGAGGCTTCAACTTAACTATAAAATACATGAGCTGTCTTGGATGCAGTCAGTGAAACTGACTCGTGCTTTAGTTAAGAAACCAAGCGGCCAATTGTTGCTTTGGAGAAGAGAGAAAAATAATTGCAAATCTTTTTTTCTGAGCCAGCAATAAAATCAGGTGGCCCACGCAGATGCTGGGTCAGGAATGATGGACTGCAGCAAGACCCAGCCACTGAAATTATCCATTGTTGCCATTTAAAATTATATTTCTCTCGAATTAATGTTTTTTTAAAAAAAAATATTTCAAAAGGTGACTTATAAGCAAGCTTACTTGGAAGTTAAACCCAACTGGATACAAAGGAACTTGGTTCTTTCTAGTCACAGAGAGCTGAAGATCAGCTCTCCTTAATTTCAGCAGACTTGACCTCCAAGTAATTTAATTAAGATTGGGGAATTAAAAGAGGAAAGGCAAATCTCTTTCTGCCCCAACAAAAACCAAAATGAAAACTAAATTAACCAAAAAAAAACCAAAAAACCCCACAACCTACAGCTTTTAAAAGTGCACCGAATATATAAGGATGTTTTCTGAATGCAAAAATGCCCAGAATTTTGTAGGTTATTATTTCTGCAACAAATGATCACTGAAAACCAGCCTGCTGAAATGTTCTTGTGTTTTGCCCTGTGCAGATTTATGTGGTGTGGCTGATATTTACAAGCTAACAGAGGGCCCAATCCACCCCCAGCTGTTCTCTTACGCAGTGGCCTCATTGATTTCTGTGAAACGTGCGCAGGAGACATGCTTAATGGATTGAGTTCCCAAATTTAAAAAAGAAAAATAAAGCTAATAGATAGAACAAGCAGTTGCATGTGCAAGTAAAAAGAAGGGGGTTTTTTTATATAGAATTTGTGACAGTTTCTTATTCAAAGAAACAAACAACAGTACAACAGAAAAAAAAAGAAGTATGGTCGATGATCAACAACATGCGAAATTCTTAAACAAGAAAATGGTACAAAATAGAAGTTACCATACATGTCCAGCATGCAGGATTAATATTTTTAATGCAGATTTTTTTGTATTTTTTTCCTATATAATCAAGCAGGCAATAAAACTGAGGAGGCTTCTGTCTCTCTCTCTCTCTTTAATTTCCTTTCCTATTTTACTAGCTCACATGGTTAAAAGTCCCGTCTCAATTCTGTCCCTTTTTTTTTTTTTTTTTTCCAAAGCAGGCAATCTATGAAAAACCTGCATATATTGTCCTTGCTCCTTTTCCAGGCTACTGATGCACTTCCCCCCTTCGCCATGTGTTCTTCCGTTTTTTAGGAACTCCAAAGTGGGTATTCTAGATGGCTTGTCCGGTGCCCGTCCCTTTGTTTTGCAAAGTCCAGGATAAAGTTCTACAAGCAAGCAATTAAGTTGTATAAAAAACTTTTGCCAGGCCTTTCCTTCCCCCTCCCCACCTATCTCTCCCCTCCCCCAAAGCCCCCTTTGGCTATCAAGCGGCCGATTAAGAGGGAAAGTTGCACCCTTCTTCCCCTTCTGCCCTTCGGAATTAAGCTAGAAGCACAAGATGCTGCCGCAGAGGTTCCCCCACAGTCCCGGCCTGGAGGAAGCCCACCCTTCCCAGGCCTCGCAGTCATTCTTCTGACTCTTTTTCTCAACCTTAATCTCTCGCTGCTGCTCGGGAGGGTAGATGGATGGAGATGTCAGTGGAGGGGGAGAAGGGAAACGAGTGGGGAGTGGGTGGTGGGTGGGCGGGTGGGTAAAGGGTCTTGTATTTTTAAGGACTCACATGAAGAACTCGGGAGAAGACGGGTTGTCGCTGGTGGATCCAGCCTCTCGAAAACCATTGCTGGCCAGTTTCTCGCACTTGAGCTTGTAGGCGTCTCTTTCTCTGGCCAGCCGGGTCACTTCTTGCTTGAGCTGTTCTACCTGCTGAATCAGTTGGGTCTTCTCGTTCTCCAGGTGATGTTTCTGCTGGACCCGCTTGTACCTGCAAGACTGGGCGTAGCCGCGGTTCTTCAAGGTCCGCCTCTTCTGCTTAAGGCGGATCACTTCGTCCTTGGTGAAGCCCCTCAGGTGCCTGTTGAGCTCTCGCACCGACATGGAGACCAGCTGGTCGTCGGAAAACCGGTCCTCCACGCTGCTGGAAGAGGAGGCGGAGGAGGAGGCGGAGGAAGGGTGAGGAGGGTGCGCGTTCTGCATCTGCTGGGATGAACTGGAAGAAGTGGAGGGCGTGGGAGAGGCCTGGTGATGGTGCGGGTGGTGGTGGTGATGGTGCGGGTGGCCGGCGCCGGACATGTCTTCGTGGGGGATCCCTCCGTATTGGTGGTGGGGGTGGGGGTGGTGATGGGGATGGTGGTGGTGGTGGGCAGCGGCGGCCCGGAAGCTCTCGAAGCTCTGGAGCTGCTGGGGCACTTGGTGGGACCCGATGAGGGCTTCCACGGCGTCCTCCGGCGTCAGGTTGAGCGTCTCCGGGTTCATCTGCTGGTAACTGTTGGCCATCCAGTAGAGGTCCTCCAGGTGCGTTTTCTGCTCGGTGGGGCTGAAGCTGGGCGAGGAGGGCACCGAGCTGCAAGGGGTGCTGATAGGGGTGGAGGACACCGAGCCAGCCGGCTGGAGGCGCGTGCAGTGCCTGCCCGAGCGATCGGCTCGGCCGAGCGGCTCCTTCTTCACGTCAAATTTCATCAGGTCGAAGTCGTTGACGTACTCCATGGCCAGGGGGCTGGTGGGCAGCTCGGGGCCGATGCTCAGCTCGGCAGCCATCGCGCCGTACAGCGGTGGGAGCGCCTCCCCTCCGGCAGGAGAGGCGGAGGAGAGAGAGGGAGGGAGGGAGGGAGGGAAAAGCAGGAGGAATTCGCCGCTTCGTCGCCCTCACTCCAGGGCCTCGGCTTTCTCGCGGCCAGCCAGTCCGAAGAAAACTTTTCTTCTCTGCTTCTGCTGCTGCTGCTGCTGCTGCTGCTTCTGTGCGTCGCCGAGGCCGGGAGCCGCCGAGCCTAGCAACCCGGGAGACACGCGCACCCAAGGCTGCTCTGCGGCCGCCCTGCTTGTTGCTGGTTGCTGCTTGCTGCTTTCGCCTTCTCTCTAACGGAGACCGCAGCGCTATGCAAAAGAGAAAGAAGAAGAAGAAGAAAGAACAGGCAAGGCAGCTTGCCCGCTTTGCTTTCCTGGCCAGTAACCCGTTGGCAGAAGGAAGAAAAATCCTGCGAGGCGGATTGAGCTGCTGCTGCTGCTGCGGTGCCCCCTTCCCCCTTCGGGGGGTGGGGGGAGGAATATTTCGCTGGGTTTCAAAAAGAATTGTAACTCTCTGGCTCTTTCTTGCTTTTGTTTGTAAGTCCGGCTCTTTTTCACCCCGCCGCGGCGGCGATTCCCCAGCAACTTTTTGCTCGCTCGGCAGCTTGGCGAAAGGTGGGTGATTGGCTGTCGTCAGGATCGCGCTGGGAAAGGGGAGGGAGGGGAAGAAGGAAAGGGGGGGAAGGCGCCCCACCACCTCCGCGCTCGGCTCTCAGCCGCAGCCTCCAGCGCTGGAATGGAACAGCTGTGATTCGCCCGAGCCTCCACACTTGGTGCCTTATATTGTTTTCCTTGCTGACACTCAGGCAAAGGGGCCGGGCCGGCAGAGCGCGTCGACCAACCGCGGCTCGGACGCTGAGTTCCTGGGGTAGCCGGGGGCGGGGCCTTTCTTGAAAGAGACTGACAGCTCCCAGCCAGTCAGCTGACGAGCAGCTGGAAGAGAAGCCCGCGGAGCGGAGTTCCAGCTGCGCTGGCTGTGCTTTGCGGCTTTAATCTTCCCGAGTCTCAGCTCGGCCGTTGCTCCCCTCCGCAGTTAGGAAAGGTGCCTTGGCCCTGCTTTCTTTTTCACACACACACACACACACACCCCGCCGTCCTACTTCCTACCTATTATATGGAAAGGTTATTGGGATTCTTGTTATTAATAATGCGGTCGCTTTTCTTCCTGGCCTGCAAAGAGTGATTTTACAGCCCAGGAAAAGAAGGGGATAAATAATAATAATAATAATAATAATAATAATAATAATAATAATAATAATAATAATAATAATAATAATAATAATAATAATAATAATAATAATATAATAAAATAATAAAATAATAATAATAATAATAATAATAATAATAATAATAATAATAATAATAATAATAATAATAATAATAATAAATAAAGTGGCAGTTTACTCCTTCGGAAGGGAGGCGAGAGTTTAAGGTTCCCATAAAGTGAAATCGGGGTCCCGCTCGCACGTGTGTGTGTCTGAAGGCGGGCCCAGAGGTAAAGAAACGGCGAGGAGAAAGGTTTTACCCTCGAATCCTCCCCATACTTTTGGATGTCCCCCTGAGCGCCCGGAGAGGTGGAGAGTTGCCTCCACTGTTCAGTCATTTTGCAACGAAGTTGTGACTGTATAAAATAAAAGCTGGATTGAGGGATAGAAAAGAGATCCTAAATTTGGAATTGCTTTAAAAGTGACCAAGGAAAACGGCAGTACAAGTTCCTGGCTGAGATGAAAGGAAAGCTGGAAGGGGAGGGGGGATTAGAATTGCGTTTCGCTTCTGGGGACAGGCTGCGATTTTTATTTATTTATTTATTTATTTATTTGGTCTTGCCTTCCACTATTGCATGCAAAGAAGACTTCATTCTGTATGGAGTTGTTTTTTTTGGGGGGGGAGAGGGGTCACCGTCAGTATTTTTGTTTGAACATTTTGTAACGATTAAGGGAGATTAAGTCTCTCTCGCGTTTTCTTCTCCTCCCCCCCCTCTCCCGCTGCTCTGCTCCAAACGGACATAAAGCGCGACCCCAAGTGGTCACACGAAAAATCGCACCCATTAAAGCGGCGGGGGGGGGGCGGAATCCCTATCAAGTCTGGAAATGAAACGAAGCCCAGGTGTAAAAGCGACCACATTGCAAGGACGTGCGAAGCGAGGGGCTCTACGCGTCGAAACACCCGTCCTTGCTAAACACAGGCAGCATTTTAAAACCAAGCCTTTCGCTCTCGTGAGAGCCACTGTTCTATGACTTTACCCGGCGCCTAGACACATGCGCTCGCCTCTACACAAAAAGGGATTTCTCTTGATCGCTTATTCAGATAATAGGTGGCTCTATATTGATCCCATTGAACTGTGACCTCTGCTGCTTTTTTTTATTCAGGGGCAGAAAAATAAAAAGTTAATGATGCAAAGTACCTCTTCTTTTAACAGGAAAGGCCAGCGAGTTTACTTTACCCAGCCCAGGGAGCGCTATGCTTTATTGAGCGAAGACATGAAGAAGCCTTCGTCCACAAACGAATTCAAGTACAGGCCGTAACATCAGAAAGCCACCGTTTATCCCAGCCCTAAACGCGTGTATTTCGGGAGCGATCTTGACGACCTGCCCTGACACTGCAACCCGAGATGCACTTGCTTCTAAATGAGTGCTAATAAATTCAACGGGGTCGGGTGTCCTTGCTTCTAGGAGGCTGCTCAAGGTTCGGGGACTTGAGGAATGAGGGGGAAGAGGAAGGGAAAGGCTTCTCTTGGGAGATCTCCGGAGGTCGAGAGACGTGGCCGACACCCTTTGGGGTGAAAGGATGTTTTTTCTTTTCTTTTTAAACCGAGTGCGATTGCTTCTGAGGAACCAAGTAAGAGGCCCTCACAATTCACCGCCCCCTCCCCACTTTATAAGGCGAGGGAAAACTTGCAGGCCGAAGGTAACTAAGTTGCCAGCCGTCTACTGATGCGCTGGTCCAAATAAAAGGCAGACGGAAAGGAAAGCCAAAACTAGGATACATTTCGGAGTTTTCGGGCGATAGACGCCTGTCCGTTTCCTTCCTCCGACGCCACTGGGCACATTCCTAGTTCTAGAGACCCTTCCTTTGCCCCCAGCTAACTTCCTGCGCTTGCTCCTGGGGGGGGGGGGGGAGGAGAGAAACCGAGGAGGTCAGCCGGGCGGCCTCTCAGGAAAGGGAACTGGAGCTTTAAAACTTCCCTCCTTCCCGGCTGGTTGAGGTTTCTCCTTCTCGGTTTTGCTTCCTCATCAGCTGAACCGTTCCCAAGCAAGTGGTCTCGTCCATCCACCCACTGCCCCCCCCCGCCCTCATAAGCACGGGGTAAGAGCGTGGAAGAAAGGGGTCTGAGTTGGGAGCCCACGCGAGCCCTGTTCGGCGGGCCAAACCCTCACGGATCCGACCCTCCTCTGTTATAGGCGGAGGGGGAAAACTCCACAGCCAGAGCTCCGGGGAAGTAAAGCGCCTTCGGCCCATCTTTGGCGCAAAGCACTCAGGGGTATTTACCGGGAACCAAATGCCACCAGAAACTGCCGAGGCCACCATTTTAAGGGTATCTTAGGATCGAGGCCTTAACTTTGCCCTCGTTTCTTCGCGAGTTCAGTGGGAGTGACTTGACTTGCCCAGAAGGCTGCGCCTGGGACTGGCGCCCTCACCTTCAATCCAGTTAGGATCGCATGTCCTTAAAGTATGAAAAAGATCCCCGTAGGCTTGCTATTGATATCTATTGTTGTTGTTGTTGTTTGTCATAGCATTTCCGAACTGTATAGTTCCTTTGATTTTACAGCCCGATCCTAAACATCCGTCCTCTGAAGAAATGCCCACCCGAGTTCAGTTCCCACCCGAGTTCAGTTTCCTGCCTTGGAATTGATCAAGCTATTGCTGGGTGGATGGGGACAATCCGTTTCCGGATATTATTTGCCACAGATCGTCCCTCTCTTGCGACTACGCTGAGGGGCAATGCTAGGGAGCCCTCTTTGAAACGCACAGCGTGAGATGTGTCTCCTGAAGGGTTTGCAGCAGCCTGGCCATCGCAACACCCCAAATATTTCGGAGCCAGGACACCAAAGACTGTCTCAAAAGAAAACGCTTAGTTAAGGGGGCACCTTGGTGGAAGAGCGAGAAGCCCGAGCGCTTCCCTTCCTTCCTTCCTTCCTTGCCGGAAAAGAAAGTGCCCTTCAGCGCATATCACCTCGCCGCCGCCCCCCTTCCGCCCCCCCCCCTCCGCACAGTTGTTTCCTGGCGCTTAGTAGCCAGACCACGCGATCTGGGGAGAGCGGAGCTGTTTGCCGGCATCCTCGCTTAAGCATTTAGCAGCCAAACCACCGCACTTCTCGCGGGGCAGGGGGGAGCGGCGGGCGGGAGGAGGGGCACAGGGCCCCGCTCCAGGCAAAGGTAGAGACCAGGTCTGGAGGATTTTTCTTTCTTTTCTTTTTTCTTAACACCCCCGCACTGCCAATTAATTCTTCGTAAATTAGGTTCCTTCCTTCCTTCCTTCCTTCCTTCCTTCCTTCCTTCCTTCCTTCCTTCCTTCCTTCCTTCCTTCCTTCCTTCCGTTTCCTGGAGCCTCTCAATGGGCTTTTCGTAGCGCTCTTCTCGATCGTCATAAACTATACGTGGATAATCATAAAAACGCGCTTCTCCCCCCTCCCTTTCAGCAACCTTTTTATTCCTACTCATTAAGAGAGACTTCCTTCGCGAAATGTGGGCTCATTTGGACCAACTCCCCCCCCCCTTCCCAACCTGGTGTTATTATGAATCAGGTTCCTGGAACTTCCAAATATTTGGGTCTCCTTTTCCCTGAATTTACAGGTTGGCTTAGTTTACTGGGTAATTTTGTAATTTAAGTTGTCCAAGCTGAATCCGCTCCAGAATTATAAAAGATGAGAGCGTCCCGGATTCGAAACACAAATACGAGAGGAGAAAAATAACCCAAACGTTACAATCCCGGTCTTTCAAAAATCCATTAAATGAAACTTTCATACTGTTTGGAATCGGAAGTCCAAAGACCAGCCAGAATGAATCGGATTTCAGTGGGGAGTCGCACCGGTACTAGAGCTGTCCCCCGGAAATCATTGCGAAGCGATTCGCTTCGGCTGAGTCCTTGGTTCACAAGTGTATCCCCAGAAGTTTTGGAAGCCAAGAAGACATTTGTATGATAACTTAGTTGTTATGTGCCTATTGCTCCAAACACGCCTTGTTTTTTAAACCTGGGATTTCCTCTGCCACCCTTTGGGATTTTTTTTTTCCCCATCCGGGGTCTGTTGAGACTTGCAACTTGAGTTGAGTGTTGGGTGCAAGTGTTGGCGTTCACGCAAGTTATTTCCAAAGACGTCGGTTTAACCAGTAACCTTGTTAGGTGCACTCACAAGGAATAAAGCACTCCTCTTGTGGCCAGTACCTTGGTCCCCAGTGAAGTAAGTGAAGAGAGTCTGCACAGAAACAACCGGGAGTTCTTTTGCGCTTGCGCTCCCACACCCCCTGCGATCCTGAAGGGCTGCTTGGAGACTTACTCACATGCACCGCCCGACGGATTGAAAATAACCTTTTGATTCAGGCTGGTTTCCCTGGAAGGGAACCTTCTCTGCTTAAGAAATATGTTTAGAACAGGCTGAGCTCTCCTTCCGGAAGTCTTTAAGTTAACCCAGCCCGTGCGGTACCTTGACCCACAGCTCAATTCATTTAATCTACTCGCATTTAATCTACTCCCCTGAACTGATAGGGAGTGAGTCCCACGATCTCCGGACTGAATCCGAATCCTAGATGTAGTGAGGCGGGAAAGCGCCAGTTCCTACTGCCACACCTAAGTCAGTTTCATAAGCTGATCTCGGGCAGCGGCTTTAGACAGCAAGACCAGCGGTGGGTTCAGTGAGGCTAACCTACAAGTTCGTAGACTCCACACCTCAGCCTTACTTTAGTAAGTGAGGGAGAAAAAGAAGAATGGAAGCGCCTGCTCGCACGCAAGCGCGCGTTCTCCCTGAACCCGGAAAGTTTGGCGGCTAAGCAGGGATCGCCGTGAGACAGCCCAGCGTAGCTTCTACGGGCGGCGGGCTCAGTGTACAACTGGCCAGGCGGAGGCACTCCGGAGCGAAATTGCGCCGGGCTTTCGAGGAACGGCGGTGTAATTCTTACAAGGGTCTCTGGGTATTTTGTCCCGTCCCGCGAAAAGCTTTAATGCTTTTTACTCCAGAGTGACACCTGATATTTCTACTCTGTTGTGTAGTCCTTCTAAAAGTAGTGGATCCGTTTATTAAAGGAAGCGGATCCGAACCACCGCAGCAACATTAAAACCACCCACCCCCTAATGTCTTTGGGTGGCGGGTGTCTTCTGAAGATTACAGCCGCGGATAAGCCCGGCAAATTTGAAACGAAATCCTAGCCACCCCACTTAAAATAAATCTATTTCAGAAGCGAGAGTGACATCTTCAGTCGATCTCCGCTCGCGATTTGGGGTGAGGCGCCGTCAAGGCTGAGAGACGGGACAGCTCCTTTTTCCTCGGAAGGGTAAAAAAAACAGCAGTGTATACTCTTTCGGATTCGGGTCCAAAACAAGAGGTTGGGGTGTTCATTTGCTCAGTTTGCAACGCCAGTGAAACCAAAGGGAAGGGTAGATTAGCACAGGCTAACGCGAGATATCCTGTATTTCCAAGCCGCTTCCATTCCACCCTCCAAAAAAAAGTTGACAAACGCTCCGCAAAATCTTCCACCCGCTCCTTTAACTGCCTCTGCGGTGGGAGAGCGGGGTTTACACTCGATCTAGTCGCTCGGGTCAGTGATTTAGACCCTCTAAGATCTCTCACCCATGTTATTTCGGCAGAAATGTGCTCACCTGTTTTAAGTCTAAAAAAGCCGGACCCAGAGTTTATTTAACGGGAGGGGCGCAGACGGTGCACTTATCAAGAAATGCGTTACCACTGAAATCGAGGAGGAATTTAATGCCCAAACCACATGTTTGGAACTAAGGAAAAGTTTCTTTTCATATCCCCGCCCCCTCCCTCATTACAATTGCTCAACTGGGGGGGGGGGGAAACGTCCCTGGAATCCCATTTGAAATCTCCCAGGACCCCGCAGAGATGCGAAGCTCACCGCTGCTGCCGCGCTCCCCACCGGGTATTTGAGATACTTACCTAGCTCCCTCCCTACTGATCAGTGCAAACGCCTTGCTAGCTTATGCGGCCAGCCAGCCAGGCAAGCCAGCCAGGCAAGCCAGCGAGCGCTGCTTTAAGGGGACTGGAGTCCTGCGATGCTTTTTCGGCCCGGTTCTCTTAGGGGTAGAAGTGGGGGGGGGGTTTACCCTTGTTTCGGAGCGCAGATTTTAAGAGAAGTCAAAAGAGGGCGGTGGAGGGGGGGGCAAGGAAAGAAATTGGGAAGAAAGAATGGCGCCACTTTGGCTGCGTTTGTATATATCAGAAGCAAGGAAAGCAAGCGGCCCCTGGGTTTGGTTCTGCTACGGGTTTCTCCCCCCTCGCCCCCACCCCCGCCCTTAGTTAATCATCGATTGCATACCAAGGGATGTGCTTTGCAAGGATCAGGCGTGGGGAGAGGGGGGCGTTGAAGTGAAAGTAGCCCACGAACGTAAGTTTTCAGTTTAGTACCTTTGATTTGTTTTCCCTGCATTCCCCCCCGCCCCCTCTCTCTCTCCTGGCGACACTGTCCAAGTCCGATGTTTTCTTTTTTCTTTTTCTTGCAAATGTTTTGACTTTGGCCTCAATGACTCGAGAGACAGGAACCTCCCTCCAGTTTGACTGATCCGATCCCAGACAAGCATCCCGGGTCAGGTGGATCTTATCCTAGGGAAAAGCCTTTACCAAGGTAGGTCTCTTCAAGTGAGCAGCAGCATTTTCTCCCTTCCACTTCCTTTCCTGCCACCCACCAACCGCAGATGCTCAAAGGCATTGCAATATCGCTGTGCCTACAACTGATTAATCCATTAGCTTAATGCATTTAGGCTTAATTAGAACGTGCACCTTAAATTGCTGCATTTGTGGTTGCCTTTTGGTGCAGGCATGTACCAGTCTTCGCTTGGAAGACTGTGTCACCTCTGGGAAGCTGTGCAAGGTTCAACAGGAGTGAACAGAGTTTTGATTGCATTTCCTCTTTTTTTTTTCCTTTTTTAAACTCTGGCCTTCCCTCTGCACTGAGTAAGTAGAAATGTCAGCTGTTTTGGTCTCTTCTGATCACAACAAAGGAAGACCTTGCACACTTACATTTGTATTTGTCTTAATTGTGATGATTGACCTTTCCTCAAGCCTTTGAAAACCAGTAACTGAAGGACAGTTATTAAAATAAATTCATTAACAAACTAGGCTACAAGTGAAATGCTCCCAAAGGTTATTAGAAATGTATCATTAGGCTGAAATAAAAACAGGCTTTCTTTTAGCTTAGGTAAAGTTTCAAATGTAAGATTTGTTTTAGCCCTTATGGTTGTGGGGACAGACTTTGGCATTACTGTCATGATAGGAAAACCGAGTGAATAAGGGCTCAAGTCCATGCTTCTTCTTTTGTCTTTCTCTTACTAAAGAATATTTATGGCGATGTCCCTGAATATAGCCATAAAAAACACATCTGTCCTCTCAATCCAGTCTGCAGCCCAATTAAAACAAAATTTTGGGGTTACATGGCATCCCTGGCATGGAAATCATTAGAGCTATAAATATATTATAGCCAAGCACTTAAATATTTGGTGGCTATATAGATAATGTTGTCTGGATGGTTTCCATTGGCTTGAATCCAACATGGCCTTAACACTTAAAGGGGAAAGATGGAAGGCAATGAACAACAAATGCCACAACAGTCTTATACTGGTTCATTGGGTAGTTCTGTATCTCTTTCCCTTCCCTCTTTGTTCAGAGGAAAGGCCTAGAGAAATTTTCTTCTTTTTTTCCTAAGATAGAAAAGTCAGTGAGTGGGGGGTATCTGACTTTATGTGGGAGCTAATTAAGCGAAGTGTATCACTTTGCAAGTCTATTCAGTCTGCCATAAATGACCAAGAATCACATATGTCAATAATAAACATTTGTACAGGCTACAGCATATAGGTTTTAATTTCTCAAACCTAGGAAAAAATACCTATGGTGGTAGTAAGGACACATAAGGACCTGGCCACTAGGAAAGAGACATATTCAATAAATCCATTGCATTTTGTAAAAATCTATGGTAATAGTAAAATCCAATAAATGAAAAGGACCCTTTTCACACGATGGCTGGTTTTCACTATGTAAATCTTTCCTATTAAGGAAAACTTATGGGGGTTCAACATCGCTTTAATTTAAATAAATAGGCTAGGTTGGGTTCAACTTCTTGAATGCTACATTCACATGTGAAAGAGTCTACTGGTGTTGCTTTATGGTTAATGAATTTTAAAAGTGCATTTTTAAAAGATACAATATTGAATGGTGAATACTTCAGGTATCACTTTTACCATTTTTTCTTAGGATAATATAAGGATGATGATGATGATGATGATTATATTTTAAAATGTGTTGACTAACTACAGCAATAAATACCTATTCACTTTGCAAAACCTAGAGTGTCTTGCATGTCTTTTCTCTAAACAATACATTATTTTAAACTGGGAATGCCGAGAGAATTAAATTTGGGGAATATTTTCTGAAGATGAGAATGATGCATTATTATAATAAATATATTTGTAAATAAAATATGAGTTGAATTAATTTGCTTGAGAATTTAAATATCATTCTGCAAATCATGAGCTAACCATCAATTTCCATGTGAACTGACTGGCCCCATTAGTTAGACATCTCTAGTTAGCTTCTGACACTAATTAATAGATCAGGTTGATCAAAAATGTTTCAGTTTCAGTTGTTATAGCTAATAGTGCCCAGTGATATATCATTTTTCATTAATGTACCTAGTTGCTATTTATATTGGACTTTTTGATTTGTGACTAATACTATATATTGTGTCTATGAACTACATAAGCTAATGGTGGATTATACAAAGAAGTAGCCCTTCTCTATTTGAAGCAGCTGAAGTAATTGCTTCCTTGCAATCTTTCCAAATCTTGATTTTCATGTGTATTTATTCATTTTTATTATTTCACAAATTAATATGGCCACCCATCTCAGGAAAAGTGACTCTAGGTGTTGTACAACAATCCAGTAAAACAATAAATATAAAACAATTGTTACCTAAATCATTATAAATAATTCTTAAAAATATTAAAAACCATAAAAAGTCATTACTTTTGCTTTTTATAGAGAAAAGAAAAATAATAGGCGGAGGGGATATGTCAGGCTAATAATGGGACCATCTCAACAAGTTCATCCTGTTGATGTTGTTGTATCTATTTTTGACTTTTTAAAAAGTTACAGTGCTCTTGTTATGGTGGCCTAAAAAAGTTTTTAAATTCACTGTATAAAATACTAAAGTAAAAATGACATGCTGTGATTCTTCCTAAGCACAGAAAGTAAAATAGAAATAATAAAATGTGAAAAGAATCTGTTGTAATATAACCAAGTTAATGTGGATATATTAAACTGCCAACATATGGAAAGGTATGAGGGAATAAAAATGTGTTTTCTCTGAAAAGAACATCTACTGGGTGTCAGGTATGCCTCACTGAAAAAGTCATTCTGGACTTGGGAATGACCATTCCTGGTCAGCCATGTTCAACATCTCAGTACAGAGAGAGACTGGAACAAAACCTATAAAGATTGTGCTTTACAAATAGGTTAATCAGGACTGTCATATTGGGGTTTATAAAGGAAGGATAGCTAGGCTTGGTGGGTTTTTTGGGTAGGATTTTGGAGATGCTTAAAAAAATTTTTACCAGGAAATTCAGAACAATACTATACAGATAATACAGATGTGGGGTGTTTAGAGGTGCAATTGGTTACTTCTTAAAACATAAATGGCTGTATGCGGCCTTTTTAATTCAAGCCAACTATGTCATTTCACTGGAGATGGATAGATAGATAGAATTATGGAATGCAGTAGAAAGATGTAAATATAATCCCTGATCCTGTGCTTATATAACCATATTTTGCTTTTTTTTAACCTTCCATCTCCACTGGGAATTTTTGGTTTGGTTTCTGTTTGGCAGTTTCTACAGTATGTGTGTGCATTTGTGATGCTAATTCACAACTACTTCTTGATTTAATACCAATTCAGTTACAAGAGAGGGATGCACAGTTAGCATTTTTTCTTACAAAGTATTGTTCAAATATGTTCTGATGTATCAGTCAGGATTCAACAGTTTTCCCATTGCAGATGATCAGAGAGTGATGATCTGGGGTTTTTTTTATATCCCACGAGGAAAAGGTTGGAGGAATTCCATCTTCTGCACATGGAGATTTCTTTCCATTTAACGAACAGTCCTCTTTTGTCCCACTCATATTTTAAAATGAGCCTAAACAATGAGGGGGAATAGGTCAGGTTTGATGCAGATAGTGTTCTTCAAGGTGTGACCTAGGAAAAAACTAGACACAATCAAATAATTTCTTAATGGGACCATTAATTAAAATATGTTCTGACCAAAATGTTTTACAATTTTGCTTCAGTATTGTTTATTATCTGTTCCACCTTTGCTTTCTTGGCTTTCAAATATTTGTAATACAGTGATACCTCAGTACTCATTGTTAATTGGTTCTAGGAGACACGACGAGTATTAAAAATGATGAGTACCAAACAAACCACATGACTTACCACTTGACCCCTTGTTTCAGCCAGGAAGGACTTCATGTCTTTCCCTTTTCCTATGTTAGAGATCTTCGCAGCATGGCAGACTTCCTGTCTGCCCTCTGCGGCCATCCCCCACTTCCTTTTACAGTGAACTTCCCAGCATGGCCAACATCCTGTCCATTCTATGCAGCTGTCCCCCTCTTCCTATCACAAATACCAAACAAACAAATACAGGACAACATTTTCACATCAAAATGCATCAAGTACCAAATTCAACGAGTTTTGAAGCAGTTGAGTACTGAGGTACCACTGTACTCCCTTTTTGCTAATATGGATATTCATTCACCCATATAATGGTGCAGCCAATACAGGTATTCCTCAAATTACAACCATTTGTTTAGTGACTGTTCAGTTACAACAGCATTGAAAAAAATGACTTATGACCAGTTCTCACACTTATGACTATTGCGGCATCCCCACACTCCTGTGATCAAAATTCGGGTGCTTGGCAACAGGCATATATTTATGGTAGTTGCAGAACCTTAGATTGTGTGGTCTCCATTGGTGACCTTCCCAGCTGGATTTGTTTAACAACTGCATGATTCACTTAACAACTGTAGGGATTCGCTTAACCACAGTGGCTAAAAAAGGCCATCAAATCACCCTTGCCCACCAATGGAAATTCTGATCCCAATTGTGATTGTAAGTCGAGCACTACTTGTAGCCAACCTATAGTACCCAGAAAAGACAGACTTCTTGAAAAGCCTCCTCAGAATTCAGAAATAGATCAGACTATACGTGATTTAAATAACCACTCTGACTGAAGCCACATAAATAAAGTTATGCAAGGAACAAAGGAGTTATGTACAAATCTGGCTTCACGTATATTTTATGTATACATGTTTTTGCTGCAGAAAGAAAAAAAATGGCATAATTACAAAAGTGATTTGAAACTATGGCCAAGTGGTGCAATCTCCTAAGATCTTCATCTAACTATAGGATCATTGCATTAAAGCTGCTCCACACATTATAGATTTTTTTCCCAAATATTAATTTCTCTGGAGGAGATACATAGTCTTCAACCAGAATGTGTTTGTCATATTAGATGGTTAAGCTTGAAGTTCCTTTCCACAGGGTGTGTGGGGTGTGTGTGGTAAGTTTAATCATCGAACACAAATCAAAGAGACATTGGTTGCATGGAAGTGAGTGCCCAGTCAGTACAATTGCTGCACTTAAAAAAATAATAATCATGATGCCATATTGCATACTTGGCAGTAAATTTGTATTTCCTCATTGGGAAATGCCTTTTATATGTAGGGAAGCTTAAATACAGGTAGTCCTTGACTTACGACCACAAGTGAGCCCAAAATTTCTGTGGCTAAGTGAGACATTTGTTAAGTGAGTTTTGTCCCATTTTACGACTTTTCTTGCTACAGTTGTTAAGTGAATCACTGCACTTGTTAAATTAGTAACACGGTTGTTAAGTGAACCTGCCTTCCCCATTGGCTCTGCTTGTCAGAAGGTTGCAAAAGATGATCACATGACCCCGGGGCACCACAACCGTCATAAATATGAGTCAGTTGCCAAGCCTCTGAATTTTGATCACATGACCGTGGAGATGATATAACAGTTGTATGAAAAAGTCACTTTTTCAGTGATGGTGTAACTGTTTGAATGGTCACTAAATGAACTGTTTTAATTTGAGGACTACCTGCAATCCTTCAACATATTTGGGGACATGAAGTTCTCCTAAGACAAACGTGTAGGATTTGGGTGATAAAGTGTAGACTACATAACCCATTCTAAATATTTTTGAGCACAAATAATGAAGACTTTAGGATTAGAATTTCTAGTCCACCCAACATTTGTATTCATCTCATTTCGGTCTTCCCTCCCACCCCCATAAAATTTCACGATCTGCATGCATCCCTCCATTGCATTTTCAGCACTTGTGGTTGAAAAGTAGTGAATTCCTCCCAGAAAGAGCATCATCTTAACAGCAATTCAAGCTTTTTGTACAGTTAATAGCTACTTTAAGCAGCATGTGGCAGATTTTCCATTAAGGGAAGACGGCATAATATCCTTGATGGTCAGTTTTTCTAAAGAAAACTTAGCTTTGAAAGAAACAATACGACACAGAAAAAACAGGGCGAGATTCTCTACAGATCCTTGCCCTAATATTTCTGTATGTAGGTTATTCTTGTATTGATAGAGTGAAAAAGTTGGAGTGAAGGAAGATCATGGAAATTACTGTATGTGCAAAGAGAAAAGGAAGATGTCGGTGATGAAAGAGTTAATACTTTTCTCACAGCTCTGTTTCTTCACTTCAAAAAAAAAAAAACCCTCCTCTTGAAGATGTTCCTGCTTAAAAGAAATATATGTTTTGTGCATAATATGTCCTTTCTCCTTAAGATGTCTGGCCGAATTACTTTAACAGTTCAGTTTAAGGAAGCACCATTTTGGCAGCTTAGAGAAATTTGTCTTACTCTTAGGATTATTTATAAAGTCTCCTTTTTCTGAAAGTAAAGAAAAATGTTTCCAAATTGCCTTGCCACATATGAGTATCGCTGCCACCAGGTTTTCAGTCTAAAAGGCTGTTTGGGAAGAATGAAAACACAAATCCAGAAGCCTGTTCTTATATCACTTTTTTAAAAAATACAGAATTACTTACATTCAGTTTATGGAAAGGAAGGGCCAAAAACTGAGGAGCTTTTTCCAGAGATGATTAGGAAGCCCTGCAGTCTGATAATCTCAGTTACCTGGTTGATGAAGATGATATTCCTGTAGAACTGGTTGTGACCTTGCTTTTCTTCACTTCCCTCGGCTACAGGCTAATGCGGTGTTTCTCAACCTTGGCAAATATAAGATATCTGGACTTCAAGTCCTAGAATTCATGCTGCCTGGGGAATTCTGGGACTTGAAGTCCAGACATCTTAACATGGCGAAGGTTGGAAAATACTGGGCTAATGCAATGGTTGCTGTCAGTTGAGAGTTTGGGGCTACCATCGCACACAATTGAAAAAGGGGGGAAAGATCAGGAATTTATCAGAAAAAGTAGCACATTGCGAAAATATATTCTGTAATATGTAGAACTTATATTTCCAAAAAGGGAGTTCACTAATCAGTGTTCCTTCCATCCAGAAAGCTTTAGAAAATATTTCTATCTATCTATCTATCTATCTATCTATCTATCTATCTATCTATCTATCTATCTATCTATCTATCTATCTATCTATCTATCTATCTATCTATCTATCATCTATCTATCTATCTATCTATCTATCATCTATCTATCTATCTATCTATCATCTATCATCTATCATCTATCATCTATCATCTATCATCTATCATCTATCTATCTATCTATCTATCTATCTATCTATCATCTATCTATCTATCTATCTATCTATGTAGCTATCTATCATCTATCTAGCTATCTATCTATCTATCTATCATCTATCTATCTATCTATCTATCTATCTATCTATCTATCTATCTATCTATCTATCTATCTATCTATCTATCTATCTATCTATCTATCTAGCTAGCTAGCTATCTAGCTATCTAGCTATCTAGCTATCTAGCTATCTAGCTATCTAGCTATCATCATCATCATCTATCGTCTATAATCTATTATGTGTGTGTGTGTGTGTGTGTGTGTATATATATATATATATATATAATATCTATCAATCATCAATCAAATTGATGGTTGATAGATAGATAAATAGATAGGTACTGCGCATCTCACTCTCAGAGCTGCATGCAAAACACCTCTGTTTAAACTAATTTTCTCTTTTGCATAGTATACTGAGCCATAACCTAACTAACCTAACAAATGGGCATGGTGTACATAATATATTAAGCCATAAACCTGCCAACCAAGGTTAACAGTAACTAAACTTGTACACATTCATCTGCCAATTCTTTAGCAGAGCTGTTAGTGTGTTGCCTGAACATAGTGAAAACTTTATTCAAAATGTATTTTATAATGATATAAAATTATATTATAACATATTTTGAAACGTATTGCTGCTGCAATAATAATTTTATTGCCTCTTAATATTTTGAATCTCTTTAGATTGTCTGCACCATAACTTGAAGATTCCAATATATGATTCAGATTAATTTGGCTATAAATAAATCTTGACTGAATCATGGTGACTACTCTGTGGTTATAATGAATGATATTTGCTAAACCTTCTCCAGTTGTGTTGGTATTGTGATTCTTTGAAGGACAAGCTGGTTGGGTGTTCTGGGAGCTGTAATTCAAGCTATCTGAAGGACATCAAGCTAGAAAGGGCTGAACTATATTGCAAAATTTCAGCATTGAGTTCCGGAATTTGTAGTAACTCTTTTAATAGGATAGCCAAGTTACGGCTTGATAGGAGAATTAAAAAGACAGCCACAGAGCATCCATTTGACATGTAGAAAAACTCAGAGGCTGAATTTGGAGTACCTCTAAGTAATGTAGGATGGGGAAAAGATCTGGCCCGAATTCTGGAGATTCATTGGTAGTTAAAAACTCAAAAATCTGGTATAGGAGTAGAGTCGTATAAGGCAGTAGAAGTCAGATTTTAATATTCCAGAATTCACCATCCTTCTTCACTCAATTTTTATTATAAATTCTTATATGTCATTTCATTTATTAGGCTTAAATATTACCTTTCTTCCTGGAGCTCAAATCTCCCCTTCCATTTTTCTCATAATCAGAAACTAGAAAAAAATTGATCATCCAAAGTCACAAATAAGATGTGTGTGAATCTGGATCTCCCTTATCTCAATTTAACATCTTATTATCTTGATTTGTCCTAGGTGGCAAGGAATAGCACATCTACTTTTTCAGTGGAGGTGAAGCTATCAATACTGGCAATTAATGATCCTTGGAAGACTGAAGCTTGAATATAAAAGGCCTTTTTAAGCACACACACACACACACACACCAAACCCTAAGCAAAACATGGAATTATGGAGCTTAAGACTATTGTTTATTAGGACTGCAATTGCTTCTTTCCTTAGCAATATGATATGAGATGAATGTATTCCCCACATCATTAAGTAAAACTTTTCCATAATAAAGCAATTTTAATAAAGGGATATATTCAATATCTATTCTTTATTTTAGTTTCTGTGAAAGTTCTTTCTTTTAATAGGGAAGTATATGCAGCAGGTGATTATAGCCTATTCTTTATCTATTGAGTTGGCACAATATACAAACATTATAATGAATTCTAAATGTCTACCCAGAACTAAGTCCCAGTGGCTCACTGAGGCTTATTCAAAATAAACAAGTATAGGCCTGCAACATAAGGATTCTGTAGTTTAATTAGAATATAAATCAGCTTTTTTCCACCTGGTATTCTCATTAGTCAGGACCACCATTTGATCAGCCAATCAAAGCAATGTGAAAGCACTAGTTGGGGAAAGTTTCCATAAAGCCATCTGATCCGGCATCCTTTTGCACATTAAAGTGTGGCAATATAGATATTTGCATTCCTTTTCACTATCTTTCTTCTTTCTACTGTAACTGGAATCACAACAAAGATTTATAGTGGACTGGAAGCTAAGATACATGAAGAACAGTTGCAGGAACTGGATTTGTCTGTCTAGTGAACAGAAGGAGTAGGGGGTGACATGATAGCAATCTTCCAAAATCTAAGGCATTGCCACAAAGAAGAGGGAATCAACCTATTTTCCAAAGTACCTGAAGGCAGGACAAGAAGTTAACAAATGGAAACTTATCAAGGAGAAATCCAACCAAGAACTAAGGAGAAATTTCCTAACAGTGAGAACAAATAATCAATGGAATGGCTTGCCTTCAGAAGTTGTGGGTGTTCCATCACTAGAGATTTTTAAGAAGAGATAGGAAAGGCATTTGTCTGAAATGGTATAGGTCTCCCACTTGTGCAGGGGGTTGGATTAGAAAACCTCCAAGGTCCCTTCAAAGTCTGCTTTTTGCTATCCTGCCCTCAGAATAATTCAGATGATACTTTTGGTGATCAACTCTCAACCTTGGAATGTTCCAAATATTGAATCATCCTAGAGGAAAAAAGAATAATGGTTTGTTTTTCGCTTGGCAGAATCAGTTATAAAAAGCAGGTTCTGATAGGTAAAATGATATTCTTGGATAAAATAAAGTCTTGTGCAGCAGGATTGAAGCTTTATCAAGAATCTCAAAGTGCCATTGCTTTAGTCAACATGCATTGGCTTTCTTAAGAGAGGAATAATGGTCTGTACCAGGACAAAGAGTTGTGGATCTCATCAGACAAGCCTTTCTTGTCTACAAGGATCTAGTAGATGGAGATACCTCATCCATCTTGATCTTTGAACCAAAAGAATAATTAAGACTGAACATGATAGGTAAGCACACACACCCCTGAATAAGTGACAAATGGGTATAAAAGAAACAATGCTATATCATTCCTAGAGATTATTTTTCAAAAACTAGTAGCATCCTTGAAAATAGCTGGCATCCGTATCATACTGTATATCTTTTCAGGGGTTTCTAGGATATAAAACATGAAAACAATATATCTGGTTTGTGGTTGATACAGATCAAATATTATCTTAAATCTTCTATAGCTTCACTTTCTGGATCTCAAAAGGGAAAAAAGGATTATTATTATTTTTTAGCCAAGCTTCATCTAATTGATGTAACACAATGGGTGCAACCACATCTCTCCTACTCTGGCCAAACACATAAAATGGTTTATTCTTTGTCAGTTTGGCCACCTCATCCTATCCATGGTCTTACAGTCATATGAAAAACCCATATATGTTCTTGCTGACCAGATGACTCTTATATTGTGAATATTTTATTTCCAAGATCTTTAAAAAACTTTTAATTACCTGATTACCTTCAACTAGTTTCTCATTTTCCAATTTTTCTCTTCTTACAGTATTGCCTTTGTACTGGAACATAACATTATGACTATCTTAAGAGTGGCTTCTGTTATCTAATTACTCAGTTTCACTTATTTATGCCAAATTATGTGGGGGTGGGGGAGAATGTGGAGGAAGAAGTGACCGTTTGGTTTACCCATATTTATCTTGGAGACTTGAAGATTCCACTCTAGTCAGGGCCTTGAGGAATAGCAGAAAGCTCCTGTTCAGGAGAGCCCCCATAACTGACCTGTCTCACAAAGTACCCATAATATTGACAGCTTTAAAAAAAGGATAATAAAAAGGACCTTATATGTGTTATATTCTTATTTAGGTTTACGTCCTACTTTTTCCCCATCACCCACAAATTATATCCTATGTGGCTAAAAACAATAAATGAAATACAGAATAAATTTGTACATAATATTTAAACAATTACACAATTACGACACAATTAAAATAAAGCATAATGTAATAATCAGGAACACGAAACTTAAACATCAATATTAACATAATAAAAACTATGATTATCCATGTATTGTTTTTTTTTCTAACCAGTGACACTGAACCACATAAGATCCATCTGATTCATTATTTCCTTCCTCCTTTTTATAAAGTGATCCTTCTAGGAGTATCACAAACCCAGAATTAAGGGAAAGGCATCTCCCATTTCTGTTTGTACTCCATAATTGGTAGTACTGGCAGGCTGTTTCTGAACATTGTGACTCTGTATAAATAATCCAACAGATGCAACTGTAATGCTACTTCTTATGGGTTACTGGCTGCACTTTTCTCTGAATGGCATGTTGGGGATCCCACTCCAAAATAATAATGGTAGGTGATGATAAAATTCAGTTTAGTTGCTTTCCATTTATATATAAAGAAAATATAACCATTCTTACACATATAGTAATAGTTACATTATATTTATTTGCATATTGCTACATTTCTTCAGCCATTTATTTAATTATTTTTCCTCTTCTGTCACATTTAAAATTATACTTTGGTAATAAATTGTTTCCAAGATCTTTGGGTTCCCAAGCTTTAAGAAATGGATCACTTCTGCGGCTTTAGATTGTATTGTAGCTAATATTATACATAGTTATGACTTATACTATTTTATTCCCAAACAGGGCAGAATAAACTATCATTAATCCCTTTTACTATACATATAAAGAATAGACCTGCATTAGATTGGCAGTAGCTTGCAAATTTGTCTGGTTCCAAAAAAAATTAACAAGATTTTTACATTCTTGGATATTAGATTGAAATCATGTTAGACCAATCTTAGTTTCCTTGAATCAAACTCATTTCAAAAGCTGAGGCCTGACTAATTTCATTAAATGAACTTTTAAGGTACATACATATCTTTCCAAGAATAAATAATTATCTTGTTCGCAACTGTCAGGTACTGGACTGTGATTTAATGACTCATAACATTTTTAATTGCTAACCTGAAAGAGATGTTGATCTGTCCTCTCTTTAAAAGCTATATAACCTGACTTAGCTATCTTAGATAATTATTAACTAGTCTCCAACCATTGCTTTTTTGGTTTATGGCTTTGGTTATTTGTCTTCAAGAGTCTTGAGGAATAAAGTAGTATTTAAACTAAAATAAATACTTCCGAGAAAGTTTATCATCCTCATAATCTCGAACCAGCAATTAACTAGAAATAGATATGTCTGTAACATACTGTATATATCAAAAGCATATCTTTCAAATTTATTGTATCTCGAGAATAGAAGGTATGACAGTCAAACTTTCCTGGACATTCTTTGAGGGGACCAATACTCTCCCCCATTTTAAGGGGAGGTGCTAAAGTAGCTAATTTTTAAAATTATAAGAACAAATTTAATATTTCTTAATTTTGCTATATATGATGCTTCAATTCTTTATTCCAAATATCTTACATATTGTTTAAGTATGCGCATGTACACATGCTGTGTGTCTATGCATGTGTGTATGCTCAATGGGTAGAACAAAATCCTCGCCATCAACATGTACACCCTGCCAGTCATCAAATACCCTACCAGTATAATGAGCTGGCCAAAGGAGGACATAGAGGCTGCTGATATGAATGCTCCTCACAATGTATGGAGGTTTCTATTCTAGGTCTAACCCCCAAAGATTGTGCACCAGCTGGAAAGAGGAAGAGCAAGGTCTGATGAGTGTCAAAGCCACTGTACTAGATGAAACCAGAACATTCAGGAAGACATCAGTAAGATGGATCCAAAGATGAGAGAATGCTTGAGGCAACAGCAGACATGAGAGGAAGCAGAGGAAGTGTAGGGGCAAGAAAAGATCTGGCATGGATGTACCATCAACAGATAGTAAGGCCATTGACATTGGTAAATATTACCAGTGGCTGGAAAGAGCTGGACTGAAAAAGAGTACTGAGGCACTAATAATAGCATCACAAGAACAGGCACTAAGCACCAGATCCACAGGTGCTTAGGGTCTACCACACTTGACTATAAAGAGAAGCCTCAGAGACAGGCCAATATATAATGGCAAGGTGTAAGATGCAGGCAGGAACAGCATACACTGAATGGCACAACCAAGTAGCTGGCATTGTGTATAGGAACTTCTACATAATGTATGGATTAGATCCTCCCAAGTTCAGATGGGAGATTCCACAGAACATTGTGGAAATAACAGGGCTAAGATCCTATATGACTTCCAAATCCAGACAGACAGACAGGTATGGCCAACCAATCAGACATCATGATAGTAGACAAGGACCAGAAGATAGTGGTGGTGATGGATGTATCAGTGCCAAGTGACAGAAACATCAGGAAGAAGGAGTATGAGAAATTGGAGATGTACCACAGCCTGAAAGAGGAATTAGAGAAGAATTAGAGTAGAAAGTAAAGGTCAAAGTGGTCCCAGTAGTGGTTGGAGTACTTGGGGCTATGACTCCTAACCTGGGAGAATGGCTCCAACAAATCCCAGGAACAACATCACAGCTTTCTGACCAGAATAACACATTGCTAAAATCAGCTAAAATATTGCACCAAACCCCCAAAGTCCCAGGCCTCTGGTAGAGGACCTGAGATTAAGGAAGACTTGTACCACCCCCTGGGGTAAGAAAGGATTTTAAAAAATTCTCTCTTCACCAGTGTCCCCCATGATCTTGCAATGCCCATGGGACTCAGTCCTATTCTGGATCATTTATGTTCCTTTTCTGTTCTTTCTGTGATTTTCCCCAGCCCCTTTTTAGTCTCTTTAAAAATTATACTTTTTCTCCACTCAGATAACAAAATGGCAATATACAAACAATAGTTATAATATCTGTCTATGGTATCAGGACATAATTTAAGCAGAGCACAATAATTCATTACATTATGGCATATAATGTATATTCTGCCTTGTTTTCCTATTAGTCTGTATATTCCATCATACTTTTCTGCATGCACACCAAAGAAAATGAAATCTTAAATGAAGCTTAAGTAACTGTTCAAATAACTTCCTTGGCAGGATATTTTCAATCCCATATTCACAGGGAAAATATTCTGCATATGCCCTTAGGGCTTTTTGCTTGGAAATATTTCTTTCTGTCCAATTCCAGTTGGAGAATAAAGTGCAATTTAGAAATGTTGAAGATGAGATACTCAGTTACCTGACAAGATTACAGGTATATCCTGGGAGCAGAAGATGGTACATACAAGCTTAATCCCTAATTCAATCCTCCCAGTAATACGGTAACTTTGTGGGTGGGGGGGAAGGGAGCTGAGAGACTCCTGACTGGTCTAGAGTCATCCACTGAATTTCACAGCTGAGGGGAAATGGAATGTGGATTTCTCTTACCCAGTCTACATCCACACAATTACCTTACTTTCCTCTCTTCCTGTCCTGGGGCTGGAAAGAACTCATACTTAAATCTTTCTGCCCTCACAGTACACTCTTAGCAGATATTTAGAATAGATCAGTGCTGTGCAACTGCCCATACACTTTAACATGCAACGTTCTAAAGGATGTCATTGCTAGTTCCCTTGGTTAAAATTCTAGCCCCATCAAACATTCACCATGAGTAAGACTCATCCAGATGGTATGAACAAGGTTCTGGTTACTCCATGCACTGACTTATTTACCTTTTTTTATTATTATTTCATGAAACAATGAGCCAACTGTCTATGGAGATTCTCAGTCATCCAGGTCATAGTTATCCCAAAGTTGCTTTTTCACAAGGCAACTGGACTTTCTTGTTTTTCTTTGAAAACAGAGGAGGGAGGATATGATATTATCTATCTTCAGTGTACAACACAGTCTTTTCAGCAGTTCCAAGAAGGCTTCACACCCATTTGTGCTACTCAGATGACCCTGACGACACAGATAGACCTCCAGGTGGCCTCAACAACTCTCTAAAAGAATGCAAATGACCAGCTGTCTGCAAGGAATATAAATCCTTCCATTCCCCACCATCCAGTCAGAGCTGAAGAAGCTTCTTGGATGAGAAGCAAAACATCTTTAAAGAAAAACAAGAAAGTCCAGTTGCCTTGTGAAAAAGCATCTTTGGGATAATGAGCTAACCAATCAAATGTTTGGTCTATTGGCCACTACATGGCAGTAGAGGTAGAGTTTTTGTATCTCTTGGTTGCCATCTTGTGGTTGGAGTCATACAGTTGTTTCGTAAGTATTGCATAGGAGCTGGCATTTGGGAAAGAAGTTTAGCTATAGGGATTAGTGTGGGAACTGTAAACTACCTTAAGAACATTATCTCAAAGATGCCTCTCACCCAATTTGTATGGGTCCCAATTTGCCCACCTTTAAATGATCTTTAAAGCCCTGTTTTTTCCCAGGCCAAGGGTTGACTGTTGAATCAACACCCTTTGAACTGAATGTGGTGGGGTTGGAGATCACGTTATCTTTCAGGCATTCATCATTCTTCATATAATGTTATTTCTTTTAATCTATGAAGCCTCCCAGTTATTTTTGGTCCTCCCAGGAATTTATTCATTCAATCAAGGAAAAATTTGCTGCCTTGTTTTGATGTTTTTGACAGTTGTTTTTATTGGCTATAAAGTAAATCACACAGTCTTGGGAGTTTTACGTTGACAAATAAAATGGACTATTTATTTGCCTACTTTCTTGATGTTTTGATTTTTATAATACTCAAGATGGCTTAAATCAAATAATACATTCTCAAACCATATTCTTGGTTATGAATATACCTCATAACCAAGTGGAAATTAAGCTGTTTTGATATCCATGAGACTGGTGCAGAGTTCATAAGAACGTTTGACTTTATGAAGCCCAGATTGACATGATACTTTTTAACATGAAATTGCAATAACACCATAGACAGCACCAAGTGGTTGCGTCCTTGACATATGAGGATACATAGCACAATGAACACAAGTTTATGGCAAGCATAACTTTTATACCACAACTGGCACTGTGTATTAGCGAATCTAAGGGTAACAAATAGCATCAGATACTCCCAAGGTGCAGAGCACCAAATTGACTTACCTTTGCAATGGGTATAAAATATTTTACCTATCATTTCTGGGACACAATTCTTTGAAGTTGAGGCATGAATTTTATGTTCTTCATAGGTGTCTGAGTTAGAGTTACTGTCTATTTTTACACATGGAAAACTGAGGCTAACAGCAATTGGGCCAAGTAATTCAAATGGTGTAACTGAAGTCTGAATTAAAACTTGATTTTTTTAAAAAAAATAGGTAACTCTGGAAGAGAGTCTTTAAAAAGATATATTTCATACCTTTTCATCATTCTTTTCATGAAAATTTTTCCATTAATATTTTTAATGAAAAAAAATCACATTTTTTTCATTAATGGTAGTTAATCCAAAGTGATTTTAAAAGGTCTCCAATCCTGGGATGATCAAAATTATCAATATTGGTTTCTCCTAGTTTCTATTTTTCTCAAACATCTAGCTTTGTTTTTATCAATTTGTCTGTTTTGCAAATATGTCATTTGTTTTTATTGTTCTTAAGTTCATGTAAAACATTGTATGTATGTTGGTGCACATTTTCTCCAAAGATGCACAACTTAGTTTATTAGCTTCTAGTTAGTCGCATTCCTCTCAGATCTCTTGTAGAATGTGTCTTCATATTATTTTCATGAATGTATGCAGCCTTTATTTACTTGTTTTACATTTTTTAACATTGTCGGTAAATTCCATTGCAACATTCTGAAAAATGTGAACTTTGCACAGTAGCTAACTTCCTGTTGGTATGTTGCTACAAAAAAATATATGCAAAATTAGAGATATTTCCACTTAACACATTTCTAAATATATTTCTTCCTCCTCCCTAGTTCCTTTAGAAACTAAGAAGAACAGCAAGGCTAGAAAATCAGATCACCAAACCAAATTCAAATTTCCCTACCAGAACTTACTCCCTGAGATGGTGATCAAAACATAGAAGCCAGGCAAGGAATGATGGGTGTGTATCATTATTGGTTCAGCAAAATGAGACTCCTTTGCCCATTATCCCAGCAATGCTGGTACGTTCCCCCCACACATGCACAAGCACACACATATTCTCTTACACAAATCTTAATCTTTGGCTCCAGAAGCAGTAGATTGCCACAACCAGTCGGCAGCCTAAAACCATTAATCTCTGCTGCTTGTCCAACTGGTACTAGTAAGTAAAGAAGATAATACACAAGCAGAATCAGTGACCCACTACAAATTGGTCCTGAAAAGTCCACAAGCCTAAATAGACTTTTGCTGATCCAACACTTGTTAGGAATCTGAACAAAGGGACGATTGGCTCATCTGACGAGCAGCTTGCTATTGGGCCTTTCACAGTGGCCAGTGATGGATGAGCAGCCTCCTTTTGAGGGGGAAGATGCGGCTCCTGGTATGGGGCCTTTTCTCATCTTAAATTTGTACTCAATAAATCACAGGTGCAGAGGAGACAGCATCAGTTTCATTACACCTACATGCTCCAGTATCAATCATGCCAACACAACGGACTGTGTGCAGTTCATTTGGAGAAGCTCCCCCTCCCTCCCCAGCTTAGAGTTCTACTCACCAATGCCATTTCCATTCCCTTGTACTTATGTATTTCAAGAGCCTTCACATCAGCTCTGTCCATGCAGCCTGCAGAAAAGAACATTTGCCTCCCTTATTTAAGTTTAGGATTTTTTTGGCCTCTAAAGAGTATCTCCGCTGGACTGTGGGTTTGTTTTTTCCAGCTTCAGAATGCTTTCCCAAGCAATTAGGGCACCATAGGAATAGTCTTGGGTGTGATTAAAATGTTTGCCAATAAATCTTATTAAACTGTAGATTTTGATCAATCAAGTTGTGATTGGAGTTTGAGTCTAAGTGTATCCTGAATTGAGTAGAAATGGTGTGGAAGCAGTGGTCCACCTGTACTGGCCTTGCATTAATATTCTCCAGAAGATATTGGGCTGTGGAGCATTAGAGGCAGTTGCTACTATAACACTCAGTTTAGCTAGCACTATGTTTGTCTGAAAATAAGACCACCCTGAATTTAAGATGGCTTACCCAAACAAATAGCAAGCATTGATTGAAAGAAATCATACAACCAGACAAAAATTATACACCCTATCGTGAATATACAGAAATTCATGAATAGTAAAAGCACTAAGTGAATATGAAGAACAATGGTAATCAGTACAGAGATTCACAATGTGCCTTTATTCAAAATGGAATCATCTGATCTTCTACAGTTGTATCAATACTGCCCATCCCGAAACCCAGGAGACATTGTTTATGGTACTGGTAGCAGCATAATGTGCCTTAGATTCCATATGGTCTAATTCTTACAAAAAATCAGTTATTCAATAAAGAAGTTTCTACTTTAGTTGCCATGGCTCATAAATATCCAGAGCTCTTGAAAAGAACATATCGTTTTCTTTGCTTTAGACCTTTATATCACTATATGCTTGCTTGCTATATTAATTTAATGTAGACATTAGTTCCAGTTAAAATCATCAAATCACCAGAGCTCCCTGGGACAGTTTATCAATTATATACTGTCAAAACATTGATGTAAATGGGTGAAGTCTCTAAAATAAAAGCAGAAATAAAAGTAGGTGATTTGTTTTAAAACTTAAAGAGAGAAAATAGCTCAGAAATTGAACTATAAGCTAAGATGTTCTTGCTTCAGATTTTGGCCACATGGTTATTTTGTTCAAACAAGGGTGGGCAATCTGGCCCTAGGCAGGCTGGCACTCTCTTTCTCTCCTTTCCTCCACTTTCTACTGTATCTACAGAATGGAGATGTTAAACAACCCCATAGCTCTGTGTAAGGAATTCTGGCATAATCAAAACTTTCAATATTCTGAAATAGTAAGTGCAGAAATGTAGGAAGATTTGTATGAAATCTATACAATGTGATTTCTTAGTGCAAGAACACAGAGAGAGAGAGAGAGAGAGAGAGAGAGAGAGAGAGAGAGAGGAGAGAGGAGAGAGAGAGAGAGAGAGAGAGAGAGAGAGAGAGAGAGAGAGAGAGAGAGAGAGAGTTATATTTTGTGGAGTAAATTTGTTCTGGAATCCAGACGATCTATAATACCCTGTTAATCTTTGGCCAAGTAAAAAGCCATGTCAGCACAGAAGAAACGTGTGTCCAAAAGCAGACTGGAACGAGCACACATTTGCAGCAGTCAAACAAAAGGAGTGTTTCAAAAGGAACACTTTCATTCAGTTTAAACTTAATTGGATTGGCACTTTTGTTTATTTGTCTGGAGGCTAGGGCAAGAGAAAGGAGCAGTATTTAGAATACAGAGGGATAAACTCTGGATCTTTTTATTGTCAGCTGAAGTACAAATCAAATATTGTCATTAGATTAGAAAATAAAAGTTCTATTACATGAATCAGAAATACTTTTTTCTTCCTAGTGTTTTTCTTCATGATGTGGGGAACATGTACAATGACAATTAAAAACATCAACTTAGTATAAAGTGATTATAATGCATCTTTCACCTGGACTGGAACCAGATGTTTTCATTAGTATAGTCATGGTGTTAGTCAGCCCGACTCTACCCCAATGAGAGGGATTACAGGGTCATTAAAAGGAAAAAAAAAGTCAGAGGTGTCTGATAGAAGCTACTTTAATTTCACACGCCATGACCTTATTGTGGTGTTTATATGCACTATGTGATTTGCAAATTGATTTCATTTGTCTAATGGCATCATGACATGCATGGCATCATTTGTTTCTCTTGTAGATGCCTACAGTTCTGAGCAACTCTGCAACAAATGCGCAATTTTAGGTCAACTATTGGATCACATTAAGGACCCTTAAATATGGTTTTTCCAAAACATCCATTCATTTGTGTATGCAGTCATGCCTATGGTAGAATTATGAGAAATGCAATCCAACCTTTATGAAGAATATCAGAAAGGGGGAGGGTTTGTTAACCTACCTTGGTTTAAAGAAACCCAAGGGATCCCATCAGCTGTAGGAAGACCAATCTGTTTCATTTTGGAGCATCAAGGAATTGGAGACACACCAACAAAGCAAGCATGAGATCTGTTGGTTGATCAACTGTTAAGCATTTCTGCTTAGGACATAGCTTTCCTTCATTATCTCCAGATATATGTTACCAAGAGCTGATAGATTTTGAAACTTGAGTTTCAAATTGTTTCTTTTCTTTCTTTTCTTTTCTTTCTTTTCTTTTCTTGCTTTCTTTTTCAAACATTGGTAGAACAATCTTTTGTGCTTCTCATCAAGGAACTTTGTGCTTGTCTCCATTCTCCTTTTGGCAGCCTATTGATTGGGCTTAATAGCTGTGCATATTTTTGGTTGATGTTAATCAGACTTTTAGGTTAATTCAAGGATGAAACAGTTTTATTTGCCCCTTGGACAGAAGCAGTGACATCTCATTGATCTGGACAAATCTTCAAAGATACAACAAGCCTCTAGACTGACTATGTTATACTTTATATTGTATGATTGGACACACAAGGACAAATCACACTTGGCCAATAAAGAATTCTATTCTATTAAATATGAATAGCCCTTTTTTAAATATGTAAACTTATATTTGCTAAACTTTCCATAAATTGCACAATTTTTGAGAGCTTAAAGGAAGGTGAAACCTTTGTTTAATGACAACTTTTTATATTTTTCTGAGTAGGGTATTTCAATGGCATTGTTCTTTATTCTAAATAAGATTGTGTCCAAAAGAATTAACAAAATAAATTAAAACAAGAATTTTTTTCAAGTGGTGATTTGGGGTGAATCATGAATATTAAATAAAGTTTGTATCCAGGGCTCTGTTTAATTAAACAACATAAGTAGGCTAACATTTTTCCTGGAAATAAGAAGAGCATGCAGATTCTGTCCAATGGCCAATATAGTCCTATATTCTCTCCTAAGAAGCTTGATGAATTCCTCTAAGCCAGACATGTCAAACCCGCGACGTCACGTGACATCGTGCAATGTATCGGGACTGTTTTGCCATTGCCAGCAATGGGGTGGGCGTGGCTTTTGTGTGACGCGTTCGGCCCGTGGGCCGGCAGTTTGACACCCCTGCTCTAAGCAAAGTAATGAAAAGGACATGAGTATAGTAGTATTCTTCAGTTTGTGCACCTCCCATCAACCAATACCGATTGTGAAAATAGCATGGAACCATAATGATTAGTCATAATTAACTGTCTTATCTTCCATGAATGTTTCTGATGCTCTAAGTTGTGGCCATTCCTATAAACTTTGTAATAAACTACATGGTTATGCTAAATGCATAGCTCTATCATGCTTGAGGAAATCTATCCTCTTTGAATCTTCCACATACAGCTTCATGGGGTGACCACATTTCTAGTATTATTGCAAATGAAGGAAAAGTTTCTCACATATGCCTCAATGATCTCAATGACTGTTTAATATGGTTTTAAGCATGATGCCAACCTGGACAACCTTCACCTGGACCAAAAGAAAGCAACTCCTAAAGAAAGCAAACTCTTCTCTTTAAAATGGTGGAGAAATGAGGACATGTGAAGCTCATTTTAAAACATGTGCACTGATGATACTTTAGCTCAATTCAAAGTAGTATTTATTATCCAGGGGTGTCAAACTGCCAGCCCGCAGGCCTGATGCGTCATGGTGAAACCGCGCCCACCCCATTGCCGGGCATGGAAAAAAAGTCACGATACGTCGCAACACGTCACATGACATTGCAAGTTTGACACCCCTGTTCTATGCTAACATCATTCCTAGAACTGGGACAATTTAGGGGTTTCTATTTGGGATTGCATGCAGTTGATGCAAAGCCTCAGACATGGACCTACCCTTAATTGAGATGTTTGTTATAAGGACTTTTGTACTATTATGAAAAAATACTATGCAAAGAGTCAGCAGTAATTTTTGTGCAGTAATTTTGTGTAATATACACATTCAAACAAGGCGTTATCCTACTCTAGGTCAAACTATTGTCAGCCTAGCCCATCATTGTCCCTGATTCTCTAATATTTTAAGTAAAGTTCTTTTCAGTTGGAGTTGCCAGAGATTGTACCAAGCCAATTCTACGTCCAAAACACATGATGCTTTCTATTCATTGCTTATATTTCATTTATTTGTTGATCAAATTTCTCTACCACCACAATCTGAAAGACTTGATTCTAAGCAATAGAATAAGTACACAATAAAAAAAATCACAGTATACCAATAAATCAATCAATGATAAGTATATAAAACTGGCCTCACTTCTAAAAACAATTAAAACCAATGTCTATTAATAATTAATCTTTTGCTGTTAAATGTGTATTTGTAAAAGGGCCTATACAGAATGAAACAGATTGATAAGAAAAAGTTTTTATTTTTAGACTATTTTAAAAATATTTTGTTTATAGATCCTTGAAGAGTCTGGTTTGTGCAAATGATCTGGTCTTTCTTTTATAGACTAAGACGTTCACTGCATTTAATTTTTTTTGTTTTCATAATTCTTTGAATTTTCAGATACAATTCTTGACTTAAAATATACATACCAAAAAGAATATTTTAAGTTTAAATGCAGTTGGATGCAGTTTAAAATAGCTTTAGAATGAAACTTTTTTATGAGCATCATTTTGGTACTGTGGTTAAGACATCAGGCTAGAAACTATGAGATTGTGACTTCTAGTCCTGCCTTAGACCCAAAGCCAGCTGGCTGCCCTTGGGCCAATCACTCTCCCTCAGCCCTAGGAAGAAATAAACGGCAGAACACTTCTGAAAAACCTTGCCTAGCAAACTGCAGGAACTTTTGTAGGAATCAACACTGACCTGTTGGACAACCGTATATTAAAATCATCCATGCTTAATTAATACTACATTAAAAATAATGCATTCCTATGTGTTTTAAAAACTTTGTAGACAGGTGTAGAAATGGGTCAGAGTAAACTTACGGATAAACACATCTGGAAATAGTCTGATTTGTTCATCCAATTTTTATTCATATTAGGTGATGTATAATATAGAAACAAATTAGTACAGTAGTGTGGAAATGGGGAAACAAGTCAGCAGTGTAAGACCTCCGTACCTAAAAAAGTATATTGGAGCAGAATGTCACACCTATTAACATTAACTTTTTTTAATTAAGTGCATGATCAGTGCTAACTCTCTGTGTACATAATGGCAATTATCTTTAGGCCATCTATTTATAAATATGTACTGCCTGTGATACAAAAATGATATGACCTGCAAAAAAATTAAAAGCACCTTTTCAGGGTTTTTTTGAGACGGAAGAAAAACAATCTCTCAGCTACAGAATATGGAATCAATAAAATGCTATAATTGCTCTAAACTATCTATAAGTAGGCTGTTAGGGAGGGATTGTTGGAATCAATCCAGTGAAATCTTCCAAGTTCTTTTTTTCCCTCCAAGTGATTTTTCTCCCCTGATGGGGCAGGGAGTTAATTATTTATTAGTGAATGAAGGTATCAATTTCTGTTTAAACATCAATCGGGTGATGCCAAATATTAGTCAGTTCCTAATAATTTTGAGGGATTCAAAAGATAATAAAAGTAATCGTCCATTACATTACCCACTTCAGCAAGATTGTAATGAACATAATAAATTCCAGATCAGGGTTATAACAACTTCCATCTATTTAAAATGAACTTGTAGGGTTACTTTCATTAACTATGTATATGGAGAAAATGATCTGACATATTACTTTAAAGAGCCGTAAAACTGATTAGAAGGAAATATGCTTCTCAGATAGTGATTTTGGCCGCTGGGGACATTTTATCCCAGGGAAGAGAGAAGAGGGCCAGACGCCGGAGGGATACAATGACAACAGTTTCAGCGAAGGAAACCAAGACTTTCCATTCTTTGTGCTTAAGAAAGGAAGCCTCTTGTTAATAAGTCTGAAGGATCCTTCTCCATGCTACAGGCAATTTCTGCCTCGAAACGAAACTCTTCCTGCCCCTGGAATGGCCTTTTGGCAGCCCAGGGGAAGACTGAGGTATTAAGGGGAACTCTGCCCTCATTGCAGGAAAGAGGCAAGGGAGCTAGCACTTGACTGCACTATAGAAATTACTGCGGCACCTAGAATGTGGATCCATTTATCAATTTCATTGTGAGGAGAGGAGGGGGAGAGGAGGGGGGAAAAAAAGAACCCCTAAGTCTGCCTTTTCAGCTATATGCTAAATCTAGACTCCCAAGCCGGTCATGTGTATTATTAAGAGCTTTGGAGAAAGTAACTAAATACTAATGATTTATACCTAATTGGATCTCTGAGTGATTAAAATGCTCATAATGAATGAAAAACATCATTCTAATACTCCATATACACACATAGGGAGATAGAAGGAAAAAAAACAAATGGTTCCCTCTCCTCTTTGTAGAAGGTTTTTTGGTTAGTGACCAGGCCATTACACCCATGGCTTTTATGATAGCTCAGCTGAAACAATGTCATTATTAATTCTCAGATCATCCAAAAACTATTGAATTCATGGACCAGATGAGAAGAAGATATTTAAACATACACAGTGAGAAATTATTCACTCCCAGATATACATCTAGACAACTGAATTTAGAAAGAAGGAAAGGCAGGCAGGCAGATCTGTCTAAAACAAAGTATTGATTCATGGAAACCAGCTCCAATAAGACAGTCCCATAACTCCAAATACATGGAAAAATCTAAACTCTGCACAAATGGTTTTATTCCTAACCTTATCCAGCTGCTTCATCTTATTTAAAAAGCAACAGAGGAAAGCACCCATGGAGGCCATAGAAAGCTGATCGGTTGAAAAATATTCGCCTTCATTGAGCTCTAAGCTTTTTATCAATATTATTTTATTTTATTAAAAAGAATTAATTTTCTTTATCATTATATCCAAATTGCATTGAGTAAATTTTAAATGGTAAACTATTTGAATATTTTATGTGGAAACTTAATTTCTGGTGTATTTTAAAAAACTATTTTAGCTCTTGTTATTCTGTCTATTAATTTACAAATATATCCAAGAAACTTTTGAGAAATGTCCACTCTTACATATTATAAGCTATATGGGGTCTTGTTATAAATTAGAACCTATAAATCATTTTGGGACTAATAAGACAGTTTTATGGAATACATTTGGAGAAGCATTAGAAAATCCTGTTTCCTAACAAAATTTCTCCAAAGTTTTCTACTCAGGTTTTTGTTTTGTTTTGTTTTTTGTTTTTGCTCATTCTTAGGACAATTTGGAATTTTTTTGGATTTCCTTGGATGATGAGACATCTCTGAAGAGTTCTGTAGTCTCATTCATAACCTAACCTAGTCTGCAGCCTTTGTAGCTTTCCTAGCTGAATTCCACCAACTTTTCTTCCTTGAAAAAAGAAAAAGAAAGTGGAAGAAAAATTCAGCACAATGCGATAAGAAACTGTCAGCAGGAGACAGGATAGATGGTCATACAAGGATTTCCATTATTGACAAAGAGAGATTATGAATAAGAAAAAGATGAGTCAATTTCACTTTTGAAATGAATGATTCTCACTAGGAATATGAAAAATATGCTAATCTTGAGCAGATTTGAAGTTGTTGTACTATGTCCTCTGTTTATATAATAACTTGAGACAAATGGTGTGCAAAATGTTTCAAATTTGAACCTTTTTGAATTACAAACCCCTGGTTCAAACTTGAAACAGTTATTTGAATTTGAGTGGCTGTTTTCATATTTGGAATAGGCTTTGTCAATAGTTTTAGAAGTGTTTTGATTTTCAAACATCTGTTCCAAATTAAAGCCACTCTTCTTCAAACTAAAACACTTCCAATAGGGCTGAAACAGCCATTTTGAAAACAAAACAAATTTGTAATACTTTGAATCTGAAACATTTTGTTTCTCTGTACACGAGACCCAAATCATTGGCATCCTTGAGACATTTGAATTGTTTTCATCCCAAGTTACGTTCAAGTTTTAGCAAGCCAGAAGTTTAATTTTATACTCAAGCCTACGTCACATAGGAAACTATTTTGAGGTCAGTTATTTTATGTTGAAAGTTGTGTTTGTTAAATTACTTGGTTATGACTGTTATATACAGATTTAATACTGTGTTCTGACATTTTATTCTATTTTGTGATTGTGGGCATTTTATTGTTGATGCTTCCTAAATTGTATTCTAAACTGTTGCAGGCTGCTTTATGCCAGGAACATGTGCTTTATAAATATGATAAATGAAACATACCAGAAAATTCTTTTCTATACAATATTGGCAAGGCATTCGGATATGCACTTTCAGGAAGCTCTGATATTCAGGCAGAAATGGAATGTAAGTCCTTTCTTTTCCTTTCTTTCCTATGTTATACTGGTCTTGAAAGTGTTGACGGCATAATGGAAGCATTTCTAAGAGCAGGGATGTGACCTGAGTAATGATTAGTAGAAAAGTTTTACTTATAATAAAAAGGAGATTTCTTTAAGGAAATACATTCTAGACACCGACACAGCCTAGGTAGCTATATCCTAGGGAAAGCCAAAAAGGATCTACTTTTTGTCATAGTCCCTGGGGGGGGGGGGAGACAGAAGAAAACCATTTGAGATAGCACTCTCTCAGATAAAGCATAAGTGAAATGATAGACAAAGAGGGGGCACATAGTAAATCCTTCACTCTCTAACTATAACCTATTGCCCCCTTGTGGTCAGTAGGTCAAGAGGTGTTGAAGAGTCATTGCCCTTTAGTCACCCTTGCAATGGTCTAGGGGGATAGGGAAAGTTAACTATTTTCCTGTTGCTGCAAGCGATAGAAGGAAATTATTTGGGCCATCCATTGATGCTGCATGCCTTCCCTAATCCTTCTGTGCTGGCCCTCTAACTTCTCCCTTTCAAATCTTTCCTAATCTCTAGTGTTAAATGATGTGATACTCTTCCCCACAGTGGCTATGAAGACAATCTGAAGTCAGATCTCTTCTGAGGCCCATATTTGCACAGAGAGATCTCATCTCTTATCTACCTCTTGGATGCAGGACTGGAGTATAAGGCTGCAAAATTATGATGCAAGTGAAACTATCAAGTCGATGTACTTTAACTGAAGGGAAACAACGGACAAATATTTGAGATACGGCATTAGAAATAGAACTGGAGAAAAACCGAATAAGTGGATAGTGGGAACTAATTGAATAAAAAAAGAGAATAAAATTTTGCTTTTATATATTCATATTAACAATGTTTATTATACTCAAGCAACTTTATTTTGAAGCAGGACATCATTATTTATGTTTGTTTATATGGATAATGTTCATGTAAAATTTCAATAAACTGTATAGGAACCACTTTTAATATTTTAATGTACACGTCTGATTTTCTATTTTCTCTCTCTGCCACTATCCCCATCTTCTTTCTAATATATCTCTAAGTTCAGTTTTTTCCTCTTTATTTTCTATCTTCCTCCTCTCAGGAATGCCATAGATGAGCTGAGCTGAAGCCTTCGATAGTGCAAGGGTAGATCTGCTTGATTCTTTTAAAAAAAAATATTTACAGCATTTAATAAATTCTGAGCATTTTAGGAATAACAATAATAGTTATAGTTAAAACTGACTGGGACTTGTGCTAAGCATTTCTATATGTTGGTATATTCTTTTTTCTTTACTTCAAATTGAATCCTTTTGCTGCATGTTGGCAGTGGAAGATTCAGGGTGAGAGGAATTCTTATCTTTAGTTATTTTTTATTCTTATTTAAGAATATATCCTGCATGTTTCCCCTTAGCGCTTCAACACTCTTTACTGTCCTTCAATGGGTCATAACTAATGATACAATTTACAAATTCCATATCCAGCAGAGAACTTGAGTCTACTGAAGGATATAGATCAGCTATTTCTAACAGTTGAAAGTTCTGATTTCTTTAGCTTTAAACATTCTAATTAAGAATTAGTTTTGACATAGAAAATCATTACAAAATATTCTTAGATTTCATCATATTCGTTGATGCTGGGCATTTAGAAGGCATGGGAACTGCCTTATCAGATGCTGAATGCCGATTGCTATCAGGAACAGGCTGTTGTCATGGATAATAAAGGGGGAAAACAGGTGTCAGATGAACTGCCTGATTAATAGAGCATTACTTACGATGTCGTTGACCCAAAACACAACCTTTGGGTCTAATTTTGCTTGTCATGCTGGCATCAGCCTGGAACGATGCCACTGAGGCCAGTGCTACCAAGAACAGGCTTGGAGTGCAATTTAATCCTCTGCCTATTTAGGCAGAATTCTACTGAGTTCCGTGAGTTTATATCAAGGTAACTATACTAGAGACTGCAACTCTAAGCTTTTTTTAAAAGTCTCAACAAGATTTTTGGAGCAAAATAACTTCTGATAACATTAAGAAAATCCTAGGTTCTATCCATATAATTCCACTCCTCACATCTGAATATAATTAAGTCATTATTAGCAGGAGAGCAAGACTTCTTTTCAGCCTAGAATGATGATAACCTTTAGTAATTTCAACATTTGAAGGAGCATAGCTAATTATAATTGTAACAATTTATTAAATTTATATGCCATCCAACTCCCAGCACCCTTCCCTCCTCTCCCCCTTATTTTCTTGTTCGTCTCTTCTATTTTCAACCAGACAGAAATTTAATTGTGCTGTTTTTATGGGCATAGATCATTCTGACTGCATTTTCTTTTCCCTATCTCTGTTGAAGAGTTAGCATCATATCTCCAATATGCATTTGAGAGAGTGTTGCACATGCACAAATGGTTTTCACTCTCTGTCACTGAGATTTTAAAAAATCTTGAAGTAATTTATAATTATGTTGACAATCCTCTCCACCCCTGAAAACCATTATTTAGATGCCTTGAGGTATGCAGCCATTTTATGAGAGTTGGATCCTACAGAGAAATTAAGGTCAATGAAATCTATTTTTATCCTTTCAATCAGTCCATATGGTAAATGGGTGCAATATAATGGATTCTACGGGTTTTGAATTACCCTCTGTGATTCATCTATGCTTGTATTAGCAAACTTGCTTGTTCTCCAATGCTTTCATGTTTAATTGGGGGAAAAAACTTTACTGATTTTTAAAAAGTCATTTGCTTACTTACTTGAAAAGGGACTACATGCTGGGGTCATTTTAATAGCACATATCTCCCAAGTCAACCTAAATAAACACCCATTCATTCACAACCAGATTCTGATATGCATATGTAGCAGAGTGCTATGGAAATATTTCTGCCTTCTAAGAAATACAAATAAGTAAATACAAGTAAGTAAATAAATAACATATTCTACTTTTTTAAAAACAAAAGAAAGTATGTGATCAAAGTTTGCGGTTTTGCAAATGGAAGGCTCTTTTCAACTGGAAAGAAAATAAAATTCAGTGACATGTTATTTCTGAAGGAACAGAGAAGAGGATTCCAAGTCCCCCAAGGTTTAGTATCCTCTAAAACAGCTTGTTAACAGATAACAAAGTCTAGAAAAAAAACAAGGATGGAGAAGCTAGATGGACAGATATATAATTTAAAGTTTTAAAGCGGTAGTTTTGAATTTTTGTAGATCAAAGCAGCATCATTATTTTCAGTGCCCAAATGTTGAACAGTGAGGTCAAGAGTTTTCTAAGTCTGCCCTGCCACAGCTCCTTAGATGCATCACTTCAATTGTTACTTTCCTAGGTGCAGATATTGCTGGATGTTTCAGGACTCCAGAAATCTGTTTCCTGGATTGTCCTTGATTACTCTTTTAATGCAAATATAACTTTTTCCACCATACAGACTAACAGGATAACAGAGTTAGAAGTCCATCTTTTTAGGTCTTAAAATTGGTAACTGGTTGAATTGTTTTTACCAGAACTGTTTTCCTAATGTGTAATGGTATATAGGAATGACAGGGAGAAGATATGAAGAAGATGGGCAGCCAAGGGAATAGTAAGATAGAAAGCAGCTAAGCCCACATTAGGAATGTGGACCGCATAAGGGGCTCAGCAGGGATCCTCCCTAGTTTCTCAGGCTGTAAAGGGGGGGGGGAGAGAAATGTATTTTCAGACTTGCAAGATTCATACAGTAAAACTCATCTGGCTATGCTTAACTGTCTGGTCTACCTTGTAACTCTGACATAATGTTCATCTAGCAATCTATTAATATCTGACATCTAATTCTTAGTATCAAAGGAGATCAGCGTTTGCATAATGTATAAATATGCACTGTGTATTCAAGTATTAGTAGAGTGGCATTATGCAATCCTCACCAGTTTCCAATTTCTTCAGTTCTCACATATCCACTTACTCATCTTTCCTCATAGGACTTGATGGGATTTGCTTTCCATATAGCTGATCATCTTTATTGCTCTTCTCTGATCATGCAAAGCCTGAGAGCCTGGAATGAAAAAGAAAATAAACAATAGAATTAATCTAGAACTAGTTTGGAGTCAACCTTTCTTATTTAGTTTCAGATACCAATAATGGAATCAGATCTTGCTAATTAAACCTGGCATTTTTAACTCATAATTCTAAAGTGTTTCAGCTTGTTATTATCTCTGTGTTCATCCACTGGGAAAGATACAAATTTCTGTTAAATAAGGATGAGCATATATTTTACAAAAGATGTTCTATCTGTTGGATGTTCTATCTAGAAAAAGTCTAGCTTGGAGGTAACGGATCCCACACAAGGAGAACAGCCACATACTTGAAATTGCTTATGAAAAGTTAACTCTAGGTGGTTACCCAATGACGCTCATCACAATTATTGAGAGATGTATCTTTATTTAAATTATAGTTATTGTTTCTAAATTATGCAATTTGCATAAAATATGTACATTTTATACAAAGTGACAATCTATTTGAGCCTTTCATGGAGATGATTCATTTCCTCAGTTTGGGAAAAGGGAGGAGTAACCCGCAACTGTGTTTTTGATTCAGAAAATTCTGCAAGAAGAAGCAAACAAGCAGAACTAAGATAAATCCCAAGAAATATGGCAGGGTTAAGCAAAGAGGGTCTTCTCTGATACCTTTTCTGGGCAGTATCCCCAGAAAAGCAAGAACTGGAAGACATATTGTGATGACCTCAGATGATTTAACTTTTCTTTATTTTATAGTTCACCTGGCACAAAAGAGTACCTGAAAAGTAGATGACAATAGATGAACTGCAGGAGACAAGGATTTGTCCCAGATAACATGATCAAACTTTTTTAAAAAATATACTTCAGTTTAAGTTGTACTGATTCCCAGAAGGTTCCTTTCCTCTTCAAGGACTAGTTAGTTGTACAAACATATCATTTGCTTTTTGCATGTCTTTGAAGTATTCTCAAAACACAAGAGTAATAATTGGATACTCTCACCTCAGCTGGCCTGCACAGCTTGGGTCATGTATGTAAACACCCTAGTCAAATAACAACCCCAAAATTTAATTTATTTCCACCCAAACAAGTTCTTTTATCATAAAGCAATAAATTTGTCTTGGTGCTAGCAATTTGTTGTGGGTGACATAACATTGCAAATTGATTAATCGCTACTGTACACGACAAAATGAAAAAAGCAAGAAATTATTATGAATAGCGTCCATCTGATACAGTAGGGATTCATTATTCAAAAGTGTTTGCTAGTGGTTAGCTATCCCCCTGCTGCAAATTACATTTATTTGCAGACTTCCTACATCATGCGTATACAAATCTACAAACATGCATTTATTAAGACATAGAATGAAAGCTATTAAAATATGAAAAATGGTTCTTCCTTGCTTTTTAAAAAATATTATTTTTATATGTAGGTATGCCACTGCTATGCCCATGCATTTGTTGATTTTAGGCTTTGGCTGCTGAACTAGTCCTACAATTTAAGGACACTTAACTGTTCATTTTTACCTTTTCACAGGTAGATTTCACATCTCTTTTGTAATCAAATGTAAGAGCTGAAATGTGTTAGAAAAGGAGATATTTGTGCTTTTCCATAGGCTTTTAATGTTTAAAATAAGTGTGAGAGATCTTTTCAATTGAGTGTCATTTTAAAGTAATCATAAGGACTTTCAAAGAATTGAAATGCAAGAGGAGATGCATGCAGTATAGTTATAATGTGGCTAAGAAGAGGTTAATATTCCGAGTGTAGAACATTCCAGGTATAATATGCCAAGCATGGCAATATTCAAAATCTAGAAATTAGAAGTAAATAATTTTGCTCTTAAGTTAAGAAATGTTATCGCATAATGCAGTGTTTTTGTATCATTAACTGATCCAATTGTCCATTGTCTATGTTATGGTAACCAATCTGCAATCCTCAAACTCCATATCTCCTCCATATCTCCTCCTCCTTAAAGGTGACTCATGGAGCCCTCTCAGATTGTGCTTTGAAATTTGAAGCACAACAGTACAAAATACACCAGTCAACCCGATAGATCATTACTTTAAAAAATTAAACAGAATGACCAAAGAGGATTTAGATGTTGTAATGCACAATTTTTTATTCAATTTTTGATGGTAAAGGGGATTTTTCTTTCAGGACTTAAAAGATCATAAAGACATACTTGGACTCAAAGGAATTGTACTCGCTGTCTGTCTGTCTCTCAGTCTCCATCCCTCCCTCTCTCCCTCTCTCTCTCTCTCTCTGTCTCTCTGTCTTGCACACATATCTCCATTATCACCACATACTTTTGCTTATACACATTTTTTATGTAGTCTGTTAAGAATTTTTTTCCAGATCTTATCTTGAAAAGAACTCAAATTGAAGCCTGTCTACTTTTTGATCACTGAACTAGTTTACTAACAGGCTGTATGCAATGTAAATATGCAATGGTAGATTCCTTCTTGGCTAAGATACAAAGGATGAATCTGATGATTGATTTAAAATTAAGCACTGGGCACTCAATTATTTTAAAAATGGGCAAACATGGATTTGCATAGCATTTGCATTTGTTAATATGTATAACATCTGTATATCCTAAGGTATAATTATTGCTATAATTAAAGAATTAACTATGCTCTATCTTATTGTTTCAGGGAGAACTGCGACTGTATAACTACATGTCTACTATTAAGCCGTTTTTGATGGACAGTTCCCTCTTCTGATTTTTAAACAATAAACCTGGACACCTCAGTTAATGCAAGGATGGGCAACCTGATGCCCTGTGGCTGCAGGCAATCCTTGAGCTAATATCAGGCAGGGTTTTGTTCTAATTTCAGGAGCTCTGTAAAAACAAAAAAGGCTGAAATCAGATCTTATTAAAAGGTATCAATTCCTTCCTGGCAGCCAGCAGGAAGCGAGAGAGGATAGAGGGAGGAGAAAAAAGGTATCAAAATAATAGAATGAGAGTAAGCAAAAGAAGAGTGTCTGAGAAGGAATGTCAGAGAGATAATAGTTGCTTCAGTTCTCCCATTTCACATCCCCCAGGAATGTGTGGCCTTCAAAAATCAGGTTTTCATCCCTGAGCTAGTTAACTTTTTACTGGAAGGTTGTCCCTCCTATAAAGTAAGTTGTGGTGACTCTATCATTTTAACAACAGTAAAAACTGGAATCCGATATAATTAGCCTCATCAAAGAATGTGATGATATAATCACCTTTCATTGAACTATCAAATATTCAAGTCATTATTTCAAACTAAGACTCCTTGAAATCCAGGCATAATCTAAGTAATACAGTTAGGATCTGACTGCAGAACTTCAACAAACGACAGAAGAAGCAAACAAGAAGAGCTCAGCATTTTATGGAATATGACCTAAAACAGAGGAAGTTGTTTGCTCTGGGGTGCTGTTATTGAGCATGGAAGCATGGTGGACAGCTGGTTCCATATGCTCAATTTCTCCCTGACATCCCATTTTCTTTCTTGGTCTCTTACTTTGTCAAATGGGCAGTGGCATGCAGCACAAAATTTCAATTTCAATGCTTGAAAGAATTGAGTACTTTTCCAAGGTTGCCTATACCAAGCTACCAATTTCCATATTATACATTGTAAAGATGTGTGTGTGTGTGTGTGTGTGTGTGAGAGAGAGAGAGAGAGAGAGAGAGAGAATATGGTATGTGCTGGCAGCACCAATGATAGCTAGACTTTGTTTAAAATACTCACCAGGTAGCTAAGGCAGCAGATTCTACATTTATGCAACTTTGCTTGCATCTTGGGAATATTTGAAACACTGTTGTGTAATGAAAAGTTAATCTTACTTGCTGGGAAATGCATTTAGATAGCATTTTCTGCCTTTTATACTGAATGCTTGCTATAGCTCATTGATCATGCACAAAGAGCATAGATCCATTGGGAGCCTTCTGTACTTAACAGAACATTCTTCTGGCAGAATATGGGAAGACATCCTTTCAAAAGATATGGACACTATAGACAGCCTTAGACAACAAAACTATAAAGACATTCTTTGGAGTAAGTGCTAGTAAATATAGTGGGAATTATTACCAAATAAATATGATCCCATTGTTGGGTTTAATAACTAATGATAAAGAAGGATTATGTTGATGGCATATTCCAACATAATAATAATGGCAGTGTGGACTATGCACAGAATAGGTTTTCATGCTGACCTTCTTTATTGTATGATTTCTTTACTTTTATATGATATTGTTTTCCACTGGTATTTGACGTAGTAAACTTGTTTAAAGATTATGTGAGTGGCACAATTCCAAAAGAATAATAGAGGCAATATCTAACTGCTCTGATGATTCCTTCCTTCCTTTATACATTTGTAGACTTTACTATAAGTTCAGAAATATATTATAAACCAAATACAACACTTGCTGAAGCCTATGAAAGAGATAGATAACATGAAATTAGAATGGATGGCACATGGCAGTAGTTAAGTAGAAGTGAAATTCTGAATTCTTTCATTTTTTAAAAAAAAACTAATTAAACTTGTGTAAGAATATGCATTTTAGCAAAGCAGGATTAGGAAGAGAAAAAGAAAGAAAGAAGAAAAAGAGGGGGGGAGGGGAGGGCCACTACTTAGAGAAGATGGTAGAAAAATAATAAGTGACAGGGACATGGCAGAGCTCTTTAACTCTTTCATATGTTCAGGATCCAGGGAAATACAAACCAGCCAATCTAAATTGACACTGAGTAAAGCTCTTGAAAAGATTATTCAGCAATTATTTTTTGAGCATTGAGAGATGAATGCAGTGCTTGGCAGAAGTCACCATAGATTTGTCAAGAAAGTCATATAAAACTGACTTGAAGGGAATAATGCAGGGATACATGACACATGATACCAGTCTTCTCCAAGATGCTGTTGTAAAGAAACCTAGGCAAAATTATTCAGAATTCTTAGAGAAGACCAGACTGATCAATCAGTGTTTCTTAACCTTAAGAATATTAAGATGTGTGGACTTTGACTCCCATAATTCCCTAGCCAATGTGAAAGAGAGAGAGAGAGAATATTAAATACATTTGTTATTGTGTGTTTATGGGGGATAGTTTTTCAGATATTCTCTCTCCTTCACCCCACAATTCCACAAGTGCACCTAAAGTTATATATTAAAAAATTAGGGGAAGAAGAGAGAAGAACATTGTATTTCAGTTAATGAAAATTCTGTTTGCAATCAGAGTACCAGTATTCACTACAATCCTAGCATCTTTATGGATGCAGAGATCCTTGTGGCTTTGCCTCTTTTTACCAGTTTCTCATTAGTAGCACTTTTTTTCCTTTGCACAAGAGTTGCTGAAGAAGCTGCCATCTATTTTCTCCTCAATGCATTCCTGGATGCATTTTCTTCTGGAATTTCCTTCTTCTTTCCTCCTCTTCCTCCTCCTCCTCCTCCTCCTCCTCCTCCTCCTCCTCCTCTCCTCCTCCTCTCCTCCTCCTCCTCCTCCTCCTCCTCCTCCATAGGCTGTTCCAAAAGTTGACAGAAATGGTTTCTGCATCTATCCCAAAAGTGCTTTTTCAAAAGGCAACGGTACTTTCTTTGTTTTTCCTTGAAGAAGTTTTGCTTCTCATCCAAGAAGCTTCTGAAGAACTGAATGACTGAGCGTCTCCATAGACATTCCTGTATCGGGGACAAGAAATCATTATGGTCTGCCATGAACCATCCCCCAAATCACATTGGCCTGTTCTATAGGGAAAAGACACATTCCTGAAGAAAGCAGAATGTTTTATATACAAGCCACTACATTTTTCACACTTCTAGTTATTATATATTTCTTTTTTAAAAAATCAGTGTTTAAGTCTGACTTAATCTTATTGGTGCAGTTCTAAAATGACTGCACCATTTCAATTCTACTTTATCTGCGAATATCAGACATTTTGTTAAAAAGCAAAATTACTGCCTTGCAGGGTTTTGTTCCTTATCTGACAATGGGAAAAAGGAAGCTCCATTTAAATTTAAATAAATCCTGTTTTAAATATGGAGACTGGATAATCTCTGGTTCAGTCCAAAGAGAAACAATCCATCAAAGTTCCATATCCGATTTCCCAATCAGAGGTAATAGACGGCGCATAATCAATAAATCAATATATCTTAAATAAGTACCAGTGAATTTCTTTCATTCAGCACCATTTAAAATAGGACACATAAATCAATAATGTCTAACCAAATCAGTAACTTCCTATACCAGAATAATCATACAGAAATAAAACCAATAATTTTAAGTCAATCTAATCTATGGAATTCAGCATTGCTCTTAATATTTTAAAAATATTTCCTGCTGTCTTGTGGGATTTTGTTTTGTTTTTGCTCTGCAGTTTTGAAGAGCAACTATGATCATGCATAATTAAAAATATAGCCAATTTACCATGAAATGAAAGTGATGGCAACCAATGAAGTGGGACAATGTGTAGGGGGGTGAAGGAGGGGGGAGCAATTGCCTTTGGGTAGAAGTGCTGTATCTCCTTCGGATGCCTAATGTCTTGGTTGGGCCTTTTGAAGCTCAGTGCTTCTTGGAGGAAAAAAAATATTTTGCCTATATGAAAACATTTATCTCTGGATGTATCATTTTAACTCACTTTTACTGAGTTGTTAGTGAAACTGAGATGATGGCTTCTTTTAACCCATAAATAGGCCTTTCCCCATAATTGGAAGACAGATAACAATTTACTTTATTGATTTATTAAAATATACAGTCATTAGACCAAACACACACAAAAAGTTTTCTTTAAAAAAGAACACAGATATTTGTTAAAACCTATTCATTCCTGAGCTCTCTGCACATCTAGAAGACAGAATGTATCAAGAAACTGTAATTGTCATGACTATAGTACAAAATTCATATATAATTCTACAGAATTCCCAATCCTGGTTGTTCAGTAGGGAGTACACAACTGCCTTTGAGAACCATCTTAATAGCTTATAATAAGAGGGGGAATTAACTCTAGCTTCTAGGCATGATAGATACAGCAATTCAGAAACACATACTCAACTATTTTAGTTTCAGAATCTGAGCAGATACATAAACACTCTTAATAAGGAGTACCATTAATCTATCCAACAGTACCATTGAAAAGAGACCACCCAGATTTGCCAATGTGAAAGTCAATGTGAGATGGGGGCTCATAATTAATAGAGATATTTGGGAGTAATGAATTGAGGGTGCAGGAGCTTAGTGTAGCAGAGATTTAAAAAATTAGTTCTACCTCTTTGTAAAACAAGGTCAAACATTCTTTGCTCGTATTCTTGCCAAGCTTCATTCAAACCTAGCATAAATACTAATTGTGGGTTTAGCCTACAATAACCCAGATAATCTATTATTCATTTCTTCTAGGGAGACTGATACGTCATCAAAACTGCAGCTGAAGTGGAAGAAATGCATTAGATATAGAATAGGGAACTCAAGGTAGAGATCTCAAGAAGAAGCTAGGCTGAACAGGTGCCAATACATAAGTATCCAAGCACTATATAGCAATCTGAGCAATCTGTCACCCAATTGATTGCCAGGATTAATTCAGCAATTCAGTATAGATACAAGAATGGCTTAGACATCATGTTCATACACATTGTTTATAAAGGGAAAGAAAGAAAGGCAGAAGCCTCTTTCAATAGTTACATTTTGTTGTGTTATTGAAAAGCAGAAATAATCAGTGTGTTTATTAGAAGAAAGTAAATGTTTGTATTGGCCAACATTAAAAGGCTGATACTTAATTGTTACATTTTCAAGCATTTCTCCCTGAACTTGTGAATGAATGAATGAATGAATGAATGAATGAATGAATGAATGAATGCTATTAGTATCAATATGTATTGGCTGGAATGGAATGATCTCATCTATTCATTGAAGGCTTTCTGTTCTGAAACAGGCTTTCCATTAGTAGTAGGGGATAAAGAGGTCATCTCCACTTCATCCCTTTGACCTATAGACACAACTTTAGCTAAGGCCTGTGCTGAATCTAAGCCACTATGTTACTGATATCACAATATAAGCTTTACATAAATTAGGTAAGTACAATCAGAAAGACAAGGCACAGAACCCATAAATATATAAAAATGGCTTCTTCAGATTTTCAATGAGAAAAGGGAGTGGTGGAAATATATAGATCCATGATGAACAAACAAACAAAAATATAGAATATGTAGATCTGTGGCACTGTAAGAACCAGACTTTTGGGCATATGCCTAGGGTCCCACTGAGCAGAGTGAGTAGAAAGGATTCAAAATATATTGTAATCTAAAGAGGAGAACTGAGGTTTATTAAGTATGGGGAAATTGCCTGTTTCAGTGGGCATACTACTACTTCATTTTTGGACCCCATGTATTTGAGCTTCAAACAAACTTTCCTTTACTTTATCCTAGTCTTTTCATAATGAATTTTCCATATGTCATGCCAAACCATCTTTACTTAATTTTTCAAATTGCTCTTCTAACAGATGATGTCTGTTTCATTGTCTTTCATAACTCACCTATTCAGCAGGAAGGGATGAAACTAAGGTTTCGGCTTGTTCTTTCAAGCTACCTATAATATACTTCTCTGATTCATTTCTACTAACATCCATTTCATCTGATATTTCTGTAATTTCCATTCAATGATCTCCATAAAAATTTCTATCTCCCCAACCAAAATAAATTCAGTGGAGAAAAATGGCCAGGTTTATTTTAACAGTTTCTACTTACATCTTAGCTTTACTGTATAGTATATATAATTTTAATGTAGGGACAGCTGGAGACATTTAGCAGTGCAGGAGAAAGAATTCAATGAGTATAAATTACATGCCTAGTCCAGTATATGCAACCAATCGTCACTTATTCCTTCAAATATTTAGACACCTCACTAAAGACAGAGTTGGGGTAATCAAAAAGGTCCATTACAGATAAGATCACCAGTTTCTGAATACCATTTTTTCCCCTCAGACTTTACAATAATCTTAGGGTCATTCCAGTAGATACTCTGGGGAATAAAAGCTTCTACTTTTCCTAGTTCCCTTATTAGCAATTGTCACTATGTTCTCCCCTCCCTAACTGTTCAAAATGATGGTAAATGTCATCCTGTGCCATTATTTCATGGGACATATATAGGGCACTTGTAAAGATGTCCAATACCATGACCGAGAATGACAATAAGTTATTTTAAGTAAGAAAACTGGACACTTGGATGGATGCAGAGGGATTTATTCTCCTACCCAAAATGTGACCATCTTGGTTTCATCAGCTTTGAAACCAAGGCAGGATATGAGGAATGGCTGTTTTGATGTTGAAGCTCTGCTAGTGACGAGATATTCTCTTCTGTGAATAATTGGACATTAGGCTTTGTTTCTGAAGTCACAAGCTGGAACTGCTGCTTTTGTATCTTTCCCCTCCTCAAGCTGCTGAACCTTGTCTCCAGGTTAGTTTTGGAATTTTGGAATTCCCCCAGCTTATGGTTTTTATTTCAATTTACATTTCTTGCAGCTGGGTTTGAAGATGGTTTAGGAGTGACTATGACTATGTCCCAGGTCATTCAGGGCCTTCCTCATGAAACTAGCCACACATTGGGATCTCAGGGTACCACTCTGATTGCTGTGCAGCATACTGGTGCTTCCTCCTTCTATAGTGGGAAGGGATTATTTAATCTATTCAAAGATTGGTCTGCCCCAAATATATGAAGGATCCTCTGGGTTCTAGAGGGTGCTTGGAGACTTTGCCCAAACTTTCAGTGGCAGTTCAGCTAAGAATTGTGTCACCTGCTATGTTTTGGAGGCAGCTGCAGCCTTGGACATGCTTACTAATCCAGGGTATTGGAGGAGGGATACTCTGGAAAATGAAATGGCAAAAGATGCCTAAAGTGACGTTGGAGAAAGATTGAGTGTGAATGTGAGTAAGAGCTCAGATCTGAACCTTCAGTGTACTAATAAAATGGCAAAATAGCAATGGTTCTCAGTTTTTATTGCGTACTCAGATTGCTATTCACATTCCTCTTTTTGACCTGTTGGGAAAGGATAGGTCAGAAGAAAATTTAGTGGGATACTGCAAAGTATTTGTTATGAAAGTCACTCAGATTCACTCAGCTAAGTCTGACATGTTCAGTAGAAGTCATGGATTTTATCTTGCAAGGTTATCTGGGATGAGTTAGGGCCTCACCTGAGGAGGTGGACAGGGGTCTTTATAACTTCAGTTCTGCCATCTTGAAGTAGATCCTGCCCCTCCTTGTTGGTGACAACCTTCAAGGATGTGGCAAGTGACTAGATCAGAGAGGTGATATGGGCAAAGACATTTTTATACAAATAGATTTCTGACATGAAAAGGAACTATATTTTAACTTTTTCTGATTGTTGTTGTGAGCTATTTTTTTTGAAAGGTAGGATATGAGTTAAATAAAACAATACTATTTTAATATTCATTACTAAATTATTGGAGAATATTTTGTGCAATAAAATATGGCAAGCTTCCACCTCTGTTTCAGGATTTAAGCATTGCATAGACCCAATTGTAACCAAGATAAGAGTGAAAAAGAATAGCATTTCCATCTTTACTATTTTTTTTAATTCACACTATTGAAGGGAAAATTTGTATTTAGGAGCAAAAGATACCATGTAGTGAGAAATGTGAGCTGTTTCCATATGATGGAAAAATACCTCATCAATTTATTAATAATAGCATTCTTTAAATGATGTCTATAAATTGTTCCTGAAATGATTTGGCAGAACTATTTGAACTCTGTACTCAAAATAGGACAGGAATATTTCTGGATATCATCCCACTTCTTAAAAAAAAATCTTATTTTTTCCCTCCATAAATCTTTGTATGTCTTTAATTGAAGCAAAACTATTCCATATCCTATTTTTCCTACTTATCTGAAGTACCTGATCAGATCAGAGCAAAACAAACCAAGGGTGTCCACAGGGAACAGGTCAAAAAAGTCAAACTATCTATGATCATGCACCTAAGGTCCTGCCCTTATATTTATGTGCTCTTTTTACATGTTTTACAGGTTATTTTTATATATACTTATTTAAAAATTGTGAACTGCTCCCTGAGCCAAGAAAAAAGTCATAGTAAAAAGATTTCAGCACCAATAATACCAAATCTGATGCCGTGGCACCAATTGCCCTTCATTTTTTCAGATGTTCTTTTATCCAATTTCACAAAATAATTTGTTTTGCTAAGAAACTGGAAGGGAAAACAAGGGGCTAAGGGAACAAAGTCCCTACTGAATGAGCAAAGACCAAATTCTTGAAAACCTCTGAGGTGCTTGCTTTAATGTCATGTCATTACACTGTATTGCTGTGCAGGTTAATATAATTGGGTTACTGTGTATGAGCAATGATCCATAGCATGTTATGGCACAGAAACAAATGACATTTAACTAAGAGATTTGTAAGGCACCTTGTTATCTGCATGTTGAACAATTGGAATGGATAGTCAGATAGCTAGACAAGCGACTGATGTATTAGTTGTTGGGTTTAACGGACAGGCTGGATTTATAACAGCACCATTCTAACATAATTTATTAGACCCATAAACAGACAGATCCAATGTTTTTACTTAGATTACACCCTTGTCACACTCTCTGATCCTGAGCCAGCAGCAATGCTCTTGTAGCCTAATTTAGTATTCACATGAAGTACAGCTGCTTTGGGAAGCAGAGCCATGGAGGAGAGGCTGAGTGGCAAACACACCTTTCCATTTTGGCACTTCAGAACGTCATACACTTATTAGACAATATGTCTTAACTGCTGTGCATAGCTTGACTCTCTATCTCGTCCCTGGCGGAAACTAGATATTGTTAATGAAAGAGGTCGGCAATGCAAAATAGATTTTCAAGGGAAAAGAAAAAAATCAAGCAGCTTCTGACATTTATTTATCCCTATGCAATGAGAAATCTTCAACATATATATCAGCTAAAAGGGAGCAAACTGATAGAAAAAAAGTAGAAAGTCTTGAAGTAGCTTGCTTTAATTGGCAAACAGTTCTTAATAGGGATGTGTATGAAATTTGACCAAACACTAGCTTTTGAAGCAAAATAAGATAATTTAGAGCAGACTGATCTTTTTTTCTGGAACAGAGTGGCAAGCCATAAGTATTCCATTCTAATCCTCTAGTATTAACCTTTTTTCTCCCCAGCATAAATTAACCAAACCAGAGCTACAAAAGTCCAGGCAACAATTAGATGGCAGCAAAGAGTTAGAAAGATACATATCTATTTGCTGCCATCTTGCTATCATTCAGATTTTTGCAGCTCAGATCTGTTCTATTTTAGTGCTTGGGATACTGCCAAGCAAACATGGCAACAGCAGTGACAAAAATGACAACGGTTTTTCGAAAATCAGATTTAAGCAAATTTAACTACTGATTTAAGCCTGTGTATTGCTTTTTTATATATATATATAAGAGTTGGCATTCTTTTCCCTATAAGCTCCAATATGGATGCACTTTTCATTGAATGAAGATGAAAAACACACCTTTTTTTAATTCTTGTCTTTGGGTTACGGTGGCAATAGGGACAGAAATTGCTATTACTAAGTGACATCATAAAGCACAATGTCATGTGATTGTATCGGTTAGCAATGGCAGTTCAACAGGCCCAATTGCCATTGTTAAGTAAGGGCCATATGATTCATTAAGCAAGGACCTCACGTGACCATGGTTTCTGTGACTATAGAGATGTTGCAACATCCGGAACTCTGAGGCCCGGGTTTCTAAAGCTATTTGTAGAAAAGAAGGAAAACTTCAACTTTTGGCCATCATGGATCAGAGACATGTAGATAGAACACACCAAGAAAACATAAATACCTCTCAGGAGGAGATATATAGTATACTGCAATTAATTCAAACAACAATGAGTTCAAATCACAAAGAAATCCAAAATAAATTTGAAAATATAAATCAATCTATTTCTAAGTTAACTCTACAACAAAAAAACTTCCAGGAAACAACAACAGAGAAGGAGCAGACAAAACAAATAAGTGGATATAAAATTGAAAATAGAGACTTAAAGATGGAACTTAACAAAGCAAGAAAACATGATTTAATCCTAGTGGGAAAAAATTCACAAGAAATGGAAAAAGCAACTCATCCCTTAAGACTACAAAATAAATCTGAGGACAAAAAAACAGATTGGATAAAATGGAATGTAGAGATGTTGAAAACATCAGAGAGAAAGGAAGTGATAAGAGAAGCAGAGAAGAAGAAAAAGATTTTCAAGAAACATGGAAAGGCAAAAGCCTCATATAAAGACACTTTATTCGATTTACTTCTTATACCTACAGCAACAGTCATGAATATATGGAAAAACCTTTTGATTCAGCAAAACACATTGATCAAGAAAGCCACTGGTCAAAGGAAAAAGATTAAAGTGAAAATTAAGAAAATAGATGATGGGATCTACCAGAGAGAATATTTAAAAAAGAAACATTTGTTTGAATATGGTTAAAGAAATAGAAAAGATTTTGAATACATATTTAAGGGATAAATTCCTTAAATAATACTGTATGCTTCCCCCCCCCTTTTTTATTTTATTTCTTGATATAAGTAATATAATACTGTTGAAATGGCTTAGATGAAGGAAATGTTTTAGATAATTAAATGTGTTTGAATTTAGGGAAATTATAATGTATAAAAAAATGTTTTGAATAAGAATTAAAGGATTAGTTAACTAGACACATTAAATGGAATATTTAAAGATTAAATATATTTTTAATTATGGTTAAAAAGAATAAGAAATTTTGGGAATGAATATATATTAGCTTAGGAGGAATATATATTTTAAGTAGTATTTTACTTTTTATGTATCTTTACTCTTGCTCTCTTTTCCTTTTGTTTACTGTTTTTACCTATTCTTTAAGAAATGTAAAGGTGTTGAGATGGTTTATATGGGAAAAATGGATTTAAATCTTTAAATGTAATTAACTGTTGAGAAGATCTTAACCAGCAAGAATACTTTGAACTTTATGGGAGAAACAAATCTAAATAAGGACTGTAACAGGATATAAAATGAGGCAACCAGAATGATTAGATAGAAAAGAAATATTATATTGATGTGATCATTATTTCTAGAAATATTGGGAAAAAATCATATATGTAACTGTTATTTATCAAAATAATAAGAACTGTATTAATTCAAGGTTTGCAAAGAAGACATTTTGGGGAAAGGGGGAAATCAACTAAATGTACTATGTGGATTATGGATTATAGAAACCAATTGTTAATGATTTTTCTTTACAAATGTAAACCCAGCAAGCACACTGTTTACCAACTATTAAGTGATTTATGTTTTAAAAAATCAATAAAATATATGGGGGGGGGGGAAGGAATCCAGTGCCCCAGGACATCCAGAATGTTTTCTTTCATCCATCCTGGCCATTATCAGTGGGAAGGAATGCATTTATAATTATTTTAGATAAAACTAAGTTAGGCTGCTATTAAACCATTGCAGCAGATCTTCTCCTATGTGGTCTTTATTGGGATCAGCATTGTGTTAAATGAGCTATGTATGTATAAGTGAACAGGGATAGCACAATTTAAGAGCCTGCAGTGCTAATGGTTCGCATGTTTTTATGGACCATCATGATACTATCAATGATCCCTCAAACTTGACAAATCTTGTATGAAGATGTGGAATTATTAGGTCAGAAGCATTTCTGCTATTGCTGACTATGCTAAGCCATACTGGAACTAATAGAAAATCTGTGCCATAAATAACAATAGTCATGCTTCAGTTTGTTCTGAAACAAAATGTATCATTAAACAAAATGAAATTGATTTAGTTCATTTAGAATAATGTTCCACAAACCTCCCAGATACTTTGGAACTACAACTCCCAGACTTCCCAGCAGCATGTTTTTTTAATAATTCTAACCCATTTGAAGAGCAAGGCTGAGCTAAGACAGACCTTCTTGATAAATGTATCTGACTATGTCTAAAGTGAGAGTTTGTCTCAATTATGAGGTAAACTTGACTTTATGTTTTACTTAAGAACAGACAATAAAAGTTTAATTTCTGATATTTGGCCTTTTAAAAAAAAAATGTTACTTCCTCTCAGCCTCAGGAGGTTAAATATGATTCTGTATTATTATTACTATCATCATCATCATCACTATCATATCTGATTATAGATTGACAACATACTGAACTGAGAAAATTAAATGTGATTTTCATATTTTGCTGATATTTAGACAAGTTTTCCTTAATCTGACATTTTTTTTATGTCTGGTTGGACTACAACACCCTAACTGCAGGTAACATGGCCAAGAGCTGTGTTGGTTGGAACACTACTAATCTCAACATATCTGATACAAACTAGGTTAGAAAAACCTCTTTTAAACATGACAAATGTCATGTTGAGTCTGTTTGCCAACCTCTCTGGAAAAACTAAGGCAGCTGAGAGCTCTTTAAACTATTGAGTCAGGCTTGGCATGTCTACATGACACGCAGTAGCTTTCGAATAAACAAGAGTACATCCCTGAATTAACACAGGAAACAGAAAACTTTACAGTGTCCTTAAAAACAACATCTACTGAAATGCAGATAACTTTTTTTCATCTGTTTATACATCCCTTCATAATGCAAATGTATAATTTAAGAGGAACTTTTCTAATTTCACTGTATTTAACATATTTCCACTATCTTTCTCTTGCAGCACCCAAGAAAGCGGATAAATACGAAGAGTCCAGTTTTAATCTTGCACTATGCAGGAGACCTACTTTGATGAAAGATGTAATTTCCAAGGGAAAAATGCTACCTTTAATGGATTAGAGGCTAATTCTCCCACCTTCTATTGTGTCTAAAACACACTGAACTTTAAAAAAAGTAAGTAAAGAAAAATATCCAGATAAATGGAATAGTTAAAGGTACCTTGGTGCCACTACCCCTTTTCTACTGAAAACTGATAATAATGCCAAGTTCTGAAAATTTAGCCTGAAAGAAAAATAATTTAAATTTCAGAGTCTGCAGAGCCCATGCTGTTACATCAAAACCTAAACTTCACAGCTGTTCCTGGCAGTTGGCAGACAAAATAAATAGGCCATACATAGCAGCCTTTAAAAAAAAAAAGTAATCAGTGGGAACAAAGTTTCAACTTGGAGATCAGAATCTCAAAACCAACTTTTCATAAGATAACCTATATTCTCCCTGTATCCCTTGCACAGAGCAACTCTCACTGGATGGGTGGGAGATCCAGAGGTTGACCACTGCATCCAAAGGTTATAAGCATGAGACAGCAATAGCAGTTTTCTTTTCAATTTCCTCTCCCTTAACATTTATGAGTTACTTCCCAAGATGAGAATTATTATTTCTAGCACCATGCAATCTTGTGGACTGAAATCTTTTTTCTTTTCTGCCCTCAACTTATCCATAGTTTGGCCTCTACTCATGTCAGAGCTCTTATTTGGAGCTAAGGGTTTGTGACCTTGGATCAAAAAGAGATGCCTGAATCTTTCTATAGCCTCCAGATTTTCTCTTCAAGGGGTGATAGAAATGCAGTTTTAATGGACTTTTAAAGAACTGGGCCTATTGGGCCAGATTTGGATGCTACTTTAAAATTCTCCACGTGACAGTATTTAATGTGACTGCTCTGTGATAAGCCCAGCAATCATGGGATTCATCATTTATTCTATTGGTGTAGAGGGGGAATAATTGATAAAAAATAGTTCCTGTGGCATTTCAATGCCCAACAAAGGGCTGTGTGGTGCCGAGAAAAGATGTGGCTATTTTAAAAGGGTTGCAAGGAGAGCTGCTGCATTTGCATCTTTACATGCAGCAAAGCACCCATGGGAATCAGATACAAAGTGCTACCCAGTCTGACTCATGAGTACTTAGACGGGGGTGGGAGAAATACACCTGAAAACCCAAAGCTTAGAGTAGACTCTAATTTAGATTTAGATTGGGAAGCTGAAAAACATCTCAGAAATAGGTAATGGCAAAACACTTTTTATGATGCTCAGAACATTTTATGGATGTATCCCTGTAAGTTATTCAGAGTCAACCTTGGTTTGAAGACAATTTTATTTCTAATAAATTCCTAGAAGGCACACGGTTAGGCTGAAGATAATAGATACAAGAACGTGCGAATTTGCAGGGGGGATGTTTATGGCTTAGCCTACTTTTTGTTTATTATAAATGTATTAGATACATCCCAAAGCCATGATTCATTTATATGAAACATAAGACAGTTTACAACATAGCGGTACTTACACACTGACATTGGAGGTTCGTTCTCTGAGCTGGTGGGTTGGTTTCTGAATGTTTTGTTACCAGGCTAGAAACATCTTCAGTGGAATTTAGGGAAATTCTAATCTAAAGAGGAGAACTGAATTTTTCTCTAAATTCCGCTGAAGATGTTACGTAGCCTGGTAATGAAATGTTTGGAAACCAACCCACAAGCTTGGAGAACGAACCCAAGCTACAGATATTCACCACTATTGCATACTTATATTATGTACCTATGCAATCATGCACAGTGATCCACTTACTGTATTAAATTCCTGCCTCCATTTAAAGAAGACAACAAGTCATTCTAACACGTGTTAATGTCTGCACCCATTGGCATGATGTGACCGATCAGAATCAGATACAGTGAGTTTTGATAATTAGGGCAGTAGAAAATGATATTCAACCTACTAGGGAACATCTCAGGATGGTGAATAACAAAATAAGTTCCCATCAGCAAAAATAGATCTTCAAAATTACAAAAATACTGAGATCACTATGAAACACCAAATCAGTAAAGTTCACCGAGAATAGGAACACCATGATTTGGAAAATTGATGCTGAATGTTGAGAAGCTTAGGGATTTCAGCAACAGTATTTTGCTAAATAAACATTCTGGGTTATACTATCATTTCACAATTAAATTTAGTTACTTTCTGGATAGTCTATTGTCCACATCTCTTTCATACATTCTTCCCTAGATAGAAGGCTGATGTCTTTGTTTTACCAAGTGGATGGGAGACTGAAGGTGCTATTCCTCAGTGACTACCATGAGACTTATAGAGCTCCCACCTGTCAATCTTTCTCAAAACACTAAAAATCATTTTGGTCCATCTGAATGGACCAATAATGGATGATGAATAACAGAATTACTCCTATTTACTGATTTTGTTTCACAGGCTGATGTTTTGTTCTTTATTATAATTGTTATTGTAAAACATTCAAAATCTCTGGTGTTAAGATGGTATTCCAATGTTTAGGAAAACAAACAAATAAATACTTTTGGGATAGTTAGGAGCTGCAACTCTCAAATGAAACAGAAGAATTAAGGACCTTAATTCTGGAATTAATCCAGGCAAGAATCACAATGAACACCAGCTCTGTTTTTACTGTAAGTCTATATTAACTGAATCTTGCATGTCTGAAAGTATTTCTCCCCTTGTCTCTTTTTACTTTCTGAAAAACAAGAAAGGGTCGCTTCTGAAACACTTCCATGCCTCCTCTCCTTCTGTGGATTCTCTTACATACCAGTTGCCCTGTTTACAGCTTTTCCTCTTGTCTCCCAATTCCCTCATTCTGTTACACGTCATGACATCATGACATGTATTTTGCATTTTTTTATTGCTGCTAGTTACAGACATCCATGGTTCTATCCTCTTCTATCTTCCAAGTGTATTTATTTATTTGATTAATATAGACACCCACCTCACTTTTACATGACTCTAGGCAACTTCAATAAAATGCACAATATAAAAATTGCCTCCAATGTAAATGTATTGTCTTTTGATGGCTGTTAGCTGTATTTTTGCAAAGTTAATGCAAGGAGCAAATTTTCATCTGCCCAATGGTCCAGGGAAGCTTGCCGCAACAACATATTTAATTAGGCAATGCTGAAGATTTCAGCATCTCCAGAACACCCAGGGTTGTTATATGCAGAATGAATATTAGTACCTTCTTTGTATGTGTATGATGTATGGACTGCATGCATTTCTTTGATAAATTGTTTTTAAATATTTCCTCCTTTTTATTAATTGAAGAGGAAACTCATGCATCAATGACAATTTTGTGCTGGTTTACACATAAATTATTTCTCCACAATGTTCACTTTTATTATTATTGCCAATATTACAGCAAATGCCTTTTTTGCCTTGTAAACAAGATTTTGCTTACAGCTAAATGAAAAGAAGTAAAGTTAATCACATTGAAATAATAGGTTTAAAACTGTAATCCAGGGATGATGCCTCAACAGATACTTTTTCACAATTAAATGATCTTCTTTGAGGACAGGCAAATATATACAAGTTCATGATCTCAAGACATTTTCCCTCCTAGTGATCTGCAAATGTTTCAGTTAAGCCAAATTTTAGATTTACTTGGGAAGAGGAGGGGGGAGGGGGAAGGGGAGGAGGGGGGGAAGGGGAAGGGGAGGGAGAGGAGAAGGAGAAGGAAAGGGAGAAAGAGGAGAAGAAGGAGGAGAAGGAGGAGAAGGAGGAGAAGGAGAAAGAGGAGAAAGAGAAGAGAAGAAGGAGAAGGAGAAATGTGGTGCATTGGTTATGTGCAGAGCTTTTTTTCCCATAGAACGCTCAGAACGGAGTTCCGGCACCTTTTTTGGATGGAACCTTGTAGGACAGGCAAAGTGGGTTGTATGACATGTGTGAGTTCCGGCACCTTTTTTTTTTTTTTACAAAAAAAGCACTGGTTCTGTGGCTTCAGGTTGCCAGTGCCTATGGTGAACACTTGTAATTGGGAAGATAAAGCTAACTGAACACTTGTTTAAGGCCATGTTGTGAATATATTGCATTGAAGAAGTAGGATTCAACCCAGATATGTCCTGATTCACATATGAGACACTTAATCATTATGCTTTAACACTTTGTTATATCACATACCCAGTTTTGCTTCTGACGTCTGCTCAAGTTCAGTTGATAATGTATATGGACGTATCTATCAGATAGTATGGGATTTGCCATTATATGTTTTTTGATCATCTGCTGTCTTGTAATGCTCTCAGAAGAAAGATTTTCTACAGGTATATGCACTGATTACATTACCCCCTCCATCCATAATTCACAGGGGGAATGAACTAAAACAGAGTATCAACTTGCGGAAAATGTGCATAACTTAATTTATAGATCATAAATGCAAATTCAGTAATAATTTGAATTAGTAACAGCATATTATAATTAGAGTTAGTGGGGGAAAGCCTGCTGTGTCCAGATAATCCATGTATTTGACATACATGAATACTTTAACTTATAGGCCTAGACAGGACATACTTTGTGAAGACTTTTCTACTCTGGCAGATTTTTGGCTTATTAAAATAATCATTATTGTGCTTGTTGCTCATAGCTGCTAACTTCCTGCTGCCTCTTTATAAATTAAAATCAGAAAGCTCTTCAAGTAGAAAATTGACCTTTGATGGTCCTTTGGGCAGAAGATGCTATCAAATAGTCAATGTTCTTCTATAAAATAGGATTCACCGCCACATTATCTTATCTTTTTAACTGGAAGCACTATGGACTGTCCTCAGGTCCTTTATATATGTATGTATGTATGTATGTATGTATGTATGTATGTATGTATGTATGTATGTATGTATATTATACAACATATCCTCATAAGTGATGTCCTTTCTAAATCCTAGAACACTTACAAGTATGTAAGGTTTTCAGATTAGTACAGCTAATATAAATAATTTCTGTTGCCATTCACCAGAATCAAAATTAATCTATAAGAACACAGAACCTGTCTTACACCAAATCAAACCACTGACCCATTTGAATAAAACCCGGTATATTTTAACTAGCAAGGCATTATTTACCGACCTATCTGTATGAAGTTGAAACCATAGGCATTCAAAGTAAGTGTTTCACCAAAGGATTTTATTGTGATATTTATTTGAACTTCCCCTTTCTTTTCATTGCATCTTATATCAATCTTTCTCTTCTATTTTTTTTGTCAATTGATGTTAATGGCCCATAAGTTGAAATGAACGTAAGAAATCCAAACACTTAAATAATTTGATATTGTAATTAAAGAGATTATATTAGATGAAACATTATTGTATAAAACAAGTGGTCATTTTAAATATTGAACTACATTTTGAATGCCATCCCTCATATAGAAATATAGTGGAAACTGCCTCCCATCCTTTTTCTCAGTTACAAAATTGTGCTGGCTTTAGCCATGAAAATCTGGCTCTCTAAATCTAGATCTACATTTTCTGTTCTGATATAGCCTATAGCCTAACATCTTTCTGAGCAATATTTCCCTTGCTTTTTTATTTTATTATTTAAGAGGCTTTAGAGTGCAAATTTATCTCTGCTGAACCTTTGTTTAAAAATCATTATTTCTACTCGGAGCATGCATTTTTTAGAGTCTAGAAAATAAAAGTCAGTTTCATTTTTTCAGATCTGTTCATTCAGATTATGCATTTGCTTTTAATATTCTGGAATAAGAAATCTTTCTGGAATAGCCTGCATGATCCCTTGGCCATACTGCTAGCTGATATAAACTGTCATGGATTTATTGACTTCACTCTGCTTGAACTTTGCCAGCTGAAAAATCTGGCACTTTTTACCCTTTTGTTTTTAGAGTGTCATAACTCAGGATTCCTTATCCAATTCACTTTAAATTTTATAGAGAAATTGGCTACAAATCTAAACTAACAAATTCTGAGGTTGAGAGTACATATATTCTTGGCCATTTTAGATGTCAGAATATAGTTTATATATAGCAAGAGAAAGAGAAAGAAAGCACCTTAAAATGGAAGATAAGCTGCAAAAAAGAGGAAATAAATTTGTGTCTTGAACTACTGAAAGACACATACTGTCCTATTTAAAATTTTGGACCTTTTTATCCAATGACTTTTCATTAAATTTGTAGGTTGTGCAAGGAAAGATTGATATAAAATATCACTTTATGCTTGCTAAAATAAATCTGCTTTAAACTAAAGTTTGCAATAATTTAGAACTAATTTCTAAATTTACGCCAAGATATATACATCCTACTCATTTCTGAAAAAAAGAAAAAGCACTAATTTTATGTTCAGATTAAAACTTTCATTTCAGAAACTGAGATGCACCAGTACAACTTATTTTTATGTATACTAGTCATCTCTGATGAGATGGGCAGCATATATATTTAATAAATAAATAAAAACATTACTTCTTCAAAGCAAGAGTTAGCTCCAAAGGCCTGAATGTCTCTTACACATCAAACTGAAATAAACAGTAAAGCATGAATGCTTTTTATGTTATCAATGTACAAATATTTTATTGCTGATTTGAGGAAAAAAATGATTGATTTTGAGAAGCCTTATGGGACACACCTCTTTTTCAATGCTGTAGCCAATCAGTGTGTTTGGGAGAGAATTAGACTACTCTTTCTACAGTTTTGTGAAGTGTACCAAAAAATATCTACATGAAAATTAGGCACAGCACGTATTGAGTGAGCAACCTGTGGATCACAGCGGAGTTCACACAATAGGAAGTCTACTGAGAATCCCTATCACTTGACTGGGAGATTCTAAATGAGTTGGTGGCTTTACATTCGTGAATTTCACCTTTTCATCTTGAATCATAACATGATCCTTATGTAAGGATGCTGAGAGACAGAGACAGACCATTGGAGGGTCCTGAGAGAAAGAATATATATTCAGTTTCACATGAATTATAATTATATGATTTCACATACACTTTTGAGATTTCACTCCTAAATGGCTGCTTGTGTGAAGGTTCTTTTGCCTTTCTAAGCAGAGTGTCTAAAGGAAAACTCACTGAATATTCAAGCAAAGGCACTTTGGACCTTCATGTTCAAAAAAGTGCACGTAGCTACCCTTCCTCCCTCATTCCCCCACCCAGTCATAGCCTGTATCTTTTCTCATTACAGGCAGCGGTCCAAAACCAATACAAATTAAATAAATATCCTGCTGAGAGCTTTACGTTTGAAAATAGCCTTTTTGCTGTACAGATGTGCACTATCTACAAATGGCTCAGCCATCTTTAGTTGCCATTTATTTATTTATTTAAAAAAAATTAAAACTAAAAGAAGAAGAAATTAAAGTCTAAATATTATCAGGGAAGCAAGTGTTTGCATTTGTACACTTTGATTCCATTTTCCCACAGCATGCCATGTGCTTTCATCCTATAATGGCTCTTCTTTGTGAATCCCCATCTCCTCCCACCTCACAAAATAACCACAACTCAAACAGTCAGAGACAGATCAAGACTGATAAAAACACTAATCAGTAGCTCCATTTACAGACACATATTAATGGATACAGTGCAATTTTGCTTAATGTCTTGCTGTCTTCTTACTACTGCAGTTCCCATCAGTGCATTCTCACATAAGAGGCTTTGCCAGATGGAAAATAAAACTCCATTTTTATAGATATTTCCAGGCAGAAGAAACATTTGGTTTGCATTAGTTCTAAATGTATAATATTTATTGCCTGAACTATTTCGTTTTTTATAGGAAGGATAAGAACAAAAATAGGCCTGTAACCGGGAAAAAATATTTTAAAAAATAAAATCTGCTAACAGCAATTTTTATGGTCTAAGCTTGTAAGGTTTCCATGTATAATACAGTAGTAAACAAATAATGGAGGTTGCTAAGATATATTTACATTTTGTATCATTTGTTACCTAAACTCAAATCGCATAGTATGATTTAGGGAACCTACTAACTACCCCAAATATGACACATTAAATATTTACCTTAGATAAATAATGCAACTTGAAGCAAGTATGATAAAAACAGAGTGAGTTTTAACTAAACGGTTTCCTATTATATGAATAAATAGGATCAAAGTAAGTTTTGCTCTGGCAAACCAATAAGGTTTATGAGAAATGCTAATATTTGTAGGATCTTTGTTTCATTGTAGAGGCAGTCAAGGAAGGAAGATGGTGGTAAAAATAAAATCAAGATGATGGCCACAAACACGTAGAGAAGCTCCAGGCCCTTTTTTATGTACTTCATGCATCTAAGACATAAAAGAGCACATTTTTAACAGCACACTTGTAGTCATCATCTTGTTTTTTGATCTCTTCCTCCAGGTATCCCTATTCTATTATTTAGCCTATGAATGAATATTCCTTACTTGATGTTAAAACACACTTAGAGCAATGTATGAGAGGATGAGGAAGTATAGTAATTGTATAAAACATAATTCCCAGTGTTTATATTTTAAATACAACAAAGGAGTGTGTAAGGAAGATCCATATAGTGCATTAGAATCATTTGGTATCATTGGGGATCCCTTAACAATAAACAAAATTTAAAAAAATCATATAATCTCCCTGATGATGTTACTTATTGGGGTAATGAAATGTCTGCAAGCAAACAATTGAGCTCAGAGAGCACCAAGAACTGTATAATCTTACCACCTATAGGTGGAGAATAGGTCAACCTATTCTCCAGACACCTGAAGGTAGGACAAGAAGCAATGGATGGAAACTAATCAAGAAGAGAACCAATTCAGAACTAAGAATAAATTTCCTGACATTAGAACAATTAATCAGTGGAACAACTTGCCTCCAGAAACTATGGATGCTCCAACACTGGATATTTTTAAGAAGAGATTGGACAACTATTTGTCTGAAATGGTACAGTTTTCTGCTTGAGCCGGGGGTGGACTAGAAGACCTCCAAAGTCCCTTCCAACTCTGTTATTCTGTTACCACCCATTTAAAAGTAGGATAGCAATGGAGTCTTTAATTGGATGGTAGCTGTTTTTTCTTGGCAGTATTTACCTATTCAGAAAGATCATTCCACATCTGATCCCAGAAACAGAGCAGGCCAACCTGGTAGCCAGTAGCAATTCTACTAGGAAATAAAAAAAGAGGGGAACAGCTATAAGTCTGCAACTTTATGAAGCCCCCCCCCAAGACCCTCTCCAAAAGAATGGCTGGGATCCCATAAACGTGCTAGGTTTTATGTGAATTTTGTAGTTTCACTCTAAAATATCACACACTTTTTCACAGGAAAAATATTTCTGAGATATAGCTATCTGTGAGATGGGTTGGATTAAGAAGTAGGAAATGATTTGAAGGGCCCAGTGAGTAACTTGAATTCTAGATTATTTTGATCCCAGTCTAACATTTTAACTTCAGCACTACATTGTAAATTTCCTTTTTGTTCTTTTTTACCCCAAAATGTAGCAGGTATTGATTGGGGATATACAACTAAGTCGTGTGTATTTACATGAAAATATTTCATCACATATAATACTCTCTGTTTTATACTAGCCAGTATTTTCACAGCATTTTTTCTAGAACCATTGCCTCTGTCTGAGTTTACAATAAGCAAGTAATTATAAGCTGTTATAAATATAGATTTTGAAAGAAATCCAGACTATTGAGTAACATAATTAAATAGAAGCCCTAACCTGACTGTGAGCTTCTCTATATACTCTGCTTAGTATAACAATTAGCAAAGTCTCAATATGGATTAAGAAGTTCTGCTCTTTGAATGAATGTGGAAAAAGCTTCTGAAATTCATGTACTGTCTTCCACAGAGACTTCACAGATTTTGAACTTGTCAGTAACTCTGTTGTGTCTGACATTTAGATGGACATATTGAATGTGTCTGGAACAAAATTCTGCTCAACCTATTTCCACAGGAGACTACATTGAATAATATTAATGATGGGAAGAAAATAGAAAGATGGAGACTGGCTTGATCACTTAACTTTATTTCTCTCATAATACTGGTTCTATTGAAGTTCAGTTCAAAATAACATCAAATTATTTTTTATATATTTCAAGGAGTATAATGTTGATTTTCAACTTAATTTGGAATGCAGTTGATAAACAGTTATTGGCACTAAGAGATGTTATTGTTGGAAAACCTATCATATGGACTTAGGTCTTGTGTTCTCCCACAGTTTGACATATGGCATTTAAAAAAAAATAACGTTCATAAAACATCTGTTAGAAATTAGAGAGTTACACATTTAAGAGGTACTAAAGTGCACTCTGATTAGTATTTCAACAATAAAAATAAGGTATTCTGTCTGAACTGTCTGTACATTCACGCATCTGCCAACCATCTGAAATTTGCAAACACTTCTCAATAAATGTTCTTTGTACTTTCAAAAAAAACCATAGTAGGGAAAAAAAATGTGCCCAAGTGGGTAGTTTCTTCTAATACTTTCTAAAAGAAAAAGAAAAAAACAGTAAATGGTGATAAACGTGAATGATTGCATGAGATGATAAGACATCTTTTTAAAAATCCAACCTGCTGAAGCTTAGTATATGAACCATAACACAATGCTTCATTCGCATAAACCTAAATACTTAGCCAAAAGTGTGGGAAGCATTTTCACAATCAACCGATGCCAGTCACCAATAATTGATGGATCATTTACTGTATTATCCAAGGAAATGGGGAAAATAGCCAGAGAATCAAAAGAATAATATAAAATCTATATATTAGCACTGAAGAAGCTATGTCTTTGAAAGAAATGTCCCAAAAACCTTTATGTGCATTTCCCCTCACTTGCTATACCAGTGATGGCAAACCTTTTGGGCTCAAAAATTTGAAAAATGCTTAACATGACTCTGCTGGCATGTCATTCCCTCCCCCTAAAACAAAAGGGAAACTAACTCCCACACCACCATCTAGACCACCTTGAACAACAGCAGTCAGCTGCAGTACCAAGATTGGGCCTGAAGAATCAGGCCTCAGCTTCAACCCCAGCCTCATCGCTGCCACTCAAAAGGGCTACCTTGTCCCATTTCTGAATGTGTGAGAGCCTTGGGGAATGGTTGATTCCCACCCTCTCCAGCACTTGCTATAATCTGATGTGTATCACTTACCTTCAGGCCCCTGCAACTACCCATGGCTGCTCTGGATTGTCCAAGGTCTTCAAGGAGAGAAGCAAACTAGAACTAAGGAGAAATTTCCTGACAGTTAGAACAATTAATCAGTGGAACAACCTGCCTCCAGAAGTTGTGAATGCTCCAACACTGGAAGTTTTTAAGAAGAGATTGGATTGGACAGCCATTTGTCTGAAATGATATAGGGCAGAGGTCCCCAACCTTTGGGGCACCAGGCACCAATTCCGTGGAGACAGGTTTTTCCATGGACCAGAGGGTGCGTGGTTTTGTGTGCTGCCTCCATCTCACGGATGGGGCTTTGCTTGTTTGTGCGGACCGGTTGCTGGCATGCCACGGCCCGGTACTGGTCCACAGACTGGGGGTTGGGGACCCCCAATATAGGGTTTCCTGCCTAAGCAGGGGGTTGGACTAGAAGACCTCCAATATCCCTTCCAACTCTGTTATTCTATTCTATTCTATTCTATTCTATTCTATTCTATTCTATTCTATTCTATTCTATTCTATTCTATTCTATTCTATTCTATTCTATTCTTTCTTGAAGCTGCTTTGGAGAATGCTCTTCGGTAGCCTTTGCAGCCTCCAAAAACCATTTGTAAGTGCACCCCACTCTTGCATGATTTTTAGAGGTTCTGAAGGGTCAGAGACCATGCAAGAGCAACTCTATTCTCATGCAGCCTCCACAACCTCCAAAAATCACACATGCTCTTGATAATAGTTGTTTGGAATTGGGGATCATACAGCTTCTTCATATAGATCAAACTCTGTAAGTCAAGTTAGTAGCTCTAATCTTCTTTTTAAAAAACAGGTTGAAGTTGTCATGATCTTTTTTAATTGTTATACTGACCGCAGGGTAAGGAAAAAAACCAAGCAGTTGCAATCCTTATAGAAATTAGCCACACATAATAAGAGATTTCCTCCTTTTTAAAAAAAATCAGAAGGATATGTGCTTTTATTTCTCTTGCAGTTCATATTTTTCATGGTCTTTGGTTTGCTGAGCTCCATTTATTCTGCTTTTGCATCAAGGTAGTACAAATGGGAAGAGAAAATGGTCCTTGACCATGTGCAGTACATCTTTTCACATTCCTTACAGTACTGTTGTGAATCTTACCCATTTTGTTGCACCTTAGGGCCCAATTCAATGATGAGAATTGATTTTTTGGTACTTCAGTGACCATGAGTGGAAACTGGCTATATTATTTTTTATTGAATACAGTCTGAAAGCATGAGCACTCAAGCAATCCTCAACACCAGTAATAAAGTAATACCAGCATTTCCAAGCTCTTCATAATTTCATTATTTTAAATCTCTTTGGAACACTGTAGGTTTTTTTACCCAGAGTTTTTTATGGATGTGAATTTCATATTTATTACTGTTGATTTCTCTCAGTTGGCATCTCTGTCTTGGATCGTAATAACTTCTGAAGAAAGCATTTAGAGTTCAAGCAGATCTGTATGCGCCTTCCTCTGCTGATACTCTTATCTCCAACAGTTGTCATAGAATCTAGTCCAGATTCCCACAAGGGATGAGTGCATTCCAGAGAAGCAAGAGACGACTCAGTTCAGATAATTTATGTGAGAGAAAGAGAGTGAAGGTGGTTCCTCCCAAATAGTTTCCATAATATATGCTTTATAGAGCTAGTGGTTTGCTTTTGTTTGGCAAGATTCTGTCCATAGGTGAGAAAAAATAAAGAAATCTATTTGGAAGAATCACAATGTGTCTGTCTTGGTTTCTGCAGTTTGTTTAGTATCATTTTCAAATCAACTGATGTCAAACTCATACTTTGAAAACAAAAAGCTGGAGTAATTTATGAATGTTAGAGAGAGAGAGAGAGAGAGAGAGAGACAGAGAGACAGAGAGAGAAAAAGAGAGAGACAGAGAGAGAGAAATTTCTAAGAAAATTAAAAATATAGGACTGAAGACACTTTATTTGTTATTAGATAACAAATTGCAATATTGATATCTGTGTATGCCAATATGACTACAAACACATCTTTTGAGGCCACCAGGTTCCCTAATTCTCCAGATTTTTTTAAAAATGTTACTTTTAAGATTAAATAGGGTAGGGAATTTGGGAGTCTCGTATGTCGCTTGGAAGCAGAGCTACTTAGAATGCCTCTCAGCCTCACATAAATCTGGACAGAATCTGAAAATAAACAGACAATGTTCCACACTGTTTCATTCTAGCGATGAAGGCATCTTGCATCTTTCAGATTAGTTTACTTTGAATATTTCCCAAAATAAGGAGTTGTTGGGTTATCAGTCACATTCTCTGCTTTCACAGAAGAAAGTCTACCAAATCCTGTGGTTTCAGGGGCCTAAATTTCACAATAGAAATAATAGCCATCAGAGCAACAATAATGCCTTATATTGTAATTCCTGATCCATTCATTCATACAAACAAAAAAAAGAGCAGACATTGCAAACACTCCACTTTTCCAGAAATGCATTACAAATTCATCTTAAATTCATGAACTTGGTATTTCTTTTTATGTCATAAGTATAGTTTTTTTTTTTTTAATGTGGTAGTTATTAGTTTGGCTTTTCATATTGTGTAAAGAACCATAGTCTTGAACTACAAATTTGCCTGTGCCTTGGATTTCAAGAAAAGAAAATGTATCTTTGTAATTGATGATTCAAAGGGTTGTTCTTTTTTTTAAGAAAAAAAAAAGACTTTCTGTAAAGGGAGAAATTTTCTCCTGGAGTGACAAAAGCAGTGATTACTGGGGTAAGGGGAAATCTCCTGCAGGTATTAGTCTTATCGTAAGAAGTGCCAAAGGTCATTGTGGCACTTGTGATGTGGAACCGTGATGAAATACTATGGGAAAAAAGCAAGTCCCACAGCAGCAGCCTAGGCATTTGGTGGTCACAGCTATGCACCACTTGTGATCAATGAGTGTGAAGGCAGGGTCAGGGCTACAGCAGTGGGAGATACAGGCACTTTGCAATCTAGCCGGGCCCCAACGAGACGGCTGAAATTCCACGATTCATTTATCATAAACTAGCAATTTGCAAATGTTAGCACTTTTCCCACAGATCATGAGCAGTGAATGACTTTAATAAAAGAGAGAGAGGGAGAGGGAGAGGAGAGAGCGAAGGAAGGAAGGAAAGAAACCTTATATAATTAATGCAACTTCTTGAAACTGCTTTAATTGGGAAAGTGTTACCTTTTTGTAAGTAATTGCCATGCAGGTTCTTGTCTGGCTTCCAGATTCTGTTGTTTTACATCAGTTTTACATCACTTAATTAGCCACTTGTCTCTGTTCCTGGTATTTTCTCCCCTTTTATCCTTAATTGTTGTTCTGAGATGATTTCCTATTTTGTTTGACTCTGATGATCATTAAAAGCTTGAACACTTCTGTTCATTTAGAACCTATGGCATTTTTAAACTTTAAAGAACTCAAAGGAGAAAACCCTGGAATATAAGAAAGGATGAAGGACTTGTACAAAAACAAAGCAAATTGCAAGTAGCTATAGCAGTTCTATATTTACATGTTCATGTTTAAGGTAGAAGGAGGTAATACCCTTCTACCTTAAGCTATTTTCCCAATTTAAATTTTATATTAGGATTACATTCCAAAGATAAAGGCTTCCTCAAGTCAAGCCCAGCTTTCTTGGCAGCAATATGGTTTGAAATTGCCTTCTACAAGGATATTTTCCCTACTCCTCAGCCTAGCCTACAACCTTGAGATCTCCTGATGCCAAGACATCCATTTACTAATCTGGTCTGACCCTGAATAGCTTTTTCAAGATTAGCCAAAGTTGGCATACTAGTCCCTTTCCAAAATTGTACTCAAACTAGCTTGGATCAGACTTGGTCCTGCTTAGATCTAAAAATAGACCTAATAATATTAGTGAAACATAGTTTAGTCATAACACTAATGTAATTAGTGTTGATTTCAGTGATGCCCTTTGAAAGAATAATGCCTGGAACGAATCATGGGTTGTTATTTTGATCCATGAAAAGACAGTTCTCCTCAAGAAAGGGAGCTCCTTCCCTAGATGAAAAGCAAGTCAATTTATGAAATGAATGTAGAAGAGTAATTCACTTTGGTACTAGCCCTCCCAAAGCAGTAGATGCAAATTGCTCACCTTCACAAAACAGTCCTTTAGCACAGAAGAAGTGTGAGTATATAGATGCCTATATAAAGGTTTCTCATTTGAAAGTAAAATACTCACTGGAATTCTTATGTTATCATCATAACCTTCCTTGTAATAAATGTTACTAATCTGCGGTTTGACAGATTTGTTCTTTGGGTTAATTGTTTCCAGTCCAGTTTCCTTGGAGAGAGCTCTTTTAGAAAGCAATTTTTAAAAGAAGCAACTTACTTCTAAAGACAAACTAAGCAAACTAAACCAGCTAAAAACAACCTTCTATGAACTAAAAACAAGTAATGTTGCCTCAGAAGAGCAGATTGCATCCTTCATGCCCAATTGTTATCTGCTTTATAGGGTGAGTTGAACACACCTGTATTCATATGAACCAGACAGATACAGGGAAGGATTGTGCAAAACTTAAGAGGGGATGCTTCAATTTGGTGGTGATTAAATATCACCACTACTACCACACCTCCCATTTTGCAAAGCAGGCGCAATGCAGAAAAACACACTGCTTTGCTTTGTCACAACACTGAGGATTTCTTAACATTGGCTCCAAACTGCTTCAAAAAATGTGCAGCTATCCAGTACTGTATGCACTTGCCTATAATTGCAATAAACATAGAGTTAAATGAAATGTCCTGTAAACAGTGTCTGTGTATTTTAGTTCTGTCTGTACAAATAGGCAAATTACATTACCTGGGTACAGGAAGGAGGATATTAAATGCCAGTTGCATCAATGAACAAGGAAAGTGTAAATCTAGTCCTCTTTCAATGTGATCTTGAGGGAATTTTTCCTCCACAGATGCTATTTGTGTTGGAGAAATTCATCTGGAACTTCATCCCAATGCTATTACCAGTTTCAAGTGGGGACAACAGAAAGGAAAGAAAGGGTTAACTTTTTACTCCACGCCTGCTGAAATCTGGTAAATTATTCCTTTAATCCCCTATATGGATGGCTGCTGCTACTGAAAACAATCCAGCATTTGAAGTAAAAATATGGATTGAATTTTACATATAGTTCAGTTCTTAGTGTTAACAATAACTATAATAATTTTCTAAAGGGCTAGTATGCTATTTGTTATTGTAAATATTTTTTAAAGAAATATTAATCCTCTCTCTATAGTGGGAGTGTCAAACTCGCAACTTCACATGACGTGTCACGACATATCACAACTTTTTCTCCATTGTTGGCACTGGGGTGGGCACGGTTTTGGCATGATGCATCTGGCCCTTCGGCCAACAGTTTGACACCCCTGCTCTATAGTGACCTATTCACAGAGGTATTTGCATCAAAGAATAAATAAAAAAAAAAGACAAGATGGCAGATTTAATCACATGATTGAAATCTAAATGGAGTGGGACTTTGCTCACAGCTGCCATCTTACCTGTTTTTTAAAACTCTCTGCTCTTTTACAGTCACAAGTTCAGGTGGCATGTGCAAATAATGATTTCCCCCAAATGCTAGTTATCCGAACATGATAGGTTTCTGTGGTTATTCTGTGGTTATTATCATAAAATTTTAAATGTGTAGATTGTATAAAGCTAATTGTACCCATAGCACAATGAGTGCAACTTAGCTTTATGAAACTTTAATTTGAATGCTATCACTTCTTCAATTAATATTGATTACAGGAAAGCAAATTCCTGTTGTACATTAAGAACAGCTTCTTAACAATAATAGTAGTTCAATAGTGGAACCAATTACTTAGGAAGATGGTGGGTTCCTCTTCTCTGGCTGTATTACAGCTGAAGCTAAATAGCTTCTACAGAAAGTCATCTGGCTTCAGTGGTATCTGTAGGATCTTTCTGCTTCTAAGAATGTGATGGCATTGTGCTGATGTCTTAAGACATCTAGAAAAGGGGGAGATATGATATCACCTGTTGTGATGTTGCTTTCATCAGTTTCACAACCTGGATCTTCCATTCCCTGTGGATGTGCCTTTCCTTTCATTCTGTTTACATACATTATGGTTTTATTATCAGTTTGTACAATTGAGATATCTGTGAAAGGAATTCCTATTTTTGATAATTTACCAACATTTCCCTTGCCTATATTTTATATGCAAGAAAATTGGATATATATAGCTAGATAATTTATCACTAGGTAAAATTGACTAACACAATAATTTATGATGCAGTTATTTGCTTGCATTTTTGTCGAGAAACAAACATTGTTATTTCTACTGAATAATCCACAATTATACTTCATATATTTAAAGAAACAGATTACTGAACCATAAATATATGGCCTGGTGGTTGCTTATACAGGTCATTTGCCTACTTCCCCTCTCCTTGTAGCAATTTTCAGGTTTCCTTATCAACCCTGGGGGGAAAAAAGAAAACATTTGATCTTGCAGTTGATGCCCCAAGAACCCTAAAATATTTGATCAAATTCTCTTCACGGTCCTTCAAGTGCTGCACTCTTTCCACACTATTGTAAAAAGTGACATCCTGAATGGGCCATAGCAAACCTTGTTGCATACATCTATGGAGGATGTCAATATTCATACATGGAAAGCAAGGATGGAAAACCATTTTCTATTAAACAATGATACAATAGCACCACTGGACTATGTTTATTATTTTAGTTTATTTTTTAAATGAATGATGTTTAATATGCTGATTGCTGATTTTTATATTTTATATGCATATGCACTGTACGAATTCTAGCAGAGTTCATTATGCCAGCTAGGTTTTAGCAAATAAAATATGTTCCTATGTGTTGTATTGAAAAATAATTTGATTTAAACTATATGTATGACACATTGTAATTTGTATAATATGTCTTTTATCAGATTTAGCTACGATAATAAGGATATTACTATTATTATTGTCATCCAGATATTGTCAATACATCTGTACAATCTAGCATAGCCAATGATAAGGATTCTAGTGCTGATTAGAAAGATATCAGAACCTCAATCTGTATATAAAGACAGTTATTTTTGTATATCTAAGGATAATCTATGTTCTTTCCTCATGTTTTTGCAATAACACAATATGATGCTGAAAAATCTGGAACACATTGTGAATTGCAGGGCATACCCCAGAGCAGAGTATACTAAGAATTGTGCTGACAGACTAACTAAGACTATTGCCATTATGGTCACAAATAATTAGTTCTTTTCATGAAAGAGGAATAATGTTCTGAGATTACAGATTCACATCAAAGGTAGCTTTCATTTTTAAAAAACTGACTATTGTAAAGTTCTAATGCAGTATTATTCTTTATTATATATTGTATACTATATATTCTTTATTATATATTGAAAGTTATCATAGTATAGAGTCTTTGATGTACCCTGGATCTTTTGTTTATAACTCTTTTGTCCAGTAAAATAATTCCATTTTCAAAATGCTAGCATTTCCATGTTTATTTCTCTAATCAGTATCCGAGTGTGATCCATGGATTTGGATTCTGAAATTTTATTTGAAGCACCATTGACTTTAGAAAAAAAGAAAGTTTGCATGAACTGGTGCAAGCTTCTCATTGTTTTCCTGTGTTTATTCACTTTTGAGTTGTGTCAAAAAGTGTTTTCAGTCCTATGACCATTTAGTTCTGCTTTATATGGAAGTAGAAAAATCTCCTTTATTATTAAAAATTATTTTGCAATATGCTGCTATCTCTGATCAGAGGGCAGATGACTAGGAATAAGCCTTAAAATGTCAGATCCATCTATTATGGTATAATAGAAAACCTCCTGAAAATCTAAAGTCTTGGTAGTAATGTTAGGACTATGGGGATATCAAAATATGGGCCCCTGAACAGTGATTTATGATGTCACCAGAAGCCCAGGACATGCATTGCAGATTTGTAAGATATTACTTCCTCTCATTATTTCACAGACTGTTCACTGTACTGCAGCTCATACACTAACATTTTATAGGTGTCCACGCAGAAGCTAACCTTTAGTAAAGAAATATAGTGGAGCAAAGTCACCATATTTCAGCTAAGTAGAGTGAAAACCAGCACTTAAAAAAATGGAATTAGTGAGAACTTGCAATAAAACTGTGCCACCTTTTATCAAAGGACAGAGAAGGGGTTCAGGTCAAAGAAAGGAAAGGAACAGAAATAATACACTATTTTCTTGTTCATTTTTCCTGGAATTATCTTCCATTATGCTACAAAATTATAAGAGGCCAATTTGTTGTCAGACAAAAAAATGTCTGTGTATGATCTCCAACACAGAGGGCAGACCTTTATCTGAAGTGCTGTTATAGTATAATTCTCCAATAAAAGGCCATCTGAATTCCAGGTTTGAATATAGGGATAAGGCACCAGAAGAAAGGAAAATAGTGCCCATCAGTACTTTAGCTCCTGAAAAGCTGATTGAGACATGTTCTCCTAACCTCTATCCCACACTATCATTAAAATTTATCAGTATGATTAGGTTGCATTGTATTTTTAATTAAATTATAGTAATTTTAATATAAGTACAATATACTTACAGTATAAGTAACTGTATTATTTAAGTACTGCATTACAAAATTATATATTATTTCTAAATCAGCATATGCAATTGTTCTTGTTTACTGAACAATGTTGGAGAAGAAGGATCCAATTCTATTAGTAGCAAGTTGCAAGCTTTCTATTGGTGGAAAGGCAGTTTCTAAACTTTAGAAACAATATATCTGAATGGAAAAGTATAATGCTGGCCAAATTTGTGAAATACAGCTCCTGCTACACGGAAGATATTTAATCACAGACAATCTTCACTATTACATGTTAAGAGCCAAATCACACATTTTATGAGTTGTTTCATAGCCATTTTACTGCATTAAGTTTTCTTGATCTTGAAAAGTTGAACACTGTCAGATCTAGATATTATTTGGATAAGTCATCAGGTATTTAGAACTGTAGGTGAGACAGAGAACATCTCAGAAGAAGAGATATTGCCAAGAAAACTACTAAATATACCTATGTAGCAAAGGAGTGGAGATCAATTCAAAGGGCTATGCACATTTACTTATGGCAGATCAGCGTTACCAGAGATTCAGAAATGAAAATGTGGGTTTTTTCCATTCCCTTGTCATCTGCATACTAAAACCTTTTCTTCTGTGGAGGACAGCAGCTAGGATTGAGTGACCAAGGATTCTCTCCTCTCCGTTCAATCAAGACATAGTAAAAGTTTCGGTTTTGTTTAGCTTTTATGTGATTTCAGCCATTGTGATATGTAAACTATGGTTTACAGCTCTGACTAATGCATGAGGCCAGGCAAAAATGGCTTATTCAACAAAGCTATGGTTTAAAACATTTAATACAATGTGTGAAGACTAAGGACAGGCTATGGGATGTCGAAGAAGTGACAATTAGCTGGGTTGATATGATTTGTGGCTCACAAGATTGTGTAATGTCTCTAAGCACTCTGTGTAAACCTAGCCAACTTGAAGCTGTTTTCGCATTATATATATGCAAACCTGATGTGTCAGGAAAAATACATAATTTGGCTTTGCAGCATTTAGAGATAAACTAGGTAATAGAGGAGAGGGAGGCAGAGACGAAGTACTGCCACCTAATCTTCCTATTTGATAGGGTGGAATTTGACTCAGCAGAAATTCCTGATACCCCTTCATTCACTTAGGCTAAAGAGCAGGTGACAGGAAAGGTGGAAGCTTGTCGTGCTGTTGCTCGTAATCAGAAAATATTGCTCTCTTCTGCAATGCTATCACTCTAATGCTTTCCTTCTTAAGGAACAAGTTTGGTTTTTGTTTTTGGTCTTGCAAACCGTTTCCTTATTGAATATGCTGGTGAGACTGTTCCTTTTTTTTTTAATAAAATTTTTATTGCTTTTAAAACAATAGCAGAAAAACAAAAGGAACAAAAGGAACAAAACACAGAGATACATACATTACCAAAAATGTGCTTAAAACTAAGTGAAAAATACAACAGAAAAAATAGGATATATGTCATTATAACAGTAAACAGTAAACATTCTCTATATAATTATCTAATGCAAACATTGCAAGTGTATATGTGTGTGTATTTCTTATATACTTACATAACTCATACATTTTAACCTACTCTGTTTTGTATAATGTCCCATATTTCATTATATTTATTCGTACAACGTCTAGGTCCATAGGCAATCTGCTCATAGGTAGCAATTGCAATCAGGTTTAGCACTGTGCTAATTAGTGCTAATCAGGTCTTCAATCCATAGCATGAAAGGGGCCAAACATTCATCTTTCCAATGTTGCAATATCAGTCTTTTAGCTATAATAAGAGCACAGAGAATCCATTTATGTTATCCAGTTGTCAAATTCCGTGTAGTGGATATGTAATTCAAAAGAATATTATCCTCTGAAAATTTTACCCTTTGTTGAGCAGTCATATTTATATGCTGGTGAGCCTAACTGTGCTTTTCTTGGGATGATACTCTGTTAAAATATGCTTGCTATCCTAGAATGCAATCACAGCCTTGAGCTTTATTTCGGACAACAGCCCGAGGAGATGGTGGATGCAAAATTCTACAGCAACTTTCTTGCCATGTTACAAGCTGAGCAGCACATATATTTGAAAAGGCCTGGGTTTTTTTTTTGTTTAATACATTTCTCCTTCCAACTAACCACTGAATTGTTTTTGATTTTCTGCTTTTGCTACTAAGGCTGTTGCTGCCATCTATACAACACAGGCAAAAATGTCTGTGTTAACACATTTTAGGGCTGGCTTTAATTTGTACAGTGCTCCCTTTAATAACAATGTCTAATTAAAACATCTGTTAAAAAGTCTGTAACATTAACTTTACAGGCAGAATTTAATAGAATTATGCTGGGAATTGCTAGCATTTAACGGGTTTCCTAATTACAGTGCTTAAAAAATCCACAAAACCAAACCCTTCCCTTTTTTATTATTATTATTATAACAGCAAATACTATGCTCAAAAGACAGACAAGCTTCTAATAATGGAGTGTGACCGAACCGCAACAGCTTCCAATCAAGAAGTCTAGAGATCTACATACAGTAGCTGTGCTCAAGTTGTAGAGAAACAAGAGTGGATTCAAAACAGAATATGTGCACTCTTTTCAGAGATTATTTTTTAAAATAAAATCATGGATGAATGTTTCTAGATCTCATGAATTTTTTTTAAAAAAGCAGGTCAGCCTACAGAACATTAAATGTTTGCTTCAAGCTGCAATATCTACAACAGACACCATTTTCTGATTTCAGTTTCCATATAGTAAAGATACAGAATATTTTGTTACTACTCCTGTTATTACTCCTTTTGAGTAAACATTTAATTATATAAAAGTTATTTTTTAACTATACCTACACAGTAACTTCCAGTTTACAGAGGAATAAATCATTTGATATTTCTTAGAGTCTGACTACTTCAAGTAAACTGGAGAAAAATAGCAAATTCTCTTTCCTTTAATATGCAAATGTATACAATAACTGCAAATATTATCAGTACATAAATAACTATCTCCTGCATTAATCTAGACTTCCTTAAAAGCACTAACTTTAAGGAACATGAAAATATATAAAAATATATAAGTATAAAGAAAATATAAAGAAAAATATTTCAGACTGAGAAACTGATTAAATCAATTACAAATTTTGGACCTTCTGCCCATTCTATCAGCACCATATCTTTCTGTAAGCAGTATTTCATACAAACTATGAAAAGAAGAACAGCATAAAATATATCCTAAACTTCTAAATTTTGAGTTGGCTATTCATGAATCACACTGACTGCATTCACTCATTGCATGAAACTGAAATGTGGTTCCTTTGCTTTTGATTTATCTGACATGTGAATTCAATCATTATTTGTAAACTATGGTTTATGATTTAAGCACTTTTGGACTGTCCCACAAACCACAATGGTATGATGTGTGAATCCAGACATTCAGTCTTCACTTTCTGTAACTGATAACTTCGCAAGTAACCCTACATTAGAAGGCTGAAGAAACATATCACCCTCCTTCTTTAAAGATATATCTTTTCAACCTAAGAACAAACTGAAACGAACTGCATAATTTCAACTGGTTATTTCTAAACATTGTGGACATCAGACACAGAGAGAGAGAGGGAAAACAAACAGGAAAGCTACCTATTAAATAATATGTGCCAATAAATGTCTGTCCTCCTAGCACATACTCTTATACGTACCTGTAAGGTTTAAAGTTTCTTTGAGCCTCTCTTACCTTTCCTTAGTGAAAGAAAGAGATTATAATTCAAATACACCCTTTGAGCGACACAAAGTTAATTATAGTGTTGTAATGGTGATTAAAAAAACTACTTTTAATTCGTGCACATGGAAATATCACACAAAAACATAGGAGGGCTCTTTTTCTGTAGAATTTTTAAAATATAGATTTTTTAAAATTTTGTTATTAAAAGTAGTGACAAAAATGTAATACATTTATTTTTGAAGAAATTAACTAATAACAGGCCTTAGAATATCATAGCTAATCTTAAAGGACAATTTAGAATGGTATAATTTATTAACAATTCATTAAATATGGATAGATAAGCCAGATGATATCCAGATCTTTTGTCTGTTTATCTGGCTGCAATTTGGTTGATTCATCCAAATTCTCTCCATAGTTATCTATTTGTCTGTTTACTTGTCTATCGGCCATCTATATACAGGATAAACAAAAACTACCATTCCACAATTTATTTTCTTCTTCTTATCTCAGTTTTTTTAAAGAAATCTATTCAGAATAATTGCCTCCCAAATGTTACCATCACACACATGTCTCTGTCTGTGGATATGGAATTAAATGCAAAAACCTAAAGCCTTCATTTGCCTTGTGTTTGCTTTCAACCTTCTGCTGGCAAGGGGGTGTGTGTGTTTCTAGACTGCCATTTCCTCAGATTGAAGGAAGTAATTTATTGGTGACTTTCTTATCAAATGGTCTCTTCCATATCAATGGAACTTGAATACATTTTATCCGAAGCGCAAACATTTGCAGGCTCAGTAATGTTTAGAGCTCTTTATATATATTGTTTGGTTTCTTTCTCCAAATTTTGTTAAAAATAAAATGCGAATATTCCCATTTGGAAAGGAAAAATAAAAATACATTTTCTTTCCTTTTCTTACTTCTGTTTATAAGTACATATTTATTTTATTAAAAGATGCATCTTTCACTACCTTCTGCTATTTCTACTGCTTTTATAAAGTATTTATAAAATACTCTCAACTACCTGTACCAATATAATAAAAAAGTTATTTCTACCCTTATAGGAATGAAGCCTGCTGCAATCATAGATTTAAAAATATATACCAGATTTTTTTATTTCATGACTTTTATTGTTTTATCAATGTATAACATACAAAGAAAAATAAAAATAGGAAATTAAAGGAGGGAAAAAGAGAGAGGGGAAGAAAATATGAGGTATAAGGAAAGAAAGAAAAAGGCATTGATTTCCAACTCTTTTTTAGCACAATACAAGATAACAACATTACAGACTCAACTTTTTACTTTTACACATTAGTACATAGCTAGCCATTTCTATAACAACAAATCTATCTAACTGGAAAAACCAAAGTCAAGGTTTCATATATTTTTTATTTTAGAAATGTTTTTAAAGATAAGTTTAGTGTTTTAAAATGGATTTTAAAAAAGTATTTTTCCCTTTAAAGTTAAAAAAATCTGAAAGAATACAGTGAATTTGGTTAATATAAATGGTGATAGTTTATAAAGATTATTAAGTGTGAATATTTCCACAGCAAGGAAGATAAAGCAGAAATGGTTAAATTGATTGTTTTATTCAAAGAAGAGAATATATTTAATTATGTTTTTTATTTGGATATCACTTCTGGATTTTGTGCTTGTGATGGAATATATATATTGAAAAAGAGGTTTTTGTTTTTAAATCATTTATTCAGGCACACAAACCTGTTTCTGCTCTCCAGATTTTACAATTCCTCCCCGTTCCTCCTAGACTGAGTTACTTTCGCAATGGAAAAGGAATCAAAAAGTTGTTGCTGTGGTGATGGTTGTTCTACTTTTCCTCCAAGTGGGTCCAAAAGGAAAATAAATAAATAACTTCCATTAAAAAGCATTACAAATAAAACTAGGAAACAAAAATATACCACGTAATACAAAGATTAAAGGGCACAGGAACAACTTTTCCTGCCTGTCATTTATAATAAGCCAGCCTTAGGGCAGACTGAACTTTCCTTAAAAGGCAGTTCCATTAATGGGCTGCTATTCCTAGCTACTGTCCTGAGAATCAGTGATGGGAGCAAGGCCAGAAGTCTTAAGCTAAACATAGTACTGAGGTTAGATGGAATTGGGGGAAGCACATTTGCAGTTATCCACTTGTGAATTTATGAATCACTGAATGTAGACTATTTCAGTCTTAGCAGGCACACTGGCCAAAGCTGGGCCTCATTGCCACTAAGATTATCAATATCTCTAATGACAAAATCAAAAGAAAATATTATCATACTTGTAACAGATTTGTTATAACTTATTAATTATTCCCAGGCCTCAGAGCCACCTATGCATAGCACCTCCTTTGTTTGCAGATCTTCAGGATTTTGGCCCTCATTTAGTTCCTCAGTTGATCTTCAACTTTTTAGAGTCAATTCTTTAAAAAGCTCCAGATTCCTTCATCTTTTTTTTTTTTTTTTTACAGCACTCTCTGGGTGGTTTACAACATAGCTTTATTTGCATATTTCCCCCAACAATCTGGGCCCTCATTTTATTGACCTCAGAAGGATGAAAGACTGAGTCAACTTTGAGCCCTGTCAGGATCAAACTCCAGGCTGTAGGCAGAGTCAGACTGTAATACTGCACTTTAACCACTGCGCTACCAGAGTTCTAACACTTTATAATACTTTTGGTTGTGCAAACATCAGAAAGAATCCTGCTGGAAAAAAAAGAACTGGTTGTGAAATACCTTGGGAAACGTGAAACCCCTGCCTTGTAATTGAATATGAACATTTTTTTGTTTTTATTCCAAATAAGAATAAGGATTGCAAATTGCTGTAGGACACTTCCTGGTAGATTCTCCTACCAGTGGTCTCCTACACATTGTGCCTATAGCTCAAAATATACTTTGCTTGATATTTCTTCAGAGTTTAGTCCAGCCTGTCATGGTTCCGACAGAGACGAATAAAGCAGAACTCCGAGGGTTTCAAATTCTTCAAAGAACATGTTTATTAGTTACAAAGTATCGGCACGGTCAAGAGTGAAACCAAGTCAGGATACACACGTAACAATTCCCCAATATAAAGTTAAAAGTCCCAGCCATAAAACTATGCAAGCAACTATGTTCCCCAATATGATTATTTGGCGGGCTTTTTACACAACGCCCAGCCTCCAGTCTCAGGAGCAGCTGATGACCTTGGTTCCCATGGGACAAAACATTATTTTGACTATCAAAGCACTTGGATAACCCCCCTCCGTTCTATGTGGCAACCTAGAATGAGAGGAAAAGTTGCTGTAGCCATGCTCATTTGTAGAGTTGACACAGCCCTTTATTTGGAAATGGGCCCACCAACCCAAAAGAGATAAAAAGGACATGAAAATAATGTACCATAATTGGGGGAGGAATCAGTGTGACTTCTTTGACGGTAACATGGCTGTGTATACTTACCATGGTAACCATTTTGTGACATTATGCATAGTTTGCCTCCCAAATTTCAAAGGCTATCATACGAGTTTTAGGTATTTAGGAGATTTTATTTTATTTGAATGGGAAAGGGGAATAAATTAAAATGTACCCCCTACAACTCTAAGGAAACGAGGCATTCCTTCTACCATATAAATTATGGTATGTTTTGAGAGGGAGGCAAATTGTCAGTTTTTCCTTCTACTTAATGTCAAACTTTTTTTTAACTTGAGCTCACATTATTATCATCAACAGATGTTCATCTAATAAAAAATATCAAGCTAATGGTACTTTTACTTTTCTCTGGCAATGGCTGCATTTATCTGGTTGAAAAGCAGGCAGGGTGGCTGATTAGATTTTTTTTTAGAGTTAAATTCTTTTCAAAAATCAAAGTTTTGAAATTAGTGTGCAAGTCTGAACTAGCTCAGGAAAGGTTTGATAGTCTTGCACTGCATTCTGCATATGAGGAATAGAAATTACAGTTCAGCATGTGGGCAGACTTGATTGGACCGTCTTTCAGTTGATGGGTTCTTCTGTTCAATTACTACTAAAATTCATCAAACGGAACAGAGTGGTTTTAATGCCAGTAATTGTTGTACAGAATGCTCTGTAATTGGTCTTACAAATGAAGCTGAAGAGAGCAAGAGCAACCCCCATTGAAAATGAATCTGTCTTGCCACTGAAGAGTTCAAGAGTCCGTCCTAAAATCCATTTCATGGGAAAGTGTTTACCCCATTCTAACTCTGGTTCATTTTGTTTAAAGTCTTTTTATTTGCTTATTTTTGCGTGCTGTATGCAAATGAGGAAGCTAATGCTTTTGTTTTACTTGTGTATACCCTCCTTACTAATCAGCATGGCTCAAGAAGTACATCAGGTCTCATTTTTGTATTAATTTTCTCCCCTAAATATCCCTGCATCAGCCTTTCCAGCCTGGGGCCTTCTAATATGTTACAACTACAATTCCCAACATTTCTGAGAGGGAGTCTGCCCTATATCCAACTGGCATTGATGCTCTTCCTTTGATTACGGGCTCATATTCCCTTCCACCATTTTGTTTCCAGTTGTCTTCCACTGCAGTGGATTCAGATATTCACTTTGAAAATCACTGGCTTGCACTGAATTTTTTTCAGTGGCAACAAATAATTAGAAATCTTAGTAAGAAAAACCTATTTTTGTCAAATTCAAAAGTCAGCAAGGGATTAGTTCTATTTCAAATGCAAGCACTGCCTTGTGATTTGACTGTTATAGCTATGAGCCCCCTAAGAAGCCCCTCCAAACTAGAAAAGATTGCAATGAACAACGAATACAATACATATTTAAATATAGATAAAACAGCGTCTGCATAATACTAATATTGTGCATAAAACATGGGCAATTTCTCACATCAAATTGTTTAAAACAGCAATCCATACAAACTGAAAAAAAGGAAATGCTCTGACATTATATTGCAGAATTGAATAAAATATGAACTTAAAAAAATATTGATACTCTCTGTCTGAATTGTCAGAGAACAAAAATGGATTCTGTCAATTACATCTAAAAAGTAGAGCTTGAATGAATTAATGATGAAGGACAAACATATTATATTTAAATGCTTCAAGGTGGCTATATGGTTGCCTCTGTACCATTATAAGGCCTTGCATGGCAGAAAAGAAAGAGAGAGAGGGAGACAATGTTTGACAAATTACTGTAGGGAGTTGGATTGGGAGCTGCCCAGAGTTTGGTATAAGATGTTTTAAATAAATGAACATGTGGCACTTGGATCCTTTTTCGGTTGTTTTTCCAGATGCCAACACTTCTCCAACCACAACTCCTTGAAAAGTATTTTAAAACTGAAAAACATAGAACTGGTTATGGTTATATTATATGCTTTATTGGTTTTATGAGATGTAAACCACTTACCATCATTAAATGAAGCAGCATACAAAGAAGTATACAAATAGGTAAAAATAAATAAATACGGTACCATAAATTCTAAAGTAAGCCTAACACAGGAAAAAGACTATGCAAGGGGAAAAAATAATAAAATCTGGGTCCTAGCTGCATGAGACATAAGCAAGTCCACCTAGTTAATCTACTCAATCTATTCAGAAATGCAACCCATTTCTGATTATTCTGGGTGGCCAATAATGTCAACATATAAATTAATAATCTCAAACCCATACACAAATGTTTTTTCCATTATTGCCCCTATACTGTGCCCCATATTCCCAGAAAAATGTAACATGGCCCTCAGCCCCCAAATGATTATCCATTCTTCCCTGGTCTAATGATCTCTGGGCTAAAGATTTGTGTTTGTTTTACTAAACATCACTGATTATGAATATTGGACTACAACAATCTTTGATCTCCATCTTCTATATTTCCATAGCAGGTGCCAGCACTTAACTGACCCTAATTAAACATGATCAGGTGTGATTAATAAATACTTGGATGGGAGATCATCAGGAAATCTTGTGATGATTCTGTCTGAAAAGAAAAGTGGTGTAATAGACTACATGGAGCGGTAGTTTCCTACGAAGGAGAAAGGCACATTGCAAGAAGGTGCGCAAGACAAGAGCCAACATAGCCCAGAGCTGGCTTGGAGACAGATTTGCTATAGCTGCTCTCTAAAATCTCCCAGGGTATATACATTAGGGTGAGAATAGTAAAGATCTAGTCCAGTGTTTCTCAACATTGGCTGCCTGTGGAATTCTGAGAGTTGAAGTCCACACATCTTAAAGTTGTCAAGGTTGAGACACACTGGTCTAGTCTGACAGGATTCTGTCTATATGGTGTGAGCAAATAAAAAACTGAACTTTGGCTGGATTGTTTTGTGTTGTTCTTGGGCTAGGCCTAGCAGGCCTATTGGTTAGACTAGAATGTCAAAAGCCATGGAACCAGGCCAATAACAAATCACTTTCTTATGTTGCCAATAAAATAATATGGAAATGTTTATCAGGAAAAATTTACCCTTTTACCCTCTAAAACCTTGACTGACATCACAAAGATAAGGTTCAATATAAGAGAAGAAGCATAGCTCAGGGTGTCTTGGTGCTCTCTGAGTTGGATAGTTTGCCTGTAGATGTTTCATTACCAAACTAGGTAACACCATCAGTGTCAATGAAACATCTGCAAGAAAACAATCCAGTTCAGAGAGTCTCAAATATAAATTAGCTAGGATGGAAGGCCATGAGATTTTAGGCAAGATAGATCATTTGTGTGTGAGTTGGGGTGGGTGAGGGTTGGAACTTCTGGAAGAGGCTTATGGAAAATAATTCCCACACTGTTTCCAAGAAACTATATAACCATGGATCATCAGGACTAAAGCTCAACTTGAAACTATCTTTATCATTATGTTCTGAAGAAATTCTCATTCATTATTTGCCTGCAGAAGGCAAAAATAAGAAAATCTGTAATACTGACTGTTGGAAGGTACATTAAATCTGGTTTTTGTAGCCCATAGAATGTCACTTAATGCACATTTCAGAACAAGTCATGGAAACTGATAAAAAATGTTCCCTCCCCCTTCTGTGCTTTGAATTATCTCTGGCAAAAATAAATAATACTCATTCAGAAATAAATCATTTTATTTTGCACCGGTTGCCCTGACAACCTTTTAGCTTGTTTTATCATACCCTTGCCTCCCCGTGCTCTGTTTATAAGGAATTTGGAAACCGATTAAGCCTTTCATTTTGGAAAAAAAAAGTAGAAAACCCCCCCAATCCTAGAAAAGATTTGAAGTTTAGTATGAAAAAGTATAATCCTAGTTATTTCTTCTGTACAACCCTGCAAAACAAATGATACCTGGTATAACTACTAGCAAATGCATCTCTACTTGTTTTTCAAAAGAACTTGTCAGTTACAGCATGTAAAGAAGTATGGTATCGTTTTAATCAAAAAATAATATGAAGACAATGAAGGAGTTTTTTTATGAATATAACTGTTGGTCTCGCTAGGCCAATATTGTTCCTTTTGTGATTAACATCATAATATTAATCCAGAGAGTACAGGTGGTCCTCAAATTACGATCACAACTAACCCCAAAATTTATGTTGTTAAGTGAAACATTTGTTAAGTGATTTTGCCCCCATTTTATGACTTTTCTTGTCACAGTTGTTAAGCAAATCATTGCATTTGTTAATGGGATTTCCCATTAATTTTGCTTGTCAGAACATCGCAAAAGCTGATCAACCATGACCACAGGACACGGCAGCTGTCATAAATATGAACCAGCTGCCAAGCATCTGAATTTTGATCATGTGACCATGGGGATTCTGCAACAGTCGTAAGTGTGAAAAACAGTCATATGTAACTTTTTTCAGTGCCACTGTAACTTTGAACAGTCACTAAATGAACTGTTGTAAGTCGAGGACTACCTGTAGTTTCATAAACAAAAGCAATCCTTGTCCACAGGAATTTGTTATTTAAAATTGTCAAGAATGATGGAGATATTGACTGCTCAATTGACCACCTGTACTCCACAGGGTATGGTCACAAAAGTCAAGATGGTGGATGGAACAGTGTGATTGAAGCTTCATCTGTTTTCCACGTGTAATACAAGTAAAAAGCAAATATTATTTCCGGACTTTTTGTTCGGATCCTTTAGGATGGAAAAGTTATCTTATAACTTTTTCCATGCATTCTAGACCTCATTCTAAATCCTTTGAATCCTTCTTCTCAGCTAAAGTCACTTTGAGAGCTATAATCCAAAATCCCCAAACAAGCTTATTCTGATCCAATTTCCAATGAATACATGGGATTTTCTCCCAAATCCAAATTTTAAGACTACAGTGTAAAGCTGGCATGTTACAAATTTATTATCGGAAAGGAGCTTGTTGAATGCCATGACTGATTTTCAGTAGACATTCATAGACAATAGATAAGATAGAGATAAGATAACCTTTATTGTCAATTTTTTACTTTGGGCACAACGACACACATCAAAAATGAAATTTAGTTGCCCACTCTCAAACTGAAACACAGACATGACACACACCTAAACATACTATATACAACATATGTACAGGCCCATACCCCTACATATACATAACAAATAAATATTAAATACTGTCCATCTTGAATATATAACAGAAGGAGGAAGCTTGAGAGTTCACAAGGTTAATGCTGTATGGAATGAAACTATGGCTGAATCTGGATGTTCTGCTTCGGATACCATGAAGCCTCCTCCCAGAAGATATCAGGGAAAACAGGTCATGAAGAGGATGTGTAGCGTCCCAGACAATTTTGCGAACCCTGCTCAAGCAACACTTCTGTGCTATGTCCTAGATGGGAGGGAGGGAACTGCCAATAATCTTTTCGGCCATCCTCACCACTCTCTGCACCGCCTTCCTATCTGAAGCAGTGATGCTTCCAAACCAGACTGTGATGCTGTATGACAGGATGCTCTCAATCATCCCCCTGTAGAAAGTGGTAAGGACAGGGGAAGGAAGATGTGCTTTTCTCATGCGACGCAGAAAATGCAGGCGCTGCTGTGCCCGCTTCACCAGTGTCTCGCTGTTGAGCGATCAAGCCAGCCTGCTCATTAGCTGCACACCCAGGAATTTGATGCTGGTAACCATCTCCACAGGTGAATCATTAATGCACAGAGAAATGTGGCTGTGCCTGCCTTTTCTGAAATCGACAATGATCTCTTTGGTTTTTCCGGTATTTAAAACTAGGCTGTTTTCCTTGCACCAGTTCACCAACCCCCCAACCTCCTTGCGGTAAGCATCCACCTTGTCATCCTGAATAAGGCCCACTACTGTTGTATCATCTGCAAACTTCACAATATGGTTGGTGGCAAACCTAGCACAACAGTCATGGGTCAACAGGGTGAACAGCAGCGGACTTAGGATGCAGCCCTGAGGAGAACCTGTGCTCAAGAAAATGGTATTAAGAAGTAATATCTGAAGAGTTAAGGAAGAAATATTAAAAGCTGCAATGGACTAGTCCAGTTACAAGCATAAACAACCCCCCAAAAAATTCCCACCTATAAAAATGAAGGAAAGAGGTGTGAAGCAGAATTTTGTCATGCAGCATTGGTTTTTTTTCTCCCCCCTGGAATCAGCTAGTTTAGGGTTTTGTACAGGAGAGCTCAGAAAAATAAAGCACACTACTGTACAGAGAGATCTCCATGCACACACATTACTGAGTGTTTGTGACATAAAAACTGGAGCTAATTAAAAGCACAGAGTAAATGAAGGGAACAAAATTCTAAATTGTATGTGAGAAAATTAAGAAAATGTCAAAGACAAGGTCACTTATATTAAAAAAAAAAAAAGTGATGGGAGAACCTATCCTGCCAGTTCTGTCTAGTAATTTGTGATTGCACACTTCACATTTAGTAATAATTAGATGGAAGGTTCTTGAATTTTTAAAAGACATATTCATTTAATTCATTTCACAAAGCTCATTTTATACTAAATTTGTTCCTCTATTCCTACCCATGTATTTTAAAACAAAACAAAATCCATAAAACTCTAATTTATGGGTGGATTTATTTTAAGCTGTAGACCTAAATGTCTTACTTTATACAATAATAAGCATTCACCTTTGAAAAATAAATAAATAAAAACATACGTTTTAGAGATCATTAAACAACTATATTTTATGTTTGGACTTTTTAAAGCTATGACTTAAATTTAACCTATCAGATATATAAAATAATAAGCATTCACCTTTCTGTTTCAATCAGTATCATATATTAGGCATAAGTAACATATTGCTTTTTCAGTAAATAGACATATGGAATGTAATTTCTATACAGCTTACAAAAGTCTTACTGAATTCTAGGAAATCCATAACTTTCTTCAAAGGTTTTTTTTAATATTTAGTTTGTGCTGTCCAACTTTTTAAAATTATGAAGCAGTTATTGCATTCCTTAGAAAAAAAGCTACAACTTTCCCTGATACAGTTAACATTTTATAACACAAATTCTTAAAGTCAAAGTGGAATAACTTGGTGCAATATTTTTTTATAAACCAAATTGGAACTGGTAGCCTTAGTTTAAATAAAGAAATGCAGTCTCTTTCTTTCTTTCTTTCTTTCTTTCTTTCTTTCTTTCTTTCTTTCTTTCTTTCTTTCTTTCTTTCTTTCTTTCTTTCTTTCTTTCTTTCTTTCTCTTTCTTTCTTTCTTTCTTTCTTTCTTTCTTTTTCTTTCTTTCTCTCTTTCTCTCTCTCTCTCTCTGTCTCTCTCACACACACACACACACGCACACACACGGAGGGAGGGAGGGAGGGAGGGAGGAAAACAGAATAGAAGCTGACCAGATATTGGGAAAGCTTCATTTCCTAAACACGGTGCCATGCTTTATTTAGCAAAAGAAAAAGAAGAAGAAGAAGAAGACACTTGCATGGAGGGATGATCCTGAACCTTTTAGTTTCTGGGATTGTGTAGCATTGTGGCTCACTAGTAATAAATGCATGATAACTATGAAAATCAAACTTTGGTGAGTTTTAATGAAAAGTGCTGAAGAAGTTTTTTCATGAATTGAATTTACATGATTGTCTATGGAGATTCTCAGTCATCCAGGTCACGGTTGTCCCAAAGGTGCTTTTTCAAAGGAAACTGGACTTGGTTTTTCCTTGAAGACATTTCGCTTGTCATACAAGAAGCTTCTTCAGTTATTCAGATCAAAATTGTGGAACTGAAGAAGCTTCTTGGATGAAAAGCGAAACGTCTTCAAGAAAAAACAAAGTCCAGTTCCCTTTGGAAAAAGCACCTTTGGGACAATTTGCATGAGTATGAAAAGCATGCTTTAATTGAAAGGTGAGCTTTTAAAATGTGAGATCCTTCTCTGACTTGGATTAAGTAATGGGAACATTTTGTAAATTACTAGTTCAGACCTTTTAATAATGTGTTATATTTTTAAGAAGGAACAACCAATTTGGAATGCAACTCCAGTATCTGAGTTTGTATAAACAGCTTACTCAGAACACATTAAAAAGTATTGTAGGAGGCAATCTGATCCTGATTAGGACCACGATTTTGATCAGTGCCCAAATACAAGCTTAATCATGATATTCAAAGGATAATTAAAAAGGGAGGGCAAAGTAGGGACCTTCTTGCTTTCACTCCATTTCAGGAGGCAGAAGTTAGTTTATTTCCACTTTGGAAGAATTGAATACTTCATTTCATCTGAAAAGAAAATTAGGGAAATTTAGGATCAAAAGGTTCCCTCATGACAAAACGAGGGCTGCTTATAAGAATAACCAATACTGGCTTGATGGGCAAGGATCCAGCTTATTAGAAATCAGTTCCATGTGCTCAAAAACATTTGTCTCTGCTGATTTCAGCCAATGTCAAACAAGAGCTTATAAGCTAAAGCTAATAACTGTCAAATAATTAATAATTACCAGTAGTAAATATTGCTGAAGGCTAGTTGCCAATTGAGTGGGATCCAAAAAATGTACAAATAGCTCTGTACAATGAAAGGGACTGAAAGCATGCACTTCAGCATGAACTGAATTGCAGTTCATCCATAATCCTGCCAGGTACTAAACCAATGTTAAAACTGATAGGACTTACAGAAGTAGATCATGATATGGGCAGTGGTGTTTATAGTTCAGCAAGAAAAAACAGGCATCTGGATTTTGGCCAGAGAACCCAGACATATATTAATATTTCTGTATCTGTGACCCAGAAATTGGCCATGGAATCAAATGTCAAAGCCTAACTAAGCACCGAAATCAGACTTAGACAGAAATGGAGTGATCAACTATTTACAAATATTAATAGAATATCTTGGGATTTTTTTGACATCAGAAGAAAATTGAGTCTCATGCTGTCATTGGTGAAAGATGGAACTAATAAAACTTGATTGATTTTGAGATTGTGAGAACTCAAAACAGGGTGGCTATGGAATTTGTAAAAGTTAATTGCAGTATTCAGACTTAAGCATTTAATTGTATTTTTGTGGAACCTCTCTGAATTCTGATTGCCTAGAATAAGTAAGAATTTCTAGAGTTAGCTAATAGAAGCCTTTACTTCTTTTTTTATTTCTCAAGGAGAGGAGAAAAAAAAGGAATAGCTGGTGAGCCTTCCTCATGCATTCAATCTTAAGGCCAATAGCACACTAATGATTTAAATCACTGAAGGAATATAAATACTCTCCCCATGACTTATTGAAGAAAAATAATATTTGGATTACTCCAGAAGATGTAGTAAGTCCGTTTAAAGGGAAAATGGCCAGAATCTCCATGGTATTTCTTTGGAATTAAAATGATATATATTCAGGGTAGCAAACATTTGTTTTTGAGATCATGATTCTGTTTTACATTTTGTATCTAATAATACCAACATCTGTATCTCAATAAAGCACAATCAACTAGAAAGTCTGGAAAGTGATTTAAAATCAATGAGAATCTACTCACTGACAAGACCCACCGACATGACCCTCTGGACTAAAGAAGTATTTACTTCTTTATATGCAGGGCAAATACCTTTAGTTTTACCTCTGAATATGAGTTAAATTAATTCTGCATTTTCAAACCAAGGCACCAACTGAAACTTTCTTCAAATTTTGAAGTGTAGCTTACAAACAATTTTAAAAAGTAAGATAAACAATAAATATTTACAAATATTAATACATTTATTGGTTGAAAGTCCAATTTATTAGGGAAAACTGTACAAAATGTGAACCCTAGACAAAATTGCAAATAAAAATGTACAAGATGTAGTGAAAATATTTTTAAAAACCCTTAAGTTCAAATCTGCCAGCTTCATAAAAATCAGATAATGATAACAACTGAACTTGATATATTTCCATGAATAAGAAACTGAAAAAAATGATACCTTTATCGATCCCTATTTCTGAGATGAGACTTTTAAAGCTGAGATTTTTAAAAGTGCACAAAATTGCAAATACAAGCATTATCATCTATCTACATGCGCATTATATATACATATATGGTCATTCAGATAGCTTTGTCTGGTTGAATATTTAGCATCCTCCAATTTTTATGTATCTGTTTTCCTTTGGAAGTGCTGAATGAAGCTGTAACAAAATGGATAATGTAGGCCTAATGCTTCCACAAGTTAATAAGAACGCTGCAATGAATCTCACATTGCAGATTGAAGTATATGCTTTTCATATTATTGCTCCAGACTTTGAGATGATTACATAACCTTAATACAATAAATCTTGTCTGATGTGAATTGTGCAGCTGTAACCACAATCCATTTTTACTAAGGTGGCATTTCTGTCATCTTGTTAAACACAAACATTATATATGCACAAGTCATGATTTTATAACCGTTACTTCTGGCAAACAGACAGCTTTGTCAGTCAGAGAAATCAGCAGAGCACAAGTCAGCCATACAGGTACTTAAGGAGCTGGCTATAATGTCTGCATTTGCGGTGGAAAAGACTGCCTTGCGGATTTTCACATCTGCATGTATAACTTTAAAGGATTGAGAAAACTGGGGCCTCCAAAATGTTGTACTCTATTTGTCCTAGTTGCTAGCAGGTCATTTGCTTTTACCCCAGTCACTTTTGACAGAAAAATCCTGTGTAGGTTTGCTCAAAAGTGTATGCACAGAATTAATGCAATAGTATCATGTGAGCAAGATTACCAAGGCCTCAGCATCAATATTTAAGTAGAGTTCTCATATAAATACTGTTTTTTCTTCAAGAATTAAAAACATATATAGTCACCATTAAAATACTAAAATTAACATGTCATTTTACTTTGAAATTATCATGTTGATGATAAGGTAGAATCTTCCCCCCCCCTTCCTTTTTCATTTTGGGACTACAATTCCCAAATTTTCCTATACTGTAGCAATAGCAATAGCACTTAGACTTATATACCACCTCATAGCGCTTTTACAGCCCCTTCTAAGCAGTTTACAGTGTTAGCATATTGCCCCCAACAATCTGGGTCCTCATTTTACAGACCTTGGAATGATGGAAGACTGAGCCAACCTTGAGCTGGTGAGGATCGAACTCCTGGCAGTCAGCAGAAGTAGCCTGCAGTACTGCATTCTAACCACTGTACCACCACAACTCTTAACAGCTGTTAATGTGTTTTAACTGTACTGTTAATACCCATGCTGGTTGGGAACTTCAAGAATTATAGTCCAAGATACCTTGACAGGTGATTGGGAAAAGGTGGTGGTTAAAAGCGGCTTTAAAAATTTATTATTTTAAATGAAAGGTAGCAATTAAAAAAAAAGATGTATCCTTGTGCCACCCATTATTACAAAGATCCCCAAAGGCAAGGCTCCTATAGTCAAAGTTGACAGATACTGATCAACACGCTTACAGGCCACCCAGCCCGGGGCCCATACAGCAATGGGGGATGTCGCAGCCTCCCCAGATGGGAAGCCAACAGTCACTGGCTGTGCAGCAACCGAACTGGGGGGGCCACAGCCCCCAAATGTGCAGCAACAGATGGGGGCCTCACAACAACCAGGGGAGATGCAGCCACCAGGAAGTTTGCAACCGCTGGAAGTACAGAAGCAGCAGTGGGGCTGGCCGCTGCCTCCAATTGTGCAGCAACTGCTGAGGGTCCCACAACTGATGGGGATCCAGCAACAACCACCTCCGAGGCCACAGGAGGGCCTACAACAACTGGGGATACCACAACCGCCCGCAGGTCAGCAACAGTGGGGATGGCAGCACATGCAGCAACCACTGGCAGGCCCGCAGCAACTGGGGGTGCCAACACAGCAGCCGCTGAGACCATTGGGGGTCATACAGCAGTTAGGGATGCCGCAGCCGCTGGCAATGCAGCAACAGCCTTGGGGTTGGCAACAGCCCCGGAAGGTGCAACAACCACTGGGAGGCTTGCAGCAACTGGGAATACAGCTGCTGCCATCGGGGGGGCTAGCAACCAGTGGGGATGCAACATCCACAGTGGGGAGGCCAGCAACCACTGATGGCGCCACCTCTTAGAACAACCTTCGATGGGGACCCGGAGAAGCTGATTTTTTCCCTCAACCAGGTGCGCTCTCACTTGAACCGCTGTGCCTATTTCTACCCGAACCCAGCCACTATGGTCAACGTGGTTGCTTCCAGCTTGGGAGGGGAAGCATCCAAGTGGCTGAACAATCTATATAACGAGCAAGCACCCGAGCTGGAGGACCCCCATCTCTTCCTCTTAGGACTGAGAGCAAGGTTCAAGGACCCATCCATTGCCCTCAAAGCAGAGGAGCAAGTCCACAAGATAAAGAAAGCTGGCAGGTGTTCTGTTTCAGCCGAAGAGACATTGAGGCGAGGCAGGAGTAACAAACACAAGTCTTTATTGAGATCACGAACAGAACAGAAGACAAAATGGCGCCATGGCCTTTTATAGCCCCTTGCAAGGGACAGCATCAACCAATCAATGCAAGGCTAGTCTCCCGCCTTGCGCATGCGCACAAGGCTGGAGACAGCCTGTCTGGACCCGGGCAACCACGTGGATTGCCCGGGCCTTCTGCAGCCTCCTGAGCCTGCTGAGTCATTCAGCAGAGTTGTGCTCATCATGACATAATTTGTGATTATATCTGTATTAGCCAATGAGGCAGACTTTAATCCTGGTATTATTATGCCTGAATAGCAGTACTTTTCCAGGATCTGAGTCCAGGATATCCCCCAGTCCTGCTAACTGGAATTCTTTTGCCTTTACAGTAAATGCTGGTAGCTGCACATATTATTTTGTGTGAACAAAACCCTAAGTACATTGCTAAATCATTCCCTTGGTTTTCAAGAAAAGCTGCATTTTGGAGTTGTTGATTTATCATTATTTCAATGGAATGCATTTTGAAAGATGTTTCCACAGAGCTTTCACTTCATTTGGCTTGTGGTATCTGTTCTGTTTCAGCCGAAAAGACATCGAGGCGAGGTAGGAGTAACAAACACAACTCTTTATTGAGATCATGAACAGAAGACAAAATGGCGCCAGGGCCTTTTATAGCCCCTTGCAAGGGACAGCATCAACCAATCAATGCAAGGCTAGTCTCCCGCCTTGCGCATGCGCACAAGGCTGGAGACAGCCTGTCTGGTCCCGGGCAACCAAGTGGATTGCCTGGGCCTTCTGCAGCCTCCTGAGCCTGCTGAGTCATTCAGCAGTCCTAGGACATAACACCCCTCCCCCCTTGGATAAAACAATAAGTGAATACTTATAGTTTTAAAGCAACCTACATATACATGTTTTTTGTTCAATTATCATGTTATTATTTCTAACACAATTATGCCTGCACACAGGCAGACCCTTATACCTCATATTGTTTCAGGTTATCAATAGAACACCCTTCTATGAGTGTCCAGAGTTCTAGAGAACTAGTAAGCCTCCCTAGTACTTGACAGGAACCTCACATAGTCCTTTAGATGCTTGGGTGGACCTTTGGCCCTCTCTGACCTTCTTGGAGCCAGCGTTGGTGCCTGGCCTGTTGGGCTCGGCAAGCCAGGACGTTGATGCCCCCAAGACCCAGGCAACCCTCCAGACTGCTGACTGGCTGGATCCGCTAAACCCAAACCAGAGTTCCTTGGTGGCGTGGAATTCCCCAAGTCCAGTGGTGGCGTGGAATTCCCCAAATCCACAATGGACCCCCCTTGGGAACACTGCCCTTTGAGCTCAAGACCAGCAGCTGCAGTGGCCTGAGAAACTGATTGACTGCCATGTCCCATCGACCCGGTGCCTGTGCCAGAGTCAGGAGCCACTCCATGGCAAAAACCCCTTAAGGAACATGTGCAGGAACATTTGAAGGTCCACCTTGGCAGAGAGACTGTGGTCTACAATCGTAATTGTGGTCCTCCTCCCCCCCCCCCAGAGCAGAGCATGGGGCAGAAGAGTGGCTGGAAAGCCTCCAGCGCAGTTGGTCAATGTGACGTCTGATCACACGACCATCATCTAAGGCCACTTCGTATGACAGTGGCCCAGAGACCTTGCATACCACTGCTGTCACCCAGAGATGTCCAAGTCCATAGTTCCTTGTCCAGACCGGATCGCCCACCTGTAGTCTCCTAGGTGCCCGCCGCTGTGACACCTGTGAAGCCACCCGGTCAGGGTGCAACCTGTCCAGCTTAGTGATGAGTCTGCGACCCCAGCAGAGTTCAGCTGGGCTTTTCCCAGTGGCAGTGCAAGGTGTGGTGCGGTGACAAAGAAGAAAGTCAACTAACCTGTGATGCCAGTTTCCATGAGTGATTCTCTTTAAAGCATCTTTGGTAGTACGCACCATACGCTCAGCTTGACCATTGAAGCTGGATGAAATGGTGCAGATGTGGCATGCCGGATCATGTTGGCTTGAAGGAAACCCTGAAACTCAGAAGATGTCAATTGGGGTCTATTGGGGTCCATGAGACAAGGACATCTGGAAGACCATGTGAGGCGAAGATGCCTCTCAGCACCTGGATGGTCCTGGCAGTAGTAGTGGAGGAAACAGGAACAACCTCTAGCCACTTGGAATGGCTGTCCAAGAGGAGAAGGAAGAATTGCCCCTGAAAGGGCCCAGCGTAGTCGATGTGTACCCTCGACCATGGTGTATGTGTCTCCTCCCACCTATGTACAGGGGCCTGGGGCATTTCTGGCCTTGACTGTTGGCACACTTGGCACCCATGCACCTGGGCCTTGATCTCTTTATCGAGCCCAGGCCACCAGAGGTGGCTACGTGTTAGCGCCTTCATCCAGACTATTCCCGGATGTCCCTCATGCAGAGAGAGCAAGACTCTAGTCCTCAATGAGGACGGGATGACTACCCAGCTACCCCACAGGAGACACCCCTTGAAAGTAGAAAGCTTGTGCTTCCTTTGCCAGAACCTTTGGAATTCTGCACCCGGGCACGTGTCAGGCCATCCTGACAACACCCGTGTCAGCACGTGTGTAAGCGTGTGATCAGTGGCAGTTTCTGCAGCCACGTCCCTGAGGGGAGATTCAGGCAATTCCTGAATGGAAAGAATGTGAAGAGCAGGAGCAGGATCTGCCTCTATCTGCTGTAGAGGTAATCTGCTGAGACCATCTGCATGGCCCATTTCTTTACCTGGTTTGTGAACCAGAGTGTAGTCATATGTTGACAAGAAAATTGACCATCTCAGCATTCTAGGAGATATAATGTGTGGGGTTTGTTTTGTTGTTGTAAACAAACCCAGCAAAGGTTTATGGTCTGTGTAAACCGTGAAATGACGGCCATACAAGAAATCGTGGAATTTCTTTATTCCAGCCACAATTGCCAAAGCTTTCCTATCAATCTGTGCATAATTATGCTCTGCAGATGAGAGAGTCCTAGAGTAGTAGGCCACAGGGACTTGTGTCCCATCAGCCTTGAGATGGCTCAGCACAGCCCCAACCCCATAAGGGGATGCATCACAGGCTATGCACACAGGCAATTGCTCATTAAAATGGGCTAATACCGCATTTGAAGAGAGCAAGGCCTTGACCTCTGTGAAACTCCTTTCATGGACCTCCGTCCATTTCCATGGAGCCTGTTTGTCCAAGAGCCGGTGTAACGGCTCAGCCACTGCAGCCTTGTGGGGAAGGAATGAATGGTAAAAATTTAACAGCCCCAGGAAGGGTTGAAGCTCACTCTTTGACTGGGGGCTTGGAGCCTGCTGAATCACTTGAAGCTTGGATTCAGAAGGATGGATGCCTTCAGCATCGATATGGAATCCCAAGAACTCAGTGGAGGCGACTCCAATTTTACACTTGTTTTGCTTCAGCTTCAGCCCTGCTTGGCGGAAACGCAGCAAAACAGCTCTCAGCCTTTCAGCTAAGTTCACAGATGACTCCCCAGCGATGAGGACGTCATCAAAATAGGGACAGACCCCCAGAATACCACAGAGCGTTCGCTCCATCACACTTTGGAATATGCCAGGGGCTACATTAACCCCAAACTGCAGCCTTTTTACCTTAAAGGCTCCCCAGTGCGTCACAATTGTTTGGGCCTCAGCCGTTGCCTCATCAACAGGTAACTGTTGATAGGCCTGAGCCAAATCCAACTTTGCAAAGATCCGCCCCCCTTGAGGGAGGCCAAAATGTGGCTCACCACTGGCACCAGATAAGCATGCTGCTGCAATGCTCTATTAAGTGTACATTTATAGTCCGCACAAATCCGGACCTCTCCATTGGCTTTCAGTGGCGTGACTATAGGGGTTTCCCATGGACTAGAGTCCACAGGCTCTAAAATGCCTTGCTGGATCAGCTTGTCCAGCTTGTATTTATTTTGCTTTTCAAGGCAAAAGGTACCCTTCTGGGCTTGATTCTAATGGGTGTGATGGCTGGGTCCAAAGGCTACTTCTGTGGCAAACCTTATTAAAGGTGTCTAGGGAGATGATTGATAGAGGAGACCCGGTGTCCAGCTCCATCAACAGGGGAACTCCTTGCAACTTCACGTCAAGGTGAAGTTTCTTTTTTAGAGTCCTATGAACCCCAGTTTTGAAAATGCCCCTACGGGACGCGCAGAAGCCCACCCTATTTTGGCTGGGGACCTTGCTACCTTTCAGAGGCAATTCTACTGTTGACTGTTCCTTCTGGTGACCCAAACAGACGGATGTGATGTCCCAGGCTATCTGCAGGCCCACCGATCAAATGCTTCAGATGTGGACAACAGGGACATCGAGCAGCGAGTTGCCCAGTTCCTTACGCTCAGCAACAGAATAGACTCGGACCACCAGTGAGAAAGAAACCAGCCCAGCAGCCGGTGAAAGAGAAATCCAACTGGATCACGCAGGAACCTGTCGCCCAAGTCACGTCCCCCACTTAGGAGAGTGCCGAACCCCAAGCTGGACCTGCTGCTGCTCTACCCTCCTACGACAGCAATGACAAAGGAGAGAACAACCCGATGGTGAGTCGACACGTCCATCTTTTTTGCTACCTGCCAAACTCATAATCCCTAAGATGGGGGCACAGGTAGATTTGAAAGTACTAGTCGACTCCAGATGCTTTCCAGACTAAGAAAGCTTTCCATGCTTCTAAATAGATATTTCATGAGGCCAAGCCATTGTATAGTTCTTAACCAAGTCAACAAATCACCAACCTTAACAGAGTCATCTGCAAAACAAACAAAAACATTAAATTGTATCAATAAAAACAGGCACTTTCATAAAATTGAGATGGTCTTAAGGAAGTGAGATTGTGTTGCTATTACACAAAATGACTTTTAAGGAGGGAAATTTACAAAGGGGTGACTATTAAAAAAAAATTGGAATAAAGCCAATCCTATGTTGGTATCTGTTGCAAACAGTTATCACAATACAAATCACAGAAAGAGTTTTGAAAGTGATTTTGCTGAGAACCATAATCAATAACTTTATAAATAAAGAAGATTTTTTTCCTAGGATATAAACTAAATTTTAAAAGTATACTGGTACAGATGGTTGAGGAACTAGAATGACCTGAGAGATACAGTATTAATTGTTTTGCTTTAAGAAAAAAAGACAGAATTCAGTCATCTTTTGTAGGTTTCAAATTATATGCTATTTATTGAAAAAAGAAGCAGAAACAGTAGTGAAAAGGAATATCAAAGTATAATCAGAAGAGGCAATCCCATTCACTCTTTATTTCATACTAGACAATCCATGTCCTGTTTCAGAGATATTTTCTTATCTGAACAGAGAAACAGAATGACCACAGATAGGCAAAAAACCAGGAGGAGTGGGAATGACTTCCAAATGTCCATGGAGATTCTCAGTCATCCAGGTCATGGTTGTCCCAAAGGTGCTTTTTTCAGGAGGCAACTGGACTTTCTTGTTTTTCTTTGAAGACATTTCACTTCTCATCCAAGAATAACTTCCAACTTCCTGCTGGCCTCCCCATTCAGGTTCCTTGTGAGAAGCTGGCAGGAAGCATCAGAAATCTTCCTTCCTTCCTTCCTTCCTTCCTTCCTTCCTTCCTTCCTTCCTTCCTTCCTTCCTTCCTTCCTTCCTCCCCTTCTCTCCTTCCCTTCTTCCATCCTCCATGTAATTCAGTCATTATCTTCTTTCCTTTCTTTGCTCCCTTGCTCTCTAGAATTTTGCTGGCTTCCCCATTTTCTTTGCTTGTGGGAAGCCTCCAGGGAAAAAGCCAGTGGGCAAGCCAGCAGGAAGTTGCAAGTCCAAGGTCTACAGGCAGTTAAGTGGCTACTGCCAGATAGGGAAGGGAATGAAGGAGTATGCAGATGTGTGGGTCATGAATGGAACATGGAGGTATGCGAGAGGTGCTGTGTGGGTTGGGAAAGATGCATGGGTGTGTGCCAGAGTTGCCACACTGATAAGGAATGGAACTCAGAATGGGAAGGGTGCCTGGGGTACTTAGGAGTGTGCAAGGAATGTAGGGAGCAGTGCAGATCAGGAAGAGCATGTGATGGTGCCCAAGAGGTGCTGCATGGAGCAGAGAAGGGTGCAGGTCAACTGGATGCACAATAGGTGAAAAGGTGGATCAGGGAAGGCATGTGGGGGGGGGCATAGGCTGGAGAAGCCAGATTGGGGGGAAAACACAGGTCAGGGGAGTGTGCAGGGAATTGGCATGGGCCAGGAAGGGTGTGCAGGGATTCCTTCCTCGCTGTGCATTCCTTTGTGTCTTCCTTCCTTCTTCCCTTCCTTTTCCTTCGCTTCCCCTCTCTCTTTCCAGCAAGCAGGTAAGTTACCACTGCTGGGTGAAGAGGGAGCAAGGGATTGTGAGACTGGCTGAGAATGTTGAAAATGAAAATCATGTGACTACAGCAGCCGCCCAGCTGCACAACAGCAGCCACAACTTTCTCAAATTTCATTCCCTTGGGAGCCATGGGTCCCAGATTTTGGACATATTCTGTAAATTAGTCCATTTAAAGTATATTGGTTTAAAAATTGTTGTCCTATGCTACACCATTTCACCCAGTTAAAGGTCTTGACAACAAGAGTTTTAGTGTTATGTAGATACTGTATGGATCTATTTCTTCATAACTTACTTTGACAAAAAATAAAATCTCTAAATTGGTTATAGAGATTTCTCGTGAAGATGGATGCGGAAATGAATTCAAGTAAAGTCCTGTCCAATTGTCCGCATGCTGCTTTTTAGCCTACTGATTAAATCTTTTTAGTTGACATTCAATAACTAGGGTAGATACTACCCACTACAGAAGCTAGTAAGGAATTTGGAATCCACAGTAGATTTAAAAAAGCAGAGATTAGATATTGTTTAACTTTAAAAATATAATTAATAGTGCTTTGTCTCTTTGCACCTTTTATTCTATTGACCAAGAAGGGCATTAGGAATAAAAAATAGTGAGCAAACAAATTCCTCTGTTGTTCCGTTCTTTATCTCTTCCATGAGTGGAAAACTGATACTCTTTGATTCTTCTCTCTGTTTTCTGACCATATCCTATAAGAAGAACAAAATACTTCTTTTTTCCTTTCTCCTCCTCCCCCTCACCCCATATTAGAATAGGAAGCTCCAAAATGCAGGTCTTCTATGGGACCAAGTCATCAAGTCAATTTTGTTTGTCCTTGTATACGTTAAGTGCCATAGCCAATATGAGCTTGTTACTACTACTAGATCTAGGCTATATGGAAACAGGCAACCCTCAGATAGCAGTAAACAGTTTCAACTAGGTCAGTTTATTGCAATGTAGTCTATCTGGTGATCTCTTTGAAAAGTCACTGCAAGTTTCATGTGGTTTAGGATGCACTTGCAAAGATATTTGATCATGGTCTCCTGTTAGATCAAAATTTCAAAGCCTGCATTAAATGTATTTTAACTAAAATTCATAATTTTGCCAATAATCTTTACAGTCTTAAATGGTTTAACAGAAGACAACTTCAGAAACTTTTTCTATATTACTCTGCCCACTCCTCAAGATCAGACCAGATCAAATATGCCTATCATCAGTTGTTTGCGCTACTGATTGGACTCATCATACTAATGATTGGCTAAATACATCTTGAAGTTGTTTTTGAAATTTGGGATGTTTGTAAGAGTAAGAATGGATGAATATTTCTGCTTTGCTTTCTCTCACATTCAATTTCTTTTTTATGCTTCTGGATTTATGCTTCTAGAGTTGTCAGCTGTTATCAAAAAAGAAACAAAAGCCTTCCATCTCCATTCAGCTATTACCAGCATAGAGATGGCTGTACAATAGTTCCTGCTTACAGTGTTGTCACTGAAGTTGATTTACTGTGTACCTATTGAAGACGAGGAACTAAGAAAAAATATCAGCAGGCCTAATTCACTAGAATAACTATGGATAAAGATTGAGAAATTCAATCCTGGATTATTATTTTTTAATAGCCTAGAAAGCATTCAGTGTCATCAAATCTAATGGACAAAAGAATCACTTTAACCTCTGATGACATTTATTTTTGCAGGATCCAATCGGGGTCAGTCTTCTGAGCTTCCAGACTCACGCTGGAGTCCATCGTCAGTGAATTTCTCTCTAGCTAGAGAGAAGATCCCTGGAGATGGGCTCCAGCACATGTCTGAAAGCTCAGAAGAGAAAGCCTCTGGTCCTGGTGACTGACCCAGATTGGATCCTGTAACATTATCCTGGGACACGTATATTCGCCTTCATTTGTTTAGTTTTTTTCCCCTCTTAAATAGCAATTTCTTTTCCTTGCCATTTGTGAAGAAATGTGCAAATCTTTGGAATTTTTTTTTTTAATGAATTCAGTAAAATACTTACCCATCTCTGTTATAGAGTAGAGGTTTCTTCTTAGAAATCTGAAAGACCTCTGTTATAGAGCCCTACTTAGATTGTCCCATAAAAACCTAAAACTTAGCTTCAACAAACAGGTCTCGGAAAAGATCAATTGGATAAGAAGAAGAAAAAAGGGTCATCACTTTCTACTGACAGTGTGCGATTCCATGCGGATTCCCAAACATCTTAAAAGCTGTCTGAATCTCAGATCTGGTCCCACCTCTCCAGTCCTGTGACAAGCTACTTTAATGGACAGGCAAAGGCCTTCACTGCAATGGCTAAATTTAAAACTCTCCTATGCATCTCTTGTCAAACGCTAAAAGCTTTTTATGTCTGTAGTAGCTGCTCCCCCTCTCACCCGGCCTTCCGTCTGCTGGCATCTGTGACAAATATTACATCTCGCTCTTAGTAACAGTGCAGTGAGTGGCTGGCACAGGCAGAATAAGGCACCTGTAATTTATCTTTGGGAGTTTGGGTTGGATGACAATGCTGGGAACAAAAAGGACTTGGAGCTGTCACCTGATTACTGATTCCAAGATTTCTCCTCTGAGAGTGAGAAGAAGTGAGTTAGGTTGAAGGGTACAAAAAGCAAATCAATAAACAGGTTAGTGTTTGCATCATTATTAACACTCAGGCTGTCAACACACCCATTGAAACTATCGCTCAAGGCAGCTGCAGATTTAATGGTGACTGCAAGAGATTTACTGTAAATGTTAGCTAAACCGAAGCAAGGGAAGGGGGGGAGCTCATCTGACAGATAATAGCTTTTGGCAGCATACATAAGACCCTTTAATGTCTATGCATATAAAATTAAATGATCTCCTCTTGGAATGGGTGTTTCTTCACAGAGGACTTAAATCAAATCCTCCCTCTCTCTCATTTTCTTCTCTGACCCTACTACCATTTTTCTAGGTGGTAGTTTTGAAGGATAGACAGTGCATATCTGTCTGCTTGGTTGCCTCCAGCCTTTAAAACCCAACTAACCATATAAGACCAACATGACATGGATTGTTCATATAACTCAACTGGAACAAAACTGGATTTGTGCTGATATATAATGTACTGGCTTAGTCATCTTTCTGTCCTTCCATTTAGCGAGAAATTCATGAATTCATCAGGGCTCATCAGCGACTTAAAAATACTATGCATTTGTATTCCTATTTAATTTGGAATAAGTGTACTGAACAAAAAAGTTCTTAATCAACAAGGAATGATAAGATATGTATAAATTTAAACATGCCACTAGTTTGCATTCAAAGGTAATTGAAAGTATATCTCTGAAACTGGAAAGGCTATGAATGCTTCCAGATTACAAAAGCTGACAGTAATCAGTAGAAAACTTTGTCAGTAAAATAACAACCAAATGGTTTGATTTTCTACTGCACTGATGGACCTGAACTTGTGAGTTTTGATTTGATATATTTAGATACCTTAATTAAATTAAATGTTATAGCAGACATTTAATATTTGTCAGACAGACATGCATACAGCCAAAGAAATTACAGGCCTGACATAGAAAAAGAAGAGGAATATATATAAGTCAGCTTTACACCAATGACTTTCATTACACATTGCCATATCTTTATATCTTTGCAAACCGTTCTTGTTCCACTACATCCATGCATCAAATCACACACTTCTTTTGTTCTTTAAATTTTTCACCTCTTTCTTTTTCAGGATCTCATGAACACCATCCAGTCATGGCTTTCTGTTTACTTATTAACTCTTTTTTCTTACATTTCATTACATTTCTTACATTTGGTTTTGCTTCAGCCCTATGGCCAAACTACCTTGATATACTTCTTTCATTTCATTTAGTAGCCATTCATTCTTGACCCTATCTCTTCTTATTGCATCAAACACACTTCGAATTGCATCCAATTTACTTGCATGTTTCTCATGACATACCCAACTCTCACTTCCATAACATTACAGGCAGATACATGCTTAATACATAGACATGTTAGCTTCTTCAACATGCATACAATCCTATCCACTACTTTTCTACCAGTACTGTCAAATCTTAAAATTTCTTCATTTATTTCCCATCTGTATTAAATATTCTACCAAAGTACATAAATTAATCTTCTTGCTCTAGTTTTTCTGCCTTCATGCAACACTTACAATTGTTTGCATAATTTTCCCTGTCAAAAACAAGTACTTTGATCTGTCATTCCACACAAATCTTCATTCTCTTACTTCAGTTTCATCCCAAATCATTCATCACTATTATTTATAATTCCGTTCACTCTGCTGCAAGCTCTTTCTTGAGCCCTCTTTACTTGTTCACAAAACATGTCTTTATTTCTTTCAAAATTGCTCTGCATTTTCTCTCTTTCAGTGTTAACCATTCCTTGCTCTCTTTAACTACATTCTTGCAACAATCTTTGTCTCTATATACACATTATACAATAGCTTTCTCTCATCTTTTTCTCTCATTTCTCAGAAGTCGTTCTCTAATGCCCATTTCTTGTCATTCATAGTTTTTTTAACTGTATCATTCCATCAAACGTTCTCTTTCACACTTCTCATTAGCATAACTCCAAACATTTTTGTGGTCTTCTACAACATAATTCTTTTCACTTTATTCTAAACAACTTTCACATCCTCTTTCCTTACACCCATTTTCCATTAGTTCCATTGGGAGATTGCCTTCTAATTCTTTTTCACAGAAGTCATACTCTTTCTGCAATCCTTCAACTTTCACTCTAGTTTCTTTCACTTCTTTCCTTTTCTTCTATGTTCCTTTGTTCACAAGACCCACTCTTGACAATATCAAACATCAGCCTGCCCTGCATTCAGAAGACCTGATTAATTTTATTTAACAAGACTTTCCCACAACTTTATTTATTAAAATATAAACTAGGCTTAGTCTTATTGTGCAATAAACAGTATTCCTTGCTAGTAGTCTATTTATATTCTGTATTCCCAGTCATACAGGGAAGGAAAAGATGAACAAAGGATGGATTGTTTTTTTTTATTTGTCTGTTTTTTGTGGTGGCATATTCACTAAGATAGGATAGGATAGGATAGGATAGGATAGGATAGGATAGGATAGGATAGGATAGGATAGGATAGGATAGGATAGGATAGGATAGGATAGGAGTGAAATACATTTTGGTGGCTATCAGCCAAATTAAATTTTTTCAGGGAAGTTGAGGTCACAGAAAAAGGAGAGGTCATGCCATGCATGTTAATTCAGCAAGGTTCAGCAAGGTTTTTTTGTCTGGACCTGTGATAGGTCCATTCAAGGGATTATTCTCAGAATGGTATGAAACCATTCTGTCAGTCTCAGCAATCATGATTGGAGGGAATTTCAAGGACGATAAAAAGAAGGGTGTGGTTTAGGTTTTAAAATACCTAATGAACTACTTAATCAGATTAGAAGGTATACTAATTAAAGATTCTTAAATCTTGTAGTTGATTAACAACCTTAAATAAATTTGATTATCATACTTCAGAAAAATATATTGTTCATCTCTTGGTTACAATAAAAGCTTGGCATCAGTACTCCCTTTGTTTACTCATCAGCCTTTTTGCTAGTTGAAAGAAACACTCATATAATTGTAATGTTCTAAAATTTATCTTTGACTTTACAATTGGACTTGTCAAAATTCAAAGGTGAAATATAGTGTTGAGCAGATTTGGAAAATATTTCCTACATGAAATCAAAACTAGACCTGAAAAATGATTCTATAAATAAGCCACATGGGACACAAGGAAATATTACAAATAATATTTCTCATTACACATATAAAGCTGTCCTCAGATTCTAACTTATAACCAGAATCTGAAGTGAAACTTCTGATAAGCATCTTTGCACTTTATGAAACTAGAGAGAGATTATACAAAATACATGATTATATAAATTTCTGAGATGCCATTGTGATAATTTGTGTGCATGTGTGTGTTTGGGTGTTAAATTAGGGCATTTTTATTACAAGAAAAAGTGTGCAAAAAGAGCACTTCTCAAAGATCTAAATATAAACTCAAAATCTGTACTAACTCTATACACACATACAAAAAACATGGATATATTATTTACCAAATATATCTGACTTGTTTTATACACACAATGGATCATTTATTTCTTCTGATCTTGGTTCAGCAAAAGCAAGATAGATTCATATGTATGTATACTTAAAACATCAAGAGTAATAAAATAACATATCTTAGTGCATTAACCATGGGAAATGATTATGTCGCACCTATATTTCTTTCTTTGCTCCCAAATCTACATAATGTTTAGTCAAAAGTTAATCTAGGCTCCTCTCCTCTCCTCAATTCAACTCAACTCTCCTCTCCTCTCCAACTCTCCTCTCCTCTCCAGGTGAGAGTCTATTCCATATGTTGCAGGAATATTGGAAAAGCTCAGGAGGATCTTCAGCCCACACAACATACGTGCAGACTTCAAACCCAAGAATACACTAAGCAGAAGCTTGTCCATCCCCAAGGATAAAACACCGAGATACAAATTGAGCAAAGTAGTATATGCAGTACAATGTAGTGAGCCATGTGCAGATCTGTATATTGGGGAAACAAAACAACCACTTCATAAACATATGGCACAACATAGGAGAACAAACCCATCAGGATAAGATTCAACAGTCCATCTGCATTTAAAAGACAGCACAGTCCACATTTTGGACAGAGAGGACCACTGGTTTGAAAGAGGAGTCAAACAGGCCATCTATGTCAACACTGAACAGTCCTCTCTTAACAGAGGGGGAGGGATACGATATCATCTATCTTCAATCTACAACATAATCATTTCAACAATTCCAAGAAGTCTCCACACCCATTTGTACTACTTAGGTGACCCTGATGACACAGATAAGCCTCCAGGTGGCATCAATGACTCTCTAAAAGAATGCAAATGATCAGCTGTCTGCAAGGAGTATAAATCCTTCCAACCCCCACCATCCAGTCAGAGTTGAAGAAGCTTCTTGGATGAGAAGCAAAACATCTTCAAAGAGAGAAAAAAATCCAGTTGCCTTGTGAAAAAGCACCTTTGGGTCAAGATGGAAGCCATGACCATAGAACTGAAAATACCATCTTGATATTTTTGATGCCTTGATCATGAATCTTATTCTGAAATTATAGTGATAGAGAAAAGATGCTTTCTTCTTGCGATGTATGATGTTAGGTCTCAAAAGCTCAATTATATTTTCTGTTCAAAAAGTTACAAAGAAAATAGCAGAACTAAAAATGTGGTATTGAGTGTTCCCCAACCCCTCTACAGATAATCCTTATTTAATGCCTTTCTTGGACAATGACATTCATAGTTATGATAGTGACCAATGCCTGTATTTATATTTGCAGATCTGTAAAGCAAAGGAAAACTAAGATCATAAGCATAGTTGCAGTTTCACTTAGCAATTGCTTTACTTAATGACCAGGTTGCCAGTCCCAAATTATCACTAAATGAGGACTATCTGTATTTCCTGAAGCAAAAGGCCAGAGAATTGGTGTAATTGTTGTATTTTAATTATTCTTGAAGTCACCTTATCCTGCATTTTACAAAGATAAGTTTGGTTTCATTAATTTGTATACTATTGACTTGGAGAGAAAGAAAGAAAAGCACTGTAAAGCAGGGTGAATAAAGAATTTATTTTTGTTTTCATGTACAGAAAGAAACCTGATAGTCAGAAGAAATATTGCAAGAATCAAAACTTGTGGCACACTAGAATATGAACATGTAAAAATATATATCCATAAAGTATTAAAACACTCAAGTGATTCAGGGGGATATTTGGACAAGGTGACCTCCCAGAGTGCATATTAGTTGAATTATTGCCAATAAAGCTTCTTAATGCTTTACATATACATATTTCTCATATATTGAAAGGCTAAGATTAGGGTGGATTATCAATGTAGGGAGGTGCCAAACAATTACTTTCATTATTGAATATTCTATTAATTATTCAGGAGAGGAATCAATTATTCATATCTCATTTAAACGAAAGGAAGAAAATAACATGGACATTTGACAATAAGTGTTACTAGAGGCTTTATATACTGTGGGGACTCTGTCATTGCAACAATGCAACTAAGAAGGGAAAAGAATTATTATTATGGTCGGTTGCATAGTCGGCCAGATGTTTAGACTGAATTTGGATTTTTTTGTGTATTTATTAAGTTCTTCCCAAGGACCTGAGATAGGCAGATGCAGTTTAATAATATTAAAGGTATGGTCACAGGATGTAAGCTGTGTAAAGCTGTCTTTTGCAACTGACTGAGGGTGATTTTGTCAATGCCAATGTTGTTCAAATGGTCTTCCAGATGTTTTGGAATCACACCCAAGTGCTATTACTATTAGTACTGCACTGTTCTTTGTCAGGTATTGACTAGTTCATTGCAGTCTCTCCATTGATGCATTGCTAGAAATGTTTTTGATTCAGCTAAAGTTGGAGATTCTGCCTAGTTTGCAATTTGAACTTGATATCTGCTGAACTTAGTTACAGCTGTTATTTGCTACTTTGTTATTTCTAGTGCTTTCTTGCTCTTCCTTGTTTCTATGTGATATTTTTTGATTAAGCATTTTTTATTTTCTTCTTCTTCAGTTCTTTTCTGTCAACTGTTGTAGCTTGCTTGCATCTGATCTTAGCATGCTGATCTTATTTTCCAATTTGATCTTCCATTTTGTTGATACAGTGTTTAGCTTTTTTTCTTGTTTGTTGACTTTGCATCCAAGGTATTCAGTTATAACTACAGCTGTGTTGTACAGCAGTTGGTTTGTTTCTTGCTGTCAGCTGGTACTTATATTTAATATTACAGTATTGGCATCTTTTAACACTAGTGCTAGCCGTTTCTTTGGAACAAGCTTCAATGCAGGCAACTTTATTCTATTGTTTTTGTGCTGTTCTAGATGCTTAGTTATTCTTTGTTTCAGTTCCTCTTGTTTTTTGTTTTTAATTTGTGGGAGTTTTTTTGTTTTAGTTAGAGAGCTTTGTTCTTTCTGAGAAGGCAGAGGAGAGGGTGCCTGGTTGTGAATGAAAACAGTTTAATAGCCATGCAGGCTTCCTCAACTGCTGACTCTCCCTTCTTTGCCTCTGAGTTACTTCTGGGAAGGCTTCACTTTCTTTTGTTTTTGGTAGACCTTTGCAGGTCTCCCAAATCTCCTTCTGTAAATACTTTATTTCATATTATAAATTAATGTTACTCTGCAAGTCTCTATTCTGTTATTTTTGATTCTGAATGTTTCTAGAGTTGATGTGTTCATTTTCAGATATTTTCTTCTCACTGGATTTGATTTGTAATAACAGATCACTGTTTCTTTGTTTTCAGTCTTGGTATATTTCTGATAGTAAACAACTTTTTTCCAGTAGTCCAGTAGTTGCAGATCCTGGTTGCTCAGCAAATAGTCCTAAGTCCTGCAGCCCATTTGTCACCAGATGTCCAGGAACTCCAGCACTTAACACAATGATAAGGGAAAGAACCAATCTGGTATGGGTTTCTGTAAATTACATTTCACCATATTGTTTAGGAGAGAAGCACTCGTCATCTGGCTTCTCTGATAAAACATGTTGTGTATGGTTGAGCTTCAGGCATAACTCTCATCTTCCTTGGAGCATGCAAGCCCCACAGCTACTGGGTGATTATTATTATTATGGTGGGTTACACAGTCAACCAGATGTTTAGACTAGATTTGACATTTTTGTCCACTTTTTGAGTCCTCCCCAAAGTTATTATTACTTCTTCCAGATGCTCTTTAATCACAGGAAAAATGCAACTCATAGCATGAATGCAGAAAACATTCAGCTATATGATATTTTCTAAAGACTGATCCAACAATATGCAGCTACCACTAAATAATTTTGTTTGCATTTTATTGCTTTGAATGCTCTGGATTTTGTTTTTGATTTTCCAAGTCTCTCTACTAAAATGCATGAACAGTTAAAATACATACACTGCATGAACCCAGTACTAAAAATTGCTAGTTCGTTTTACATTCTGGAAAGTTGTTGACAATATTATGAGCTAGATCCCCGTTCTTCCCATTTTAAGATAAGGAATCAAAAAGGCTCATATAAATATTGTATCGGTCATCTATATTCAGCGAGCCTGTTTGGTGTAGTGGCTAAGGCACCAGGCTTAGGAGATTGTCAGTTCTACTCCTACCAGCTGGTTGAGCTCAGGCCAGTTGCTCTCTCTCAGCCCTAGGAAAGAGGCAATGGCAAACCACTTCCTATATCTTGCAAGAAAATTGCAGGGAATTTTCAGTCAATTGGCAAGTGTCATCACCATCAAAGGCGCACACACACATAAATCTATATTCACTTGTGATCAGTATTACAGTGAAAATATTATCTATTTTCAGTCATTATTGGTCCATTCTGTCAGGGATTTATGCACATGTACTTCCAAAGGTATGGAGTTTCAATCACACTGTTCCAATCACCTTGCCTTTTCTGATACCTCAACCCCCATGGATATGAAGATGATATGAGCCTGACATTGCAGATGCCAGTCAGTTGACACTATCACTATCTACTGTAAAGAGAGAGGAAAAGGTACTCCTATATTGCATCCTGTGAAGAGACTTTCAATCCAGTATTATTATATCTCTCTTTGCCCATTGCATGGGAAATAACATGATAATTGTTCACATAAACTGGGCAGAACCTATGCTCCTCATAAAAATTATAGCTGCAATTGCTGTTTTTGCAGTTATCACCATCAAGTCTTTATCCCTGCATGGTCCAGTTTATATTTGAAGGGATTGCATGCACCGCAGAGAAGCAGCTGCAAAGGAACTAGATACGGGCGATTGCAAAGAAGGGGAAGACAGTTTTAAAAATGAGATTCAATCCAGGTATGTTCTTGACAATGAACTACAGTTGTGCATACAATCAATAGAAGAGGTGGTTTTATTTTCTGATGCAGGCCATTCTTCTGCCGGCTTGCACCAAAATAAATGTTAGATGAATTCGGGAGATAAAAATACTGTTGAAGTCTGGGAGCGTGTCTTTACTTGTCCAATAGAACCTTCAGTGTCATTTGGCAGCAGCTGTTTTAAGCAAGCAAGAAAGGGGGGAGAGAGAGAAATCTCTCCCTCCCCCCCTTCTCCTCAAGGCAAACTGCATCCCTTGAATACTTGCTATTAGGGACGCTATGAAGAGATTGCTCTGCCTTGCGCCTGCCTCCTGGTCTCATATTCATTCCTCAGGCCAACCCCATGGCCAGCCGTGTCTTGTGTCAGTTACATTATATTGGAAACAAATTGTCAATTACTGAACGATCAAGCCCTCCATTTGTTTGTTAAACTGGCTCTCAAATAGTCCAATTAATTATAACTGAGCTAATTATTAAGATGCACTGGTAGGCATGGCATCTCCCTTACCAGCTACAGCAAGTAAAGCCCCCTTCCCTTTGCAGCACAGTCACTGTTGCAGGACTATATAGGCAAGTGATTTATCTCTGTCAAGCGAGTGAAATGGTAATGCCAATTAAATCACACAAATAATTGCTGTTGTCTCCCAGTAGAATTCCCCTTTAAATATTCAGGTGGAATGGGAGTGAAGGATGATCAGAGGAGAGTGTCTGATATTAAGGGAAAGTCATTCCTCTCCCCCATCATCTTTTTTATGCTCTCCTTTGCACAAGATGCTGCCTTAAGAGCTTCAATAAAGCACCTTTTATGGAACTAGATAGAAGCAGAAATTCCCATTCAACCTTTTCTTAATTTTTTCATTTTTCCAGTCAATAAATCTGATATCCTGCTGTCTTGAACCACCAATAAGGGTTATGTAACACTCAATGATGTTTAATTCCCTGGATCTGTGTTCCATTCCTTCTCTAAAGTAGTCATTGCAGCTTTTCATAGATTGCCCCACTCTTAATACTCACAAAGAAGTTACTCCATGGATGAATAAGAATGAAAACTCAGTTGTTTCTATTCCAAATCAAAATCTGTCACAAACCAACAGGTTGACCCATGTCAGGTATAGGCATTCTTGAATAAATGTTAGTGGAAATCTATAACTTGTAGGTACATCTGAAATTATATAAATTGTTATTTTCACATTAGAGGCATGATTGTTTTACACATATGTGCATGAAACATAAGAAGAAACCAGAAGAGTCAAATCAATGGCATCATCAAATTTAAATTGCTATTTCTAATCTTAGTCAACCAGCTGTTTCTGAGAAACCTGGAAGTTGGGCCTGAAGGATACTCTTACTGGTTGATTCAAAAGCTATACTCTTCTTGAACTCAGTGAGCAGGTAGCAGTAGTGAAAGAAAGTCTTTGCATAGTTTCATTTGGTATGCCTGTTCTTCAACTTGCCTCCAGAAGTTGTGAATGCTCCAACACTGGAAGTTTTTAAGAAAAGATTGGATGGCCATTTATCTAAAATGGAATACGGTTTCCTGCCTGAGCAGGGAGTTGGACTAGAAGACCTCCAAGGTTCTTTCCAACTATTCTGTTCTGTTCTGTTCTGTTCCTGGATTGGGAGAGCCTTCAGACAGTCACTTGTGACATAGTCACTTCATGGCTCAACTACTACAATGCACTCTGCATGGGGGTGTCCCTTGAAGACTAGTCAAGAATGTAGTAGTGCAAGCAGTTATGGACATGCCTTAGTATACCCATGTAACACCTCTGATCCACAAACAGCATTGATTGTCAGTTTGCTGGCAAGTACAATTCAAATGCTAGTTATCATCTATAATAATAAAGGCTTAGATGGCAAAGGGTCTGGTTACTTGAGGATCCACCTATCTCTCATAGTGTCTGGTTGGCTAAAATAAGGTTCTGGGTCCCTTCAGTCATCTATCAGGAGTCAGGAAATATCCTTCTTTGTAGCAGCACCTGCCCTCTAGAATGAGGTTCCATCTGAGAAGCAGGTGACTCACTCCCTGATGCCATTCAGGAGGGACTTAAAGAGCTAGCTATTCTCCCAAGCAATGGGCTAAGGTGGCTCACCATTGAAGTTGATAGGGATATTCTGGTTTGCAGGATTCTCCACATTGTTCTTTTGTTTCTTTTCTAGTCTGATTCTTCTGCCGCATTGTTTTGTTTTTATTGTCTTAGGGTTTCAAAGATGCTTTTTCATGAGGTAACTGGACTTTCTTGTTTTTCTTTGAAGACGTTTTGCTTCTCATCGAAGAAGCTTTCCATTCCCCACCATCCAGTAAATCTTTCCATTCCCCACCATCCAGTAAATCAGGGGTCTTCAAACTTGGCCCTTTTGTGACTTGTGGACTTCAACTCCCAGAATTCCTCAGCCAGCTTGCTGGCTGAGGAATTCTGGGAGTTGAAGTCCACAAGTCATAAAAGGGCCAAGTTTGAAGACCCCTGTAGTAAATCTTTCCATTCTCCACCATCCAGTCAGAGCTGAAGAAGCTTCTTGGATGAGAAGTGAAACATCTTCAAAGAAAAACAAGAAAGTCCAGTTGCCTCATGAAAAAGCACCTTTGGGATAACCATGACCTGGATGACTGAGAATCTCCATACACATTGTCTTGGGTTGTTTTTGTTTGTTTGTTTGTTTGTTTTGCAATTAGTTCTAGAAGTGGGTTGTACCAAACTGAGTAAAAAAATTAAATCTTAGCCTGAACCAATCCTATGATTTATATTAAAAGTTAGTCTTTAAGCAAGATTATACAATATGGAGCAATATAATATATATCTTATTACATACAGAATGCTTTACCTAATTATTGAATAACTAGTTGGAAGAATAAATTGGAAGCTAAAACTCCAGTCATGCAACAAGCATGATTCACACAGTTTGTGCATATATACAGTATATATAAACAGACTTACTATGGGATGTCAGCAAAGAGGAGAAAGATCATATACTGCATAAGGATATTCTGAGGTAATCACTAAAATCGCAGAATAAAATGAATCTATATTTATGCATACATGATTGCAAGAATACATAATACAGCAAGAATTACCTAAAATTATTCTGAAATAAATTCATGAAATACCTTCAACATCCCACTATTCATGTACAATAGAAACTAAAGAAGGAGATGTGTCCCATACCCTGCCCTTTGCCTGCCACATAATATTACTAACACATGATTTTAGATCTGGACAGACACCATATTAAGAGGACAGAGTAGTCTAATCGAATCTTGGATCTTATTCAATTAAACACTGAGGATGTAGATGTGTAACCTTGTTAATATCATATTTAGTTGAGGCAGAGGAAAAGAAAATTAAGATATACTTGGTGTTGTTGCTAATTAGAAAAATTGAGACTTTGCATCTGGGTAATCCAAAGCAACATGTGGTGCTAGCAGATGTGAATTCATTACACAGCTGCAGCAAAATAGATTGTGCCATTGGAGCAACAAAAGGCTCAAAATCAGATTCCTAGAGACATGAGTGTAATACCTTAGTCTCCCTAATTTCCCTTCTAACACCTCATCATAAGAATAGAGAGGCTGAAAAGAGGATCTAAGTTTTTTTTTTAAGGCTTGCACTGTAGCCACCGAAAATTAAAGAATGATTGCTTCATCTCTATCAATATTTCTTTCCTGAACACTTTATTTCTGAACTGAAAAGATGAAAAGCTGTCCTAGAAAATGGAAGAAAAATAGTTTTGATTTGCTGAAACAAATTAGCTTGATCCATTACTGAACACTTGAAAAAAATCATGTTTTGGATGACTGGTTTATATAACAGCTGTCCTGCAAAGATATCATCACTTCAAGATGCATATGAGATTTTGGGAGACCCACAAGATCTGGTGAGTTAGAACATCTCTTATTTGGTTGCTAGTAGAGAAAGTGTTCAAAATATTGCATAATAATCATATATTACATGGTCAAATCCTAGTTTTTAACCATTACCTTTTAAAATGGGGATGAATAATCTTTGGAGGTGAGCTAGGAGGTAATCAATTCCTGCAGCTCTTTTGGCCTTTTCTGCCTCTATGCTTCTGACTTTTAGCAATTTGGCATTAAATTCTTCCATTGTGGTTTGCTCCAAAAATCAGTTCTGTAGTTTTCTCCATATTTTTAAGTGGAACATGTGATAGAGCAGTTGTCTATAGCATTGAATAGATTTAACATCGAAATAGCAATAGCACTTAGACTTATATACCGCTTCACAGTGCTTTACAGCCAACTCTAAGTGGTTTACAGAGTCAGCATATTGCCCCCATCAATCTGGGTCCTCATTTTACCGATCTCGGAAGGATGGAAAACTGAGTCAACCTTGAGCTGGTGGGAATCGAACTGACGAACTGCTGGCAGTTGGCAGTCAGTAGAATTAGCCTGCAGTACTAACCACTGTGCCACCATGGTATCTATCCACAATCAGAAATAAAAGAACAGTTTCAGGGTAAGTTAATGGTTGCATACTGCAAAGCAAACATGCTTAGTAAGTGGTGCAGAAAAGTGGGGGGTCCAGATTGTAACATGGAGCATTCATCCTTCTGGTGATTCAATGGAACTTTGCTAATCCTTTTGCAAATGTGAGTCAGTGCACTGATTTTGTTGTTGTTGTTCTTGTTGAATTGTTTCAAAGAAGATGTCATGAATATAGGAAGTCAAGTGGCTACAATATTGAAACATTATTTATTTTAAGTGCCTTTCATGCATTGTCTTAAGACACAAACCAGTAATGATAGCAAACAATGGCTTAGTATTCTGTATGAACCAAACCATGGAAAAGCAATTGTTTGGTAGCAATAACATTGAGATCCTCTGAAATACCAGAATGAGCTAGCAAGATCTGAGCTACATCAATCTGGAAGACCAGTAGATGACAGCAGAGGCATACAGAAAGCAATAATATTTTGCTGCCATCTTGTGGTTCTCTGGAGCTTTGCAGCAGAGGCATACAGAAAGCAATAATATTTTGCTGCCATCTTATGGTTCTCTAGAGCTTTGTAGCTCAGATCTGGCAACCCTTTAGGCAGGTAACCTAAATGGTGCTATGTAACATCTGTAACACTGATGCCTATAGATACCATGATGAGGACTTTGCTGTACACAGCTGAGTAGTAAGTATATATGTTTGGATTGGTTCAAAATGGACAGTGATATATATATATCACTTGTGTATACATGTGTTATGTATGTGTATGGGTTGATAAATATTTTCTTTTGAGAGCAGGGAACAGAATTTCATTTTTAATGTGTGCCACCTTCATGTCAAAGAATAAAACTCCAAAATTAACATGGAAAGATATTTGGACTCTATTGCATCTTCCTCTGACACCTGGCTGCTTGTAGCACATAGTAGAGTGATTCTGAAGAAGTTGAAAATGTTTCATCATTTTGGTTGGTCCTATTAGAAAGATTGTCAAATTTAGATTTATTGTAGTTTGCATTGTTAGATTGCAGCCCTTAGCATATTTCATACAGCTGTTTACACAATGGAACTTCCATGCAAAAATGACTAGGAAATATATAGCATGAGTATGCTACAGCATTTTGCTTAAGCCTGTGCAAAAATAGGCAGAGGGGGAAAGATCAACAGAGATCCAGAAAGGGTCAGATAGAAAAGAAGTTGCAGTGAAAGCTTCCGCTCAAAAGAAGAAGCTAGGAAGGAAACACAATTTCTTTGTTGTGATGCTTTAGGCTAACCATTATTCACCACCTTGCTCCCATATTGCATCTTTCATGATTTGCTTAAGTGATTTTAAATTGGTTTTGCAATGCAGTTTAACAGAGACTGAAAAAAATGACCCCAAAAATCTATGAAATGAAACAGCCATTGCAAAACCACTGAAGTCCTCAACAACTGTTTTGCAATCAGTGCAGAAGCCTATGGACTACCTTCGGTATGGGAGGGAGGGAGGAAAAGAAGGAAGGAAGGAAGAAAGAAAAAAGAAAGAAAGAAAGAAAGAAAGAAAGAAAGAAGGAAGGAAGGAAGGAAGGAAAGAAAGAAAGAAAGAAAGAAAGAAAGAAAGAAAGAAAGAAAGAAAGAAAGAAAGAAAGAAAGAAAGAAAGAAAGAAAGAAAGAAAGAAAGAAAGGAGGGAAGGAAGGAAGGAAGGAAGGAAGGAAGGAAGGAAGGAAGAAAGGAAGGAAGGAAGGAAGATGGATCTTGATTGCACATCAAGAATATTAATACTTGTGGCTGCACAAAATAGGTTACGTAAAATCTGTATTAGTTTATATTTATAACACAACTGCAATTAAGAAATGTTTTTAAGAAATTGTTATTTCCCATAGCAGAAAAAGAGGGAGGGAGAAAGGGAGAGAGAGATACTAGACTTGTGTATTTGAACTAGGACTAATTTGGTCACAAAAAACTGAGCAACCATTAGATATCACCAAAGTGTGTACAATTCCTTTTTGTTTTCTAATGTGATGTCAATGACAATGATGATGATAACAATGAAGATGATAAAGGAGTAGATTTATATATATTTAGTTTAAGGCAACTACTGTACTAATTTACTCCTTCAGGATCCAATAAAGCAAAACTTAATTGAAAGCTTTCCTGAACCTAGAACAGTTAGCAATCTTTCTTCTTTGAGCCACTGTGTACATTAATCCTGGCAGTTGCCCGAGCATGTTGCAGAAAAGGGAAAAACATGGGGGAGGGGATCTCAGCATTTAATTTGAATTGGGAATGCTGCTTGAAATCAAGCAATTCATGCATTAAAAATCTCCAGAGTCAGGTAATAATTAGAGCAGGATATATCAATTACATTCTTGGTATCCAAGACTTCATTGCAGAATAATGGGGGAAGAAGAGGGAAATTAAGAATTTTGAAAACTCCTTTTTTCTCTCTCTCCCTTAAAATCTTGGAGAAGTTAAAAAGCACCATCATTCAATTTCCTGACTTTTTTAAAAGATTATCAGATATTGTGAAATATTTCAGATCTTTCCCTTGTTATAGGAGGAATCTCTTCTCCACAGTAGCTTTTATGTATACATTTTATATCTAGTCACACCCCTAAAATAGTGATGTTGTGATGAACCCCAAAAGTGCCCAGAGGCTTTACTTCTATAGAAATTCAATTTCATTTACTGTTCCTATCACTGCTTGCTTGTCTTATGTCTGGTTAGAAGAGAGTATACAGCTGTGAAGTCTCCCTTCTCTACCTCATTCCTTTTTGAAATCTTAAATTAAGTTCTATGCTCCCTCTTCTTTTATTATGTATATTTCTCTGTGTAATTTGTTTCAATTACACACTTTCCCCTTAGTTTCTTATGTGTTGTATGTATATTTTACTTTATATAAACTTACATATGTTCTCACAGGTACAGAGAACTTACTTTAAAAAAAAACATTATTTATAATCAGTACAAAACTCACTGGAAATGGAAATAAACCATCTGACCCTCTCAAGATAGACGTGCCCATTTTCAGTCCCCAGGACTCTTGCAGCCCTTGTAATTCTTGAATATAGTCCCAAAATCTTCCAAAGTTGGTGTCATATTTTTTTATTTGATAAATTAAATGTAAATGAGATTAATTTCTATTTGGTTTCATCCACTGCTTTTTGAGGAACGGGATAGATATACAATTTCAAAGCCAGTAATCACTTTTTCTTTCACTTAGGAAAAAAAATGTACATTTTCACTTCAGATGGAAGTGGCAGCAGCAGAGTTGTTTCTGGTTGGCATTGCCATCAGTGTAGTTGCCACTACCATGCCACAAAATCAAATGTCCAGAACCCTTTGATCAGGAACAATAAGTGGCTTCATGTGCAGCAGCTGGAGTCAGCCCACTTATATTACAAAGGCTTTTCCACAGGAATTGAAAGCAGGATTAAAACCCTGGTAAGGAGAGGTCCCACAGTAGGACAAGCAAAGCAAGATAACCCGTAGATACTGTGTTTCTGAGCACTTTTCATGGTGCTGAACTTATGATGGCAAATAAGGGAGATTTTCTCTACATATCCTGCAACTTGTCAAGAGAGGAAAGAAGCAAAGGAGATTAGAAGACAGAGAAACCAGTGCCAGCAGGGGTCTTTGATAATTAAGGAGTTGCAGAATTTAGGTTTTTCTGTTTTTTATATATACATTCCATTAAGGAAGAAAAAGAAGATGATAATACCTTCTCTCTAGAAGCAGCATTTAGTATTTTGATGGGCTAATGAGTATTCCAGTATTTGAAGGACTACCACAAAGAGGAGGTCAACGTATTTTCCAAAGCACCAGAAGGCAAGACAAGAAACAATGGATGGAAACTAATCAAGGAGAGAAGCAACCTGGAATTAAGGAGAAACTTCCTAACAGTGAGAACAACTAACAGCTTGCCTTCAGAAGTTGTAGGTGCTCCATTATTGGAGGTTTTAAAGAAAAGACTGGACAGCCACCTGTCTGAAATGATATAGGGCCTCCTGCTTGAGCAGGGGGTTGGACTAGAAGACCTCCAAGAACCCTTCCAGCTCTATTCTGATTGCCATGATGGCATAAAAAAATAAAGATAAAATGTTTTATATTATGGGGTTGGTATTATCACACTGGAAGTAATTATACCACCCTATTCTGCATTGGTCAGACTACTTGTGAACTATGTTGATTTCAAGGTATTATATTTTAAAAGACTTTAGCTTAACGGGAATTAAACAAATAAATAAATAAAAGCAAAGATGAAGATCAATATATTGGAAACTAAGCCATATGAGAAGTGATTCAGGGAATTGGATCTATTTAGCTTTCAGAAGTCAGGGGATCCATCCATAGAAAGGTCTTCATGTTGATTCCTGCACTGAGTGAAGATTGAGAATTATGGGCCACATAGACAGGCTACATGATGCAACAATGACACTTTCTCTCAAATGGTGTGCATATATCTGTGAATACACACACAGAGAGAGACAGATAGACAGACACTCTGGCAATTAGCCCAAGTGATCTTGTAATCCCCTTTAGCTACCCACTGCCTATCTCCCATGCCACTTGTTCAGCTCAAGAAGCCAGGCTGGTTCTGGTGGAGTAAGAACATCAGTGAAAAATTAACTGCTGGAAATTAACTTCAAGCATTCAAGTGATTAAACCATTGTGCTGTGATAGTATACAATCCTCCCTTTCTTCAGCAATTAAGGCTCTATTGATCTGATAATGTGAGAAAAAGAACTGGCAGAGTAACACACATTTAGGCTGCTGTAATGAAGAGTGATCGTCTATTGTTCCGGGGTGTACAACATTCAGCTGAGGGATTGATTACCAACATATTCCCTCCACACTATTTCCTCTTGCATCTTTCACTTTTCCCCTAAACCCCTCCGCTATCAAGTACGACTCTTGCTCATAATTTTTATCAGAATCTTTTGCTTAAAAGAACAGTGACAGCAAACATCCGGAGATGGGATAACTAAATTTATAATGTTTTGGATTGTGGCATATATCCAAATCTAATAAATATGACAAGAGGAGGAAGCTTTAATTCATCGATGTTATATTTCTAGTCCACCTTTTCTTAAGGAATTCAAGGAGCTTAAAAGAACTTTCTGCAAAGTGATTTGCAGTTATTAAGGTTGGTCACACAGACAGCCAGATATTCAGATTCAGTCTGACACTTTTATACAAAGTCCTTCCCTAGGACCTGGGATAAGCAGATGTTGGTGTTTATCATCACAGGATATAAGCTGTTACAAATAAAGCTGCCTTTACCTATTGACTGATGGTGGGTTTGCTAGTGCCAATGATATGCAAGAGATGTTATTATCTGTTCACAACAATGGGAAATCAGCTGTCATTTTTTTTAGCTAGTGTTGGCCTTCATACATAGTGAGTTTTTCCCCAAGAACCTGGGATATTGTAATGTATCAGTGTAATATATATGAAACTTCAAGTAGGGCAGCCTTTTGCAATGAACAGATGGAAATTTTGTCAATGTGCAGATTTTCTACTTCCCATCCAGGACTTTTTGGTTTGGCAAAAAATCATACCAAAAATCATTGGGATCACAACAGCCAGTTTAGACCATAATCTTTCAAGTTCAATTTTCAGACCCTTATACTTTGTCATCTTCTCCAATTCAATTATTCATAAGTTTAATAGATGTTATTTTCAACCTTGCAAGCACCTTAATCACATTCTTTATTATGGGTGCTAGGTCTTTCTTGAAAGCTACTTTCAATGCTGACAGTCTTTGTCTTTCTACTGATAATTCTGCAAATGCTACAATTTTTTTCTGATCATATACTTAGTACATGCAAGAAGATTATACAAACTGATTATAAACCATAATATAACATACTTGTCAAAACAATTCATTAGAACATCTATAAAATTATCATGTGCCAGTAATAATGGTGGGAACATATAGTGGAAAAAATAGTGGAAAACGAGCAGGTTAAAATATTGTGGAGTTTTCTAATACAAACTGATAAAGCTTTGGCTCATAACACACCAGATGTAACTGTGGTGGAAAAGAAGAAAGTGTGAATAATTGATGTAGCAATATTAAGATGTAGTAGAATAGAAGACAAAGAATTGGAGAAGATCACCAAGTATCAAGAACTGAAAATCAAAATTGAAATATTATGTCATGACCCATCTGTGGTGGTCTCAATGCTTGTCCACATACTGGGTGCCATACCAAAAATTTTGGACGGCACTTAGAAAATCTGCTCATTGACAACATTTTCATTGGTCTATTACAAAAGGTCACACTGCTTGGATCTGCACATATACTATGCAGATGCACTACAATAACCTAAGTCTTAGGAAGAACCCTATTCCTATGAAGCGCAACACCAGCCAAATAACTGACAGCTGTGACTTCACATTCTTGTGTATATAATAATAATAATAATAATAATAATAATAATAATAATAATAATAATAATAATAATAATAATAATAATAATAATAATAATAATAATAATAATAATAATAATAATAATAATAATATGCCATAGTGGAAGGTTCCTGTCTCACCCCAGTTGCCATGATTTTGTGAGCAAGTGAATGATAAAAGGAAGATTATAGCTATTTTAAAGTCACAAATTGATAGGGGAATTCTGCTACTAAAGGCATTTTTCTCTTTTAATTGCTTTACTCACTTTATATAAGATATCACAATTATATATATTAAAATATGTAATATTAATATAAAAGCCATGTTGGAAAATATGCACTGGAAAAAACAAAAACCCATAAACGTGGTCTGCATTTCACAAAAATGAAAGGCCTTGCGTATCTTTTTTTCAGAGGGGGTGGTTCTTTTTCAACAATTTTGAAACCCAGCTTTTGGAAGTGATTAGTATCAAAACCCTAAACCAGGCATGTCAAACTCGCAATGTCATGTGACGTCACGCGACGTATCGGGACTTTTTCCCCATTGCTGGCAATGAGGTGGGTGCGGTTTTAGCGTGACGCATCCAGCCCGCGGGCCGGCAGTTTGACATGCCTGCCCTAAACCATAACCATAACCGTAACCCCAATCCTTGTGCAAGGACCATGCTAATCTTCTCTGTATCATTCCAATTCTAGTATTTAATATCAGTATTCAGAAGCTACAACTGGTGCAGAATGTGACAGCTTGGGCAGTTCTTGGGGCCCCCAGGGTGGCCCATGTTACACTGCTGTTCAGCGAACTGCATTAGCTGCTGGTTTGCTTCTGGGTGCAATTCAAGGTATTGGTTACCACCTTTAAAGCCCCTCGTGGCAAGGGACTAAGTTATTTGAAGAAATGGGATTGGTCCGCCCCACCTATGCTGGCAAAACGGGCATGCTGCTGACCCCATCAGTCAAGGAATTTTGGCTGGATAGGATCCAGGAAAAGAGTCTATTCCATTGAGGTGAGATCTACACCCATCCTACTGACCTTCATAAGGGCCTGAAGACCTGGCTCTGCCAGTTGACCCAGGGTTCCTACAAGGATGCACCATTCTGAAGGTGGTTATTGGATTAATAAAAAAGAAACCCACCTCTCCCCACGTGCTTTGTGCTCCCCTCCTTCCCATCTTTTAACTGTACTTATTATTGTTGTTGTCATCAAATTGGTTAAACTGCCTTAACTTTTGGCTAAAGTTTTCATTCGTTACATTGCCCCAACTTGCTTGGATATTATAATATTAAACATTATAAATATTAATATAAATATTAAATAACATATTTCAAAATACTACAGTAATAATCCTTGGAAACATCCCTGTATTATACAACAATATTAATACATTTCCTTTGTAAAAAAAGGGCGGGGTTTCTATCAGGTCATTGAGGCAAAATTTAAATCAGGTATTGCCAAACCTACAAACTTCTTTAAAAGATGAGCCTGTAACTGAATGCATTGTGACTCTGCAGGTGTGGGGTTTTTTTGCCACTATGTGCTTTAAAATAGATTGTGTTCATCCAAATGTTTTGTTTTTAAGACTATGGTTTCAATCCACTTTGAGAAGATTTTCTCTAAAAAGCAGGGCAGATATATATTTTATTTGCATATATAAGTATAATCAAATAAAACATAAACATGCTTTCTAGGGAGAAAACTACAGGATTTTCTTCTGTATTAATATACAGCGTACACAACTGGTCTTCTAGCTTGTAGCTTAACCCAGCAATTTGCCTGATAAGGCTAAAATTAGAATCTCAGATAGGTCTATACTCCCCACCCATTTTATATTCTTGTATCCACGTTCTTCACCTGTCTAAGTAACAAAATGGGTTAAGCATGATCTGATGTGCCACATCATTGCCCTTTTACCTTGTCCTTAGGTGCATACATATGGTGAGCTGCATTCCTCTCTTGTTAACCCCATTAAGCTTGGGTCTGTGCCAGTCATGGAAGAACTAACGCATATGCACACCTGTCTGACCATAATGACCTGCCATTATCATTTTCCACCCCTCTCTTTGATTGATGGCTATTATATGCATAATGACCCTTAGGTTTTCTTTTCCCCCTTTTTGTTAGGATTTGCTAAAGCAACCTGCAAATTAATTTAATATCCTCTTTTGGTTGGTAGCTGTAGAACTAGGGCTTGAGGCTGATGATGCGTAAACCATTTGTGGCATGTATTTAATCTCCGGACAATGGATAGAGATGTTAGTGCATGCTACACTAAGTTCTATTTACGCTGGCTATTAAGTGCAGTCAAGCTGAAGGCAATTGGAGCACATTACAGAGCCTAATGGGAGAGGAAGCTAAACAACAGTACATTAAAGACTGAAAATGAATTAAGAGGGAGGCATGATAGAGAAACAGACAAGTAAAGGGGTTTGTCCATCGATAACTCTTATTGACAGGACAAATATTCATATACTCCCAGTCTCCCCACTAATTTTGATATTGGGTATCATCGGATGGATCAGTTGGGATTACAATTACAATCAGCTGTAAGAACGTGTCAACTGCAGTTTAATGCCAAAAGGTAGGATAGGTTGTCTTCAAACTAGTTTGCTTATGACAGCACTGAAATTCACCCAGTCACCTTCCAGGGTCTTATGCAAATGACAGACACTTGAAATGAAACGAAAGAATTCTGAGTCTAACGTTAGTTTGTGGATTTCATGACTCCTTCTGTACAAAATTCAGTCCCCCTTACCTTTCTTCATTTGGAGGGTGGGGAGAAAAAGTGATTTTTATGCTGTGATTATTAAAGAGCCCAGAATCAAAAGATCCTGATTGTTCTATTGCAAATCATCCAGTGATTGATTTTCAGATTAATCTTTTCTTCACTCCTGTCTTATGAGGGTATGCCCTGTATTTCCTCTTCCTAACACTTCCCTCAGTGTGTATCTAAAGTTGAAAAACAGAATAATAGAAATATGATCCAAAGTAGAAATCAATATATCCGTGAGGTTATATTGCAATTATTGAAAAAAAACCTTAAAGGATATTTCATCCTGCATATTGCAGGATCCATACAGCAGGGGTCCCCAACCCCTGGTCCGTGGACCAGTACCAGGCCACAGCATGCCAGCAACAAGTCCGCACAAACAAGTAAAGCCCCATCCACAGGATGCAGGCAGCACACAAAACCACGCCCCCTCTGGTCCGCAGAAAAACCTCTCTCCACGTAACTGGTCCCTGGTGCCCAAAAGGTTGGGGACCTCTGCCATACAGCATCCCTGATAGATGACAATCCAGCTTCTGTTTGAAGATATCCAGTGAAGGAGAACTCAGCACTTCATAAGCATCCTATGTAGGTCCATATCCTCTCAATTGCCTCTTCTGTAGGCTAAACATGCCCAGTTCCATTAACTGTTCCTCATATAGCTTGGTTATCAAGCTCTTTCACTAGCTTGTTGGCCATTCTCTGGACTCCAAATAGAGTCTGACTAAAGCAGAATACAATAGAATAATTATGGTCTGGACTCTCTGCTCCTGTTAAAATACCCTAAAACACCATCCAGCTTTTTTACAGCTATATCATACAATTACATCACCTTTAATTTGTCATCTATAAACATGCCACAGATTTCTGCCCATCCAATTGTGCATTCCATTTTTTTTTTACCTAGATGCAGAATTTTACCTTTCTTCATTTAATTTCCAGGCTATTCATTTCAATCCACTGTTTCAAGCCCATCTACATGTTTTTAACCTTCTTTCTCTTTTCTAAAATCTTACACATTTCAGTCAGTTTTGTGACATCTGCAGACTTGAGAAACATTCATTTAACTCCCTCATCCATGTCATTGATAAAAATATTGGACAGCATAGAGCCAGGTGTCTTATCCCTGGATATTTCCATCCAAGCTTTACTAAAATAAGCCCAGCTGGGAACAATCAGTATGAGAAACAGAGCTTGAACAACTGTTTCTGAATTTTCAGCATGACAGGACATTTTATCGTCCCATTGCTGAATTCCTTTGCAGCAATGTATTAAATTGTCCCTATTAGGTGTGAAAGCAATATGATGCTCAAGATCCAGCAAATTTTCCGTGTGAATTAATCAAGACAGAGCCAAAAATGCTTTTTTACTTTCCTTGTTAAGTTTGGTGAGGAAATTTTTTTTCATTTTGTTTTGGAGGGAAAAAAAGTTAAATTTTCATGGGGGTTCATGCAGGTTCTCAAATTCCTTTTAGGTGCAAAGGTGTACATGTATGAGAGAGTTGTGCTGTAAAATTATTTTCCAGCAGCCTCCTCAATTCCCCAAAAATAAGACTTTTTGAGGAAACTCTTCCTGGGAGCCTTTTCAGATTGGGAAATGTGAGGAAGGCTGAGGAGAGATGTGTTGGGAGGTGTGAAAGAATCCTCCATCTCTTTGCAACAAAAATGCTGCTAAAAGAAATTCTATTTTTTTTTAAAGAAAACCTTTGAATCAAACTACTGATTTGACTTGTCTTTTTTCAGAATACTTTTTCAACTGTCCAGGGTGGTCTACAAGTCTGGGACCCCCCACAGTAATCTCCCATTAAAGTATTATTCAGGGCCAGCTCTGCTTAGCTTTTTCCTGATCGACCAAGGTCCATTTAGTTCTGTCACCTTGAAAATAGAACTGAACAGCACACTATTTTCCATAAGAAAAAAAGCTTTCAGGTGCATCTGATGGATTTTAGCACAATATTAGAAGTTCTAATATTACCTTCTAATAAATGGTTGGATTTACCTGACTGCGGCTTGAACAACTGAGATGAAAACAACACATATTGTAGCATATATAATCCTTGGTTTTGCATCCTAAATTTCCTATTTTGCCTTGGGAGAGAAAAGAATTTGCTCAATTTATTATATCTAGGTTCTGTAGAGGTGCATTATTATTATTATGCTTTGTTTTATTTTATTTTTAAAAAGCCTAGTACAGTCCTGTTATAACTCAAGAGCTGCTTTAATTGGAATAGTCTACTTATAGGACAAATAACGTGGAGTCCCTTGGGTTTTCTTAGTCAAACACAAACCTTTTAAAAAAGAGAGAGAAAATTGAGTGTTTGCTTTTCAAAACATTCAGCAATAAACCATTTCCCTTGGAGTTTTGCAAACTGTTCTGTAACACAAATCTACCTGTGTAAAACTAAGATTAGCCATATAGACTAATTCTTCTTAATGAATGACCTTCTCTGCTTCAATTCACATATTCCTTCATTTTATGAAATAGCAACAGCATTTAGACTTATATATCACATCATAGTGCTTAACAGCCCTCTCTAAGCAGTTTGCAGAGTCAGCATATTGCCCCCAATAGTCTGGGTCTTCATTTTATTTACCAAGGAAGGAAGGAAGGAAGGAAGGAAGGAAGGAAGGAAGGAAGGAAGGAAGGAAGGAAGGAAGGAAGGAAGGAAGGAAGGAAGGAAGGCTGAGTTATCTTTGAGCCAGTCTTCATTGAACTCCTGGCATTGGGCAGAGTCAGCCTGCAATACTGCATTCTAACCACTACACCACCACATCTCATGATCTAGATAAATGAAATGCCAACCCCTTCAGAAAAGTCTCTGCCTCAACTCCCTTCTGCCAGGATCAGCATCTCCTTTCTCTTCCCATCTTTTGCAAATTGTGGTAGCCCTAAGAAACTAATACCCTTTATTAGGCAGGAATGCAACTCAGGGATACAGAATCTATTTTACATGTTGAAAAGAGAAATGGAACCTACTGAAGCTGGCTCTCACATGCTCTCCATGGATGTCAGGATTGCTGAAAACTGGTATTACTGCAAGGAGATGGGAAATAAATAAAAAACAGCAATGTGTCCTAAAATAAGCTTGTCATAATTTAAAAACAAAGACAATATTGAAAACCCAGCCTCGGACCACCAAAAGCTTGTATGTACATTCTTTTGATTATATGGCTTTCTTGCTAAGGGAGCTTGTCTTCCTTTTTTTTTTTTGTCCTTACACATATCTGTGATTTGTGTTCCTCCCTTTACATCTTGAAGGGAAAGACAGCAATTTCTGACAGAGCCAGTGTTAGAAATATTAGGCTTTTTAATCAATTTGTTGTATAAATGTAGTTAATGCAAATTAATAGACTAATCTGTTCATTGCAAATTCTTTCAATGTTGTATTTTTGTACCTTAAATTTGGGTTCTTCTGTTTCCACATTAGTTTTCCAAAATAAAATAAAATATTTGTGCAAAAATATGTATGATGGTAATTCATTGTAGAGGACACAGGAAAGTCCTGAAGGTGACACATAATGGGAAGAGCTGCTACTAAGGTAAAGGTCAGATAAGTGGGACTCAAGCCCAAACCAAGAAAATAATTTGAGACAAGCCACTCAAACAAGCCACTTACTAGTTCATATGAAGATAAAGTGAAGGAGAGAAAAGCACATTCAGACTTGCAAAGTCCTGTTACTATAGCTGTTACAATAAAAGTAGTCCTGGCTCATAGGGCATTGCTTTCTTAGTCTGGTCTACCTAATTGGGCTTATGTGCACCTATCTCCTGGTGCACATTTTTGCTAGTCATTATTGTGGTTCATCACATAGTCAGCCAGATATTGAGACTGAAATTGGCATTTTTGTTCACCTGGGATTATTTACCAATGTACGTATTTCTGTATTGCAAATTCTGGAAAAAAAATGAAAAATGATAGTTGAACACTGATCATAAGATTTATTTCAGGCCCCAATTTAGCACACAAAAAATAACCTGTTTGAACTTGGATTGAATCAGAGGTTACTCACTTTGACTCAGAGCTCAGTCTGAGAAAGATACCTGTCTCTTAAAAGGGAGAAAAATATGTAACATTTTTGTTTTTCTACAGAGTAGGATGTAATTAGCATAGACATTAAAGAGATGTCTACAGAACTTTGGAGTTAAAACATAGTTCTAGATGTACTTCTACTGCTATCTCTACTTCTACCTCTACCTATATTGCCTGAAATTGTTTGGGGAGAAGACATTTGAAGGCATAATTTTCCTACCAAATAGACTGAAGGGCTTTGATTTGTTTTAGCAAATATTTAAATTTGGAGATGGTTCTTAAAAATATAAAATGGTTTATGATTGTTTATGGCAAGTATTTTGGCTTGGAATTTGTAATTGTAATCTTGTCTACCATAGGTTCAGTGTGTTGCAACTAATATTCAAGGTTCTTTTCATTACAACTCATCTGTATTAGGATTTCCAAGATTCTCTAAATAGGAGCCCCCAATAAACCATTCCCTGTGGTCAGTTTATGTCATGCCTTGTCTCATTCTCTCCCTTTTCCCATCCTAGGGAACCATTCAGAAAAATACCCAATTCAGTTGAATATGGCCACAGATTGGACCGAAGCAACCTTTTTCAACTGGTTATTCAACTTTGGTCTAATTCAGTGAAGATTCCTAGTAACTGTTGAAAGAAGCTATATTTCTGTTCACAAATTATTTCAGGAATTATGAATTCATGAACATAATAGCAATAATGTTTGCCTTTACTTCTTCTGTAAGTTAACTTTAATGTCAAAGTTCAAAATTCTTCTCTCTAAGAATGGCTTTTCCTAGCTTCAAGGTCTGCCTTTATTTTCAAAAGTCATCCAGGTTAAATTTATCACAGTGCTTGTTTCTGATCTACAAAGGCCTAGATACAGTATCCTACGCTCTAAGATCTTGAAAGATTATAGATAGTCCTTGACTTAAGACTGTAATGGAATCTGCCCATTACAGTCATAAACTGTGATGATTGTAAAGCAGGTTATCACACGACTGACCCAATTTTATGACATTTTTTGTGGCTATCATGAATCAAATCACTATTGTTGTGAGGAACACCACAGTCGTTAAGTGAACCAATGTTTACTATGAGGTATTTTTGCTGAAAATTATCATAACTGCATTATAAATCTCAGTCACATGACCATGGAATGCTGCAAAGAGCTATAAATGCAGTTACATGACCATGAGGGAGGCAAATGTTGGAATTTTAGAACCAGGTCATAAGTACTTTTTCAGAGGATCTATCATAGCTAAGCAACCAGTCATAAGTTGAGGTCTAACTATATAACCTCTTATTTGCCCCATCACAATGTTCACAGTTATCTATCAATACCTCAAACTACATCCTCAACTTATATCTAACAGTAAGAATCTGTGTGTGGAAGAGTTCTGAACAGCTGTACACAATTATGGAAACCTCTACCTTTTGGATAAGACAGCTAGGCACTTCGTAGGATTTTTGTCTACTTAATATTTAATAATGTTCAGTAGCAATTACTAGATGTTAATGTATATATTTTGAACACTGAGGTCTTATGCAAACTGTGTGAACATCCAGAGTAACCAGCACTTGGTAGGCCTATTATACAGCAGCAATCTTGCTGCTTAGCTAACGAGAAAGGAAGGAGAAATTAAATTTAGCCCCGGCTGCTCATCTCAAGAATATCTGTATTCCTCTATCATCTTTTTTTTCCCCTTCAGGGCTATTACACTTAGCACATAGCTAGCACTGGCCATTTTACTTCCTTGTTCAGAAAGAAACAGATGGGAGAAAGCTTGTTTTCACAGTCATATATCATTTGGCTGTACTGGAATGTATAATTTATGCTATCTCCTCCAACCTGATCCTTTTTGTTAATCTACAATGCACAGAATTTGTAGCCAGCAACTCTTTGGCCAGAGTTGCTGAGCATTCTGGGAACTGAATTCCAGGGGATTCTGTTAAGAAAGGCTGCCTTAATACAGTCCTTCAGCATCAGGTAGGGCATATTATAGTGTCAGTGAAATGGCATTTTTGTACATTTATCTCAGTGAAGACTGTGAAGTCACCTTTGCTCATGAATTTCCATAGCTTTATACCAATACAGTTTTCTGAAAAGCTTTTTTCCCCTCCTTTTAGGACTAAAGCTGTACATGATTGCAGCCTAATTGGAACGAAACGAACAGCCCAACTCACAGTTTTCATTGGCATTGAGATACTTGTATACAATCACACTATGCAAAATAGCAGAAGCCTGAATTCATAATTGGACGTTCCAAAATGTAATTATGAAAGATGAAATGCTCCTTTCAATGAGAAGGCCGTAAATAGAATAATTAATTTTGTGTTTGCTTGAACAATTCTGTATTATGGACCTTACAGTGGAACTGAAATTAATTAAGTGCACCAGGATTTATGGAGGAGGTGAAGAGCGGGAAGGGGGGAGGAATTAATCTGAAGTAAAAGATAGATGACTTTGTGAGTGTAATGATGCGTTAGTCTGGGGTATTCTTTAACAAATTTAGCAGGCATGTTCTGGGTACAAACAGCATGCACTGACAGAATTATCTCAACTAATGCAGCTGCTGGACTTGGAGCAAATTGAGATTGCAGATGAATACTTCAGATATTAAAGTGATTAACTCCATGTGCTGGCAACTATAGTTCTATTTCTTTCTTTTCTTTTTTAGGAAATAATCTCCAGATATCACTGTATTTTTTAAATAATACTAGAATTAAAAAGATTCCTATCAAAAGGCAGCACCAAAAATAACGATTTCACTAAGTTACCTAATTTACTAATTTCTATATGTTGAATTGCAGCACAATCCCTAATTACTAAATGGGAAAATGGGCTGTGTGAATCCAACTTAATTGGAGAGTACCAAATTTTTGAGGACATGAGCTAAATTAATAAAGGAAATGTTATCTTGGATTTAGATTTAGTCATGCTTACATTAGATCCATTGAAATCAACAAATGTCATGTAGTCTCTCTTCATTTATACAATTTATTTATTATGGTATTAGGATCAAGTGAATTTTGCTACGGGGGGGGGGGGAGGATAAAAGAGCACCTTATTCTCATGTGATGTTCTAAAAAAAGATTCAGGCAATACTTTCAGGCAACATTGGACCTGAATGCTCCATCATATCAGGAAGGCAACAAAGTTGTTTGAAAGTGCAGAGCCAGTTGGAAATACCAACTTTGTCCTCCAGCACCCCAACATCGTCCCATTCGTAGTCTGTCCTGAGGCAACTGTCTTATTTTGACTCATGGTAGGATCACCCCTAGTTAGAAGCAGACAGGTTTTTCAGGTTTAAGCATGTTTAGTCAAAAATAAAAATAGAAGCCCTTTCTCATGCAAGAAGAGTGAGGGGAAAGTATGAGTTCAGGCCTCATGCAGAGTTGTGCTCATCATGACATAATGTGTGATTATATCTCTATTAGCCAATGAGGCAGACTTTAAGCCTGGTATTATTATGCCTGAATAGCAGTACTTTTCCAGGATCTGAGTCCAGGATATCCCCCAGTCCTGCTAACTGGAATTATTTTGCCTATACAGTAAATGCTGGTAGCTGCACATATTATTTTGTGTGAACAAAACCCTAAGTACATTGCTAAATCATTCCCTTGGTTTTCAAGAAAAGCTGCATTTTGCAGTTGTTGAATTATCATTATTTCAATGGAATGCATTTTGAAAGATGTTTCCACAGAGCTTTCACTTCATTTGGCTTGTGGTATCTGTTCTGTTTCAGCTGAAAAGACATCGAGGAGAGGCAGGAGTAACAAACACAACTCTTTATTGAGATCACGAACAGAAGACAAAATGGCGCCAGGGCCTTTTATAGCCCCTTGCAAGGGACAGCATCAACCAATCAATGCAAGGCTAGTCTCCCGCCTTGTGCATGCACACAAGGCTGGAGACAGCCTGTCTGGTCCCGGGCAATCACGTGGATTGCCCGGGCCTTCTGCAGCCTCCTGAGCCTGCTGAGTCATTCAGCAGTCCCAGGACATAACACCCCTCCCCCCTTGGATAAAACAATAAGTGAATACTTATAGTTTTAAAACAACCTACATATACATGTTTTTTGTTCAAGTATCATGTTAATAATTCTAACACAATTATGCCTGAACACAGGCAGACCCGTATACCTATATTGTTTCAGGTTTTCAATAGAACACCCTTCTATGAGTGTCCAGAGTTCTAGAGAACTAGTAAGCCTCCCTAATACTTGACAGGAACCTCACATAGTCCTTTAGATGCTTGGGTGGACCTTTGGCCCTCTCTGACCTTCTTGGAGCCAGCGTTGGTGCCTGGCATGCCACCTCGCCTGTTGGGCTCGGCAAGCCAGGACTTTGATGCCCCCAAGACCCAGGCAACCCTCCAGACTGCTGACTGGCTGAATCTGCTAAACCCAAACCAGAGTTCCTTGGTGGGGTGGAATTCCCCAAGTCCAGTGGTGGGGTGGAATTTCCCAAATCCACAATGGACCCCTCTTGGGAACACTGCCCTTTGAGCCCAAGACCAGCAGCTGGAGTGGCCTGAAAAACTGATTGACTGCCATGTCCCATCGACCCGGTGCCTGTGCCAGAGTCAGGAGCCACCTCCATGGCAAAAACCCCTTCAGGAACATGTGCAGGAACATTTGAAGGTCCACCTTGGCGGAGAGACTGTGGTCCACAATCGTAATTGTGGTCCTCCTCCCTCCCAGAGCAGAGCCAGGGGCAGAAGAGTGACTGGACAACCTCCAGTGCAGTTGGTCAATGTGACGTCTGATCACATGACCATCATCCAAGGCCACTTCATATGACAGTGGCCCAGAGACCTTGCATACCACTGCTGTCACCCAGAGATGTCCAGGTCCATAGTTCCTTGCCCAGACCAGATCGCCCACCTGTAGTCTCTTAGGTGCCCGCTGCTGTGACACCTGTGAAGCCACCCGGTCAGGGTGCAACCTGTCCAGCTTAGTGATGAGTCTGCGACCCCAGCGGAGTTCAGCTGGGCTTTTCCCAGTGGCAGTGCAAGGTGTGGTGCGGTGACAAAGAAGAAAGTCAGCTAACCTGTGATGCCAGTTTCCATGAGTGATTCTCTTTAAAGCATCTTTGGTAGTACGCACCATACGTTCAGCTTGACCATTGAAGCTGGATGAAATGGTGCAGATGTGGCATGCCGGATCATGTTGGCTTGAAGGAAACCCTGAAACTCAGAAGATGTGAATTGGGGTCCATTGGGGTCCATGAGAAAAGGACATCTGGAAGACCATGTGAGGCGAAGATGCCTCTCAGCACCTGGATGGTCCTGGCAGTAGTAGTGGAGGAAACAGGAACAACCTCTAGCCACTTGGAATGGCTGTCCATGAGGAGAAGGAAGAATTGCCCCTGAAAGGGCCCAGCGTAGTCGATGTGTACCCTCGACCATGGTGTATGTGTCTCCTCCCACCTATGTACAGGGGTCTGGGGTATTTCTGGCCTTGACTGTTGGCACACTTGACACCCATGCACCTGGGCCTCGATCTCTTTATTGAGCCCAGGCCACCAGAGGTGGCTACGTGCTAGCGCCTTCATCCGGACTATTCCCAGATGTCCCTCATGCAGCGAGAACAAGACTCTAGTCCTCAATGAGGCCGGGATGACTACCCGGCTACCGCACAGGAGACACCCCTTGAAAGTAGAAAGCTCATGCTTCCTTTGCCAGAACCCTTGGAATTCTGCACCCGGGCACGTGTCAGGCCATCCTGACAACACCCATGTCAGCACACGTGTAAGCGTGTGATCAGTGGCAGTTTCTGCAGCCACGTCCCTAGCATTGAGGGGAGATTCAGGCAATTCCTGAATGGAAAGAATGTGAAGAGCAGGAGCAGGATCTGCCTCTATCTGCTGTAGAGGTAATCTGCTGAGACCATCTGCATGGCCCATTTCTTTACCTGGTTTGTGAACCAGGGTGTAGTCATATGCTGACAAGAAAATTGACCATCTCAGCATTCTAGGAGATATAATGTGTGGGGTTTGTTTTGCTGTTGTAAACAAACCCAGCAAAGGTTTATGGTCTGTGTAAACCGTGAAATGGCGGCCATACAAGAAAACATGGAATTTCTTTATTCCAGCTACTATTGCCAAGGCTTCTCTGTCAATCTGCGCATAATTAAGCTCTGCAGATGAGAGAGTCCTAGAGTAGTAGGCCACAGGGACTTGTGTCCCATCAGCCTTGAGATGGCTCAGCACAGCCCCAACCCCATAAGGGGATGCATCACGGCTATGCACACAGGCAATTGCTCATTAAAATGGGCTAATACCGCATTTGAAGAGAGCAAGGCCTTGACCTCTGTGAAACTCCTTTCATGGACCTCCATCCATTTCCATGGAGCCTGTTTGTCCAAGAGCCGGTGTAACGGCTCAGCCACTGCAGCCTTGTGGGGAAGGAATGAATGGTAAAAATTTTAACAGCCCCAGGAAGGCTTGAAGCTCGCTCTTCGACTGGGGGCTTGGGGCCTGCTGAATCGCTTGAAGCTTGGATTCCAAAGGATGGATGCCTTCAGCATCGATACGGAATCCCAAGAACTCAGTGGAGGTGATTCCAATTTTACACTTGTTTTGCTTCAGCTTCAGCCCTGCTTGGCGGAAACGCAGCAAAACAGCTCTCAGCCTTTCAGCTAAGTTCACAGATGACTCCCCAGCGATGAAGACATTATCAAAATAGGGACAGACCCCCGGAATACCACGGAGCATTCGCTCCATCACATTTTGGAATATGCCAGGGGCTACATTAACCCCAAACTGCAGCCTTTTTACCTTAAAGGCTCCCCGGTGCGTCACAATTGTTTGGGCCTCAGCCGTTGCCTCATCAACAGGTAACTGTTGATAGGCCTGAGCCAAATCCAGCTTTGCAAAGATCCACCCCCCCTTGAGGGAGGCCAAAATGTGGCTCACCACTGGCACCGGATAGGCATGCTGCTGCAATGCTCTATTAAGTGTACATTTATAGTCTGCACAAATCCGGACCTCTCCATTGGCTTTCAGTGGCGTAACTATAGGGGTTTCCCATGGACTAGAGTCCACAGGCTCTAAAATGCCTTGCTGGATCAGCTTGTCCAGCTCTGCATCTATTTTACTTTTCAAGGCAAAAGGTACCCTTCTGGGCTTGATTCTAATGGGTGTGATGGCTGGGTCCAAACGTAAGGCAATGGGAGGCCCCTTGTACGAACCAAGCTCTGCACTGAACACATCCGCAAACTCCTTGCAAACATCTGCAAGGCCTGACATTTGCAGATTGTGCAGCCCAGTCACTTGGATCCCAAGGGCCTCGAACCAATCGAGTCCTATAAGACTCGTGCGATCACCCCCAACTACCACCACATCTAGCAGTCCTTGAAAACTCTTACACTGCACTCTGACTGTGGCCTCCCCCTTCATGCTGACCCTCGAATTTTGAAAGTCAGTGAGGATTAAATTTGAAGGCCTGAGTTTGACTCAAAGGCCACTTCTGTGGCAAACCTTATTAAAGGTGTCTAAGGAGATGATTGATAGAGTGGACCCGGTGTCCAGATCCATCGACAAGAGAACCCCTTGCAACTTCACGTCAAGGCGAAGTTTTTTTTAGAGGCCTGTGAACCTCAGTTTTGAAAATGCCGTTACGGGACACGCAGAAGCCCACCCTATTTTGGCTGGGGACCTTGGTACCTTTCAGAGGCAATTCTACTGTAGACCGTTCCTTCTGGTGACCCAAACAGACGGATGCATGCCCAGCAGGTAGCGGAGCGAAACCGGCAATCAGCTCGCTTGTGGCGTCCTCCACAGCTGAAACACCAAAGGGATGCTGCCGCTCTTTCTCTGTGCCCTTGAGGCTTCTTCACTTCAGCCTGTTGAAGCCTGTCCACCTCTTCCTCTGGATCCGATTTGGATGCCTCTCGAGCAACATCTTGATGGATTGAGACCGCCGCTGGGGGGTTCCAGGCGAGCCGCAGGGCTTTCACAGTGCCACCTGGTGCTTCTTCAGCTGCAATCTCTCTCAGAGCATCTTGGAATGATACATCTTCCTTTGCAAAAAGTTTCTGTTGTAGCTCACGACTTCGCAGTCCGCAAACCAACCGATCCCGGAGTCTCTCTTCCAGATCCGTGAAAGCACACTGCCTAGCTGCTTGTCTTAAGGCAACAACAAAGTCTGTGGCAGACTCACCAGGCCTTTGATCTCTCTGCTCAAATGCATGCCTCCAAGCAATTACTGATAGCTTGGGTTCGAAGTGCCCACGCAGCATCCTCTTCAAATCGGTGTATGCAATTGATTCCAATGGTGCTGGGGCTACAAGATTTTCTGCAATGTCAAAAGTCTCTTGCCCACAGACACACAGCAATGTAGCAGCTTTGAGGCCATCTTCCTGGATCTTATTAACTCTAAAGTAATTCTCCACCCGAGCCATGTAAGAACTCCAGCACTCAGGGTGAGACGTGTCGAAATCTGACAGACGGCCTAGCTTTGACATCTTTACAGCCTGTAACCTCTTTGATGCCTCTCACTGCAAGGAATGAGAAGGGGTCCCTTGAAGCCAAGCTCACCTCCAGCGTCTTCGCAGGCAATCGCTTCCACCGGACGCCGAACTTCTCAGTGCTTCAGGCCTCCTTTGGTAAGTCAGCCTAGCTTCTCCTGTTTCTTCTTGCAGCAGATCCCACCTTCGTCGCCAATGTTCTGTTTCAGCCGAAAAGACATCGAGGTGAGGCAGGAGTAACAAACACAACTCTTTATTGAGATCACGAACAGAACAGAAGACAAAATGGCGCCAGGGCCTTTTATAGCCCCTTGCAAGGGACAGCATCAACCAATCAATGCAAGGCTAGTCTCCCACCTTGTGCATGCACACAAGGCTGGAGACAGCCTGTCTGGTCCGGGGCAACCACATGGATTGCCCGGGCCTTCTGCAGCCTCCTGAGCCTGCTGAGTCATTCAGCAGTCCCAGGACATAACAGTATCCTTCTACAAAATCATTCTATAAAAGCTGTACTTCAAATCAGCATTATCCTGAAATTCACAATCTCAGGGTGTTCAAATACAGCCTTTTATTTGTAAACATATTTGCATACTGCCTGCACTGCAGCAAACTGAAGGGTTCGCTTATAATATTTCTTCATTCGACTCACTTTGAAAGTCCCCCCCCTTTTTAATAATGGCTTAGAGTGTGAAAAAGCATACTTCTTCAGGGCATGCATTATTCAGACATTTAGACATTTGTCATTAAGGAGATGTGATGGATAGTTTTGTTAACTCACAAAGTTGAAACGCCTGATAAAGATTTGCTTTAATCTACTGTATACTTTTTCTTGCTCAGTATTATAGAATAAAAATGATACAATACTTCTAAAATAAAAATATCTTGAGCCCCATTTGGCATACCACATTATCCCCTTCCACAAAGGTTTAATTGAACTGGTGCAAAAAGAGATAATAACATGATAAAGGATTCGGTCTTTTTTTTAGTGTGGGGAACTTTATAGTGGTAAGGGCAATGTGCATTATAACCACTTTGGACATTTTCAAATAGATAAACTAGAATAATTTAAATAAATGAACTAATAATAATTACATTCAACCCCAGACTTAACAATTGTTGATAAGAAAGATAAGAAAATCTGAATAGTGGATATCACAAAACCTAAAGAAAGCAGAATAGAACAGAAAGAACTGGAGGAAATAACAAAATTCCTGCAAATATAAGTAGAATAATTGTGGGAAAAGAAAATAATAGTAATAGTCACAGATTGCATTTGGTGCAATCTGAAATATTTGGAGTACCACTTAAACACTGTCGGCATTGACAAAACCACCATCAGTCAATTGCAAAAGGCAGCTTTACTGAACAGCTTACAATTTAACATTATCAAACAACATCTGCTTATTCCAGCTCCTTGTGAAGGATTCAAAGAGGGATAAAAATGCCAAGTCTAAACATCTGACTGTACAACCCACCATAATAAATGACATAATATCATTGAAATAGATAAGCAGTCAATCCATAATAGGAAGTTATAGTTTGGGAGATATTAGACAATAGAATGGTCTTCAAAAATTCTAAAAGAGAATTTTATATCAAGAGCAAATGACACAGTATACCAGCAGAATCGCCAACAACCCCTCCCCCCAAGAGCAAGAAGGAATTCTTAGTTTGAAAAATAGCTTTATTTTTAAAATCTTTATAACCTACTTTTTTTTCCAGAAGAGAAATGTTTTGTGGTTTACAGGAAGAAAAGGCAAAATAAATCTGCCAAAGCACTAAAGGAATCATCAGAAAATGCCAATATCTAGAAAATCCAAAAACTGTCAACTAAAAATTCACTTATAAAGCTCCAAAGGTTAGTTATGCAGGGACCCTCCAACAGGAGCCAAAATGCAAATGAGATCTTTTAACAAAAGAGTATTTCAGAACTATGTATCTCAGAGCAAATGGCTGGATTTTATTGAGGCACAAGAGAGTAATTGAAAATGTCAATAATGTACTACTGTTCCTTTGTATTATTTGGATTCAGATGATTAAGAGCAGGGCATGCTTCTCTTCTAGATTGTAAAACGGATTCAGCAGGGACTGCTTGAAGGATGCAGAGAAGCTACATTGATGAGGACAACATACTAGAGGGACTAGGGTTTGCTTTTGGAAGCCACCTTGGACTGTAACTACAAGTCCAGATCAATATAACTTCATGGTTACACTGATTAGGCTCAAGTCCAATCTGCTAAGGACATCTGGTTTCTGAAGACTCAAAGACGTTTTTCTAAACAAAAAAGTTGTAAGCAAGTTTGGTAGATGCAATTCCTCTTGTATTAGTTCAGCTATTGATAGAGTGAGGTTTTTCTTTCTTTACACCTTGCCAAAATGTGTTTTTATACAATATCTGCCTGATGTGAGTTTGTCAAAAGGGTTCTAGAGCCATCTTAAATCAGAGGTGTGTTCAGAAAAGGTTTTTCCAACATAGCCAATAGAGATTTACTGTCTCCTTCATCTTGCATTCAAGGTGATCAGCACTGCTGAGATATGTAATGCAATCCACTTTTCAAAAGGATGTCTATGTACTTGCTTCTTCTCGTCACAATGGAAGTTTTATCCCAGTAGATTGCACTGACATTAAACCTTAGCAAAAGGTCACTTCTGCAAATGCAGGAGTGGGACAAGGGAAAGCTGATCAGTATTGGTCTGTAGTAACCCTGTGTCTCCTCCAATACCTGCCATATCATGAAAGCTTTTCCATCTGCATAAGCCTACATTGGTACAATACTGGGATTGCAGTAGACAGAGACTCAGGAAAAGCTGAAGAGAAGGGAAGTTCTGATCAAATGGGGAAATTCATTAAGGTTGCAAGGAAGAAACAACATTAATGTATTTGATACAAATAGCACAATAAATATTTTCTTTTGAAAAGTGAGATAATAAAAGCCCAGTCTAGCACAATACCAACAAAGAGGAAAAATTACAGCTCTCAAAAGAAACCAGCATGGCTGCATAAAGAACTCTCTGATAAATTGAAAGATAAAAGGGACAAGTATAGAAAGTGGAAAGAGGGGCACATAACTAAGACAGAATATCAGCAAATAGCCCGAGCCTGCAAAGATGAAGTGAGGAAAGCTAAGGCTCATAATGAACTAAGGCTTGCGACCAAAGTCAAAAATAACAAAAAAAAGCTTCTTTCAACATGTAAAAAACAAGAAAAAAGTGAAGGAAATGATTGGTCCATAGTGGGTGAAAGTGGCAAAAAGGTGACAAGCAACAGGGAGAAAGCAGAACTATTTAACTCGTTTTTTGCATCTGTCTTTACACAAAGGGAAAAAAACAGACCAACCTACCAAAAATAGTGCCATAAAAAACAGATAGAAATGCAAGTTAAGATAGGCAAGAAAAACGGTAGTGAGCACCTGTCCAGCCTAGACGAGTTCAAATCCACCAGGAACCAGATGGATACACCCCAGGGTTCAAGGAACTGGCAGATGTGCTTCTCAGAACCATTGAACTATATTTTTCAAAGATCCTGGAGCACTGGGGAATTAACGGAGGACGGAACAAGAGCTGATGTATTCCCATATCAAAAAGGGAAAAAAATGGACCCAGGAAATTACAGACCTATCAGCCTGACCTCAAATACCTGGGAAGATTCTGGAAAAGATAATCAAACAACGAATCAGCGAAAACACCTAGAGGCAACAAAATCATACTAAAAGCCAACATGGGTTTGTCAAAAAACAGATCATGCCAGACACAAACTATGCATTCTTTGACCAAGTGACAAAATTAGTGGATCAGAGAATGCTTGTGGATATAATTTACTTGGACTTCAGTAAGGCATTTGATAAAGTAGATCACAACCTACTACTTGATAAGATAGAAAAAGTGGGTTAGACAGCATCACCACCAGATGGATTCGTAGCTGGCTGACCGGCCGTACTCAGCGTGTGGTCCTCAATGGAAACGCATCTACATGGAGGGAAGTGTGCAGTGGGGTTGCCCCAGGGCTCTGTTCTGGCCAGTGCTCTTCAACATCTTCATCAACGATTTGGACGAGGGGAAATAGATGGGGAACTCATCAAATTTGCGGATGACACCAAGCGCAGGGAATAGCCAACACTCCAGAAGACAGGCTTAAGATACAGGAGGACCGGGACAGACTTGAACATGGGCGCTATCTAACAAAATGAAATTCAATGGTGAAAAAGTAAGGTCTGGGCAAGAAAAAAACCAAATGTACAGATAGTATAGGGGGTACCTTGCCCTCAATAGTAGTAACTGTGAGAGGGATCTCGGAGTCCTAGTGGACAATCACTTAAATATGAGCCAGCAGTGTGCTGCAGCTGCCAAAAAAGCTAACACAGTGCTGGGCTGCATTAACAGAGGGATAGAATCAAGATCACGTGAAGTATTAATACAACTTTACAATGCCTTGGTAAGGCACACACTTGGAATACTGCATCCAGTTTTGGTCACCACGATGTAAAAAAGATGTTGAGACTCTAGAAAGAGTGCAGAGAAGGGCAACAAAGATGATTAGGGGACTGGAGGCTAAACATATCAAGAACGTTTTGCTGGAATTGGGTATGTCTAGTTTAATGAAAAGAAGGACTAGGGGGACATGATAGCAGTATTCCAATATCTCAGGGGTTGCCACAAAGAAGAGGGAGTCAAGCTATTCTCCAAGGCGCCTGAGGGCAGGACAAGAAGTAATCGGATGGAAACTAGTCAAGGAAAGAAGCAACCTGGAACTGCGGAGAAACTTCCTGACAGTTAGAACAATTAACCAGTGGAACAACCTGCCTCCAGAAGCGGTGAATGCTCCAACACTGGAAGTTTTTAAGAAGAGACTGGACAGCCATTTGTCCGAAATGGTATAGGGTTCCCTGCCTGAGCAGGGGGTTGGACTCGATGACCTCCAAGGTCCCTTCCAACTTTATTATTATTATTATAAAGAACCTTTATCAAGCAACCAGTTGCTAAACATCTATATTCACAAATCACCCTTCTCCAACTCCATTTTCCAGATGCTTTGCAAACTGTATTATGTGTTACCAGCATTAACTAAATAGGATGCTGAGAGTTATGTTCCAGTGACTGCGAAGGTTGCCATTTGGGGAAAGTTGTAGGGATCTGGCAAATCTCTAAATACCTCCACCACCAAGAAGACCCTTATGACTGGTGCCTACTGGGCCATAGAATCTGATACATGTCTCAAGTGCTAAACAAAGCACATGTGGAGGAATATAGGGGGGGAACAGTCAAGAAGTGACTAGGTCCCAAGTAGTTCTTCTAGGAAATTGTAATGATATGTTGAAGTTATCTTGAGGAATAACAAGAAGAAACGCTGCCTAAGAAACAAGCAAGCAAGAGGGAAGAGCCCCCAGTGGCTTAACAGTCAGAGGAAGAACCTATCCTAGTTTGTTAGACAGTTCAAATTAGCAGTGGGAAATTTGTATCTTCAGACTTGCAAGATTCTGTTAATATATCCTTACAATCAAGTAAAATCAGCTCGTCTAATCCTATCTCACTTACCTGTCTTGTTTCCTATCTTGTTTATTTGGAAGAGCTGATAGAAATTGAGTTTACTAGTATAAAACAACATGTTGTACTGTACATCTGGATTCAGGAAGTGCTTATGTAATTTTAGGCATTAGAACCATCTCATCAGGAAATTGCTTCGGCAGCTTAAAAAAACATGAATTACAGAAACCCCAAAATCTGGTAGGGTATTCCTTTATTAGTACTAAAATAAGGGTCAAGCAAATGTTTGGAGCATTTAGTACTTTTTCATAAATTGTATGTTTCAGTTATGCTTTTTGAATACGTTTTTTTATTGAATCAAATTGTAACTTTGGGCTGCACACAGAAATGTCTTGCTTTCTTAGCTTACCCCACCCATTCATTCCAGGAATATCTGTAAAAATGAGCAGACCATAAACCAATAATAGATGCTAATAAACCCAGCCCATTCTGTGGTAGACAATAATCTCCATTGTGTGCAAGCCAAATTTTCAACACTCTGCTCCTTCTGACAAGCCAACCACAGAGGAATGATAAGAATAACTCCTACAGGTGTAGAGACCTAAATTATTGCAAGGAAGGTGCTGAAGGATTGTAGTCCAGTGATGGAACATATGTTTTCATGGGGAAGGTCATAAGTTTAATCCTTGGAATCTTCATTTAGGGCTTGGAAAAAAAATCTGGAGAGCTGCCACCAGACCGTGCAGACCAAACTGAGAAAGAGGGGGAAATAGTTTAATAAGGCAGACAGGTTTTAATATATTAAAAGACTTGAGAATCATTTTTACTAAGGGAGTATAATTATTCCCTGTTGGATACAAAATGAAAATATTTTTTTAAAAAGCCAATAATTTGATGCTCCAAGTAAGATGCATTTAAAGAAAGGAATACACTGTGATCATAACAGCATAATAAGGCAAAACTCATAATTTCAGGGTGGTCTTTAGTAGTTATATCCTTTGAAATTTTGCAGATGATTAGTCAAGAGAACCTCCTTCAGTTACCAGGGGCATCACTTCATTATATAAATTACTCAGATTGATCAATTACTTCTGTCTAATGAAATATGGCTCAAATTGCTGGAACTTATGCAAGCTTCTAATTTCTCAAAGAAAATCGTCCAATCAATGCATACCAAATATATCTGTAATCTTTTTAGTACCAGAGGAAGAAATTTTCTGATGAAATTGCAACCCTATGGCTTTATGGGTGGGAAGGGTGATGGCTCAGCGGTTAAAGACACTGAGCTTGCCAGCTGGAAAGCTGACAGCCCAGGTTCAAGTTCCATACAATGGGTGAGCTACATTTACTTGCCCCAGCTCCTGACAACCTAGCAGTTCCAAAGCATGAAATGTGAGTAGATAAATAGGTACCACTTCAGTGGGAAGGTAACAGCATTCCATGTGCCTCTGCATATAGTCATGCTGGCCTCATACCAATGGAAGTATCTTCAGACAAAGCTGGCTCTCTCGGCTAAGAAATGGAGATGAGTACTGCCGCTAGAATCAAACATGAGAGGACAGGGAAAACCTTTATGGCTTTGTAGGTCCAAGATTAACTGACTGAACTGTCTATCTTGTGTTGTTTTAATAATATGGATTTAGGGATAATTCTACTTTATATTAACCATCAATCCCAGCCCATAATCCTTCTTTGACAGCCTGCTGGGTGTTCAACATAGTTTGGACCCTGACCCATAGTCATGTCAAGAGTGGACTTAATAAAATCAGTTGGACTTAACAGTACTTAATTTGACTTAGTCTAAATATGACTAAATATGATTTTTTTCCATAACATATTAATGTTAAATTCTAAAGATACAGTACTGTTCTTAGGAAAGAAAAGAAAATACGATTTTAAGAATTTTATTTTGTATGTCTAATGATGATGAGTTTGGTAACAGGTTTTCCCTGAGCACTGCCTTCTTTTGGCTTAGGTCATAGCTTTTTTTGACATGCACAGCCTTGTTGACTATAGCTGGAGTCTATGTGTGACTCACATCAGGCAGAATTTGGCACCAAGTCTTGAAATTTCACAGCCCATTACAGAACAATATTGTGTGGAGGCTCTAAGCTCCATTCAGTTCGTTCATTAGGGATTATGACATATTCTCTCCAGCTGGAGAAGCAGGTATGTATCATCACTCAAGAAAATTAGGAATTGGATATAGTCTCATTGATATATAACACATTGTCATGATTAGCAGTAGCACATGGGGAGTTCTGGAAAGAATACTCTGAATGGGTGTAAATACATCAGTTTGAGAACATATTGCCTTGCTAATATATGAAAATGCACAATACAGTCTCTGGAAGTATGCTGTGCAGCTATTATTGATTTCTTTAATAGTCTGCATTGGAGTAGAATGTTGTTAATATCACATCATTACAGTTTTATTATTTCTGTGAGATCCATTGTTGCAAAATGCTTTATAGTTCATTGAAAGTATTGGCCAAAAAAAATGCCTTTAATGGACCAAGACTTCAGGATTAAGATTCTAACAGTGGCCCAACTGTTTTGTTTGTATCCAGTTATCTGGTTATTTTTTATCTGATCTGTAAAATGTACTTTCAGACTAGCAAGATTGATGTCAGCCTTATGAGGTAGACTCAACAGGAACCACAACCAGATGAACTAATTCTACTTCATTGTAGAGCACAGTGGTGGGATTTAAATATGTGAATAACCGGTTCTCTGTGTGGAGAGAAGTCCATTCTGGTCCTGGGCAACAAAAAATTAGCTACCGGTTCTGCCGAAGTGGTGCGAACCGGCTGAATCCCACCACTGGAGCTACATTAACAGAATCTTGCAACTCTGAAAGTAGATCTCTCCCCCTATCTTCTTTATAGCCCAAGAAACTAGGGAAGGTCTCTTCTAACCTGTAATGACATGTGGGAAAGACCTTTGGAAATGTGCGAAGAAATAATGCTAGGGAATGGTCAGATAAGAAACAGAATAGCCCACAGCTGCTTAGTAGACTGTAGAACTGACTGTAGAAAAGATCTGTTGGAAAGAAAAATATTTCCTTTTCATGGTTGAACTTACATTCCATATAAATGGAATGAACAAACTGGAATTTAAACCCTTATTCCTGGTTCGGTCCTGATCTAGATTGAATACTTCATTGCGAGCCCTGGAGAAAATTCCCACTGATGATAATAGAATTGGTGGGTCTATTCTGGAATTGATGTAAAAGAGAACAAAATATCACATTCCCTTCCTGTACATTCCAAATCCAGTCTACTTCATGTAGTGTTTGCAACCAACCACTAAAGAATTAGGCAGGAACTACAAAGTCCTGTACTTAATCATATCTGCTTGCTGCTCCAAACTCTCTAGGTCCCTCTCCTGCTTTGTTTCTATACTGTGGTGCTGAGTCACTTCCTTACAGCTGTTCTATCTGTGCTTTCCCTTAGTATCACTAAAATATTCTTCCTGTATGTTTCTCAGCTTTCCTGACTATTTTCACAAACTTTGAGATTGTCCTCTCGCTCCCCATATTATTCTGATTCCCATAGCACCCCTGAGAATAGTAAGACCAACTTACTATTAGGTTAGCAGAAGGGAAATGAAGGAAATGTTGAACCAAAGAGTATATCACTTCACATCTTTGCCTAGGCACAAATGTTGTAGTTAATTGCTACTGCATAGTAAATTCAACTGAATGTAGTGGACTTATTTTTCCAGAACACATTTGTGGGATTTCTCTGCACAGCTCAGTGATCTACTGATGTGCATACAATTCAGAAAAATGTGGCTATTGGGCTATCACAAAATACAAACAATAAATGAATAAATCTATATGCCCCAATTGTGCTGTACCAAAAAGTCAAGGTAGCCTAAAGCAGAAAGATGGGTCCAGTGTATCTCCTTACAAGGCCTGGTTTATAATTAATATAAGCTATCCTAACTTTTAATAAACCTAATTTTCATATTGTCCACATATACATACAGTTAAGAAATTACTCTGACAGTGATAAAAAATCTTAATTTTTCTTTCCAGATGCTTGTAAAACAGCCTTAACATATGTCCGCTGTTTAATTAACAGAGCGGCTGGATGGTGGAGAGAAGCCAAGGTAATAATTTAAAGAAACATTTCTCCTACCCTTGATTTGAGTCCCAAAACACATCCATCATGTGCACTTCTGAAACTGGAAAAGATTTAATTTTCTGAACTTAGAAGAAAACATCATAAAACAAGTCAAACTGAAATGTGGAGTCAGGGCAAAGGCTTCAAAAGAAAGAATAGGTTTAAAACCTGCTCGAGGAATCATTTTTTGCTAATGAAAATGGGAGAAACTTCTCATTTGGGGTAGTTTTATTTTGTCTACATATTACATTTATATTCTGCCTTTTTTCTAGAGAAAGCAGCATATACACTATTTCGTTCTCACCTTTACTCCTGAAAACCCTATGAGGTATGCTGTGCTAAGAGACAGTTATAATTCCATGGCTAAGGATGGATGAGAATCTCCTCTTAGTTTTCATCCAACACCTAACCACCATAATAAAATGACATTTATGCCAGAATTGTTAATCTTTGGTCAGCCTGCTGAAATTTCTATTCTGCTATTTCTCATTTAATTAAAATGTCTCACACTCCAAATGTATTTTTCTTTTTCATTCCATAACCCAACTTCAGGCTATATTTTATGCTAGGATATCTATTTACAAATATGTAACTTTAATCAGGTAACTATATATGTGAAACACAGTCAGAAATAAAGGCTAGGTTTTTCCCAAAAACTGTATTGATTTCCCTGTATGGATTTAATAAAGAAAAACAGCTTTAAAATTATTACCTAAAATAGAGAAGACAACATGCCTGGATGTTGGCAAAAGCATTTGCAAAGTTTATAAGTCCACCAAATAAACATGACAATATATCAAAGGTTTGTCCATGATTTTGTTTCCAACATAAATGTAATGAGAGTCAGTATGGTATGCTGGTTAACACACTAACCAGATACCAAGAGACAATGGATTCTAGTTCCATCTTAGGCATGAAACCATCTGGGTGACTCTCTCAGTCCTAGGAAAGAGGCAATAGCAAATCATTTCTCAAAATGTTGTCAAGAAAGCTACAACATCCCTACCTAGCACATCTGGAAGAAGCCCTATTAAAGAAAGCAATCCCTGGAAATTTGGAGAAGAGAGTTCAGCAAAACATTACAAACCAACAAACTGAAATTTTAATGGGAGATGAGCACCTTCCAATCAATATAGTTTTGTCTAACTGGGGACATTAACACAGATGATAATAAAATAAGAGGTTTTATGTGAAGCCCATGGTAAGAAAATTATAATTAAGAAATCATGGTCCTAAAGATAAATTGCTGGAAGATTAGTCTCCTATTATTTTTGAGTGGCTGGGTTGACATTTCGACTGAGTCCGGGTAGCTGCTCTGCTCACAGCTAAGTCACAAGTGTCAGCCAGTACTTTTTCCAGCCTGGGGCCCACCCTTTTGCAGCCTCTAGGCTCAGCAAATGGAAGTACATTTTAAAAAGAAAACTGCTATCACCATTATGGTTAGTTCACTAAAGGAACAAAACCATGACAAATATATGTAATTTGTAAATTGGCCCATCTTTTACAATAATTTAGAGACACTCGTTAGCAGCAATAGAAACCCAACAATTACTGATGCTTAAGGTTTGCATTGTTGCTCTGTGAATATTTCATGCATAAATGAACTTCCCCTGGACCAACTGCTGTTTCTGATGAGGCACTCTGAGGCTTTATTGCCAAATACTCAGCAGGACTCCAACAATGAGCCACATAACGGATGATGCATCGCCTTGAATGCTTAAATAATGCAGGGTAGCTGTGGTTTACAGAGTGTCGGCCTGCTTTATTTACATATCAATTGAACAACTATTCTAAATATGAAGAAAGATGAACAGAAAAGGACATTGCATTTTTAATATTTCATATTGGTAAGCACCCTGCCGAAACCAGATATCTAAATGGAGACAGCCACTGAACTACATATTTTTAACAGGATGGGAGCTGAGAAATTATGCACAGTATAGGAATAAATTTAACCAAACCGTTTTTCCAAAGTTGGCATAATATCATGTAAAAAAGCCATATTGTCACTGGTAATAAAAACAAACAGCACTGAGCTGGTTTTTTGAGGCTACATTTTATTAGCAAATGGAAACAAATTCTTTTTCTTTTTATTGCAAGGAAGAAAGGCTCTTCTTGAGAATGCTGGGATATGTAGTTTTCTTTGTGTTTTTTCTGGTGGCTGACATCTTGAGTCAGTAGGCAAGACAAAAGAGAGGAGACAGAAGACACATAAAATACTAATGGAAATAGGTAATCAGCTGTTGTTCTTGACAGAATAGGTGTCTTGCTGAAGTGGAATGATTAATGCAATGGAGAGGTGGAGTCACAATGCCACACAATCCTAATTATCCTAATTAGTGCAATGTAATCCTAAAGAATTTTGCTACAGATCCCACTGGGAATAGATTTGTAATAATAAATCTAGTGGAAACAAGACCAGCTAATGTATGTCGTTCCCCAGGAAAAAAATATGGCTGATTTTTGAAAATGCCTGACATAGTTGCAGCAATCCAGGGATCTAGATAGGGTTAGTCCTTCTTTTTACACTTCCTGGAATAAGTATGTAATCAGAACTTTATTTGGGCATGTTTTTATTCCAGGAAGTGCTACAGACAGCTGAAAAAAAGAAAGAAAACAAGCTGGGAGCACCAGCCAATTTGTGCAATTTCAGCATGTTGTGTTTATTACTGGATCAAGAGGTTCTGCTCACCTTCACTCCTGCCTTTCTTACTTCTTAGCTGGATCACTGCAAAGCACTGTATAGGGAGCTGCTCTGGAAATACATTTAGAACCTTCAGCTGGTCCAAAATGCAGTGGTGCATGCAGCATTGGCTCTATGCCCATGTAACACCATTGCCAGGTGACATGAACTGGCCTCAAGAAGGCATCCAGGTGCAATTCAAGGTTCTAGTTGTCATTTCAAAGCCCTGCATGGCCCAACCTGATGAGTTTTGGGATTGTCTCTCCTACCAAATCTGGCAGAATAAACATGCCCAGGTCCCTTCTGTCAAATGATGTTATCTAGTGGGGCCCCTTGAAGATTCTGGAAGGCCTTGAGGTCTGCTTTTAGTTCCATCGTTGGGGTCAAGATGTTAGAAAAATCTACTGCAAGTATTCTGCTTAAAACAGTTTTATGAGGAGCCTTGGACTTAAGTGTGACTGTGTGTATGCATTGTTTTATGATTTTTATATTGCATTGATTTATTCATATATCTTAATTAACCAGCCAGAGTTACTAGAACTTCCTGGCATGGCAGGGCTTTGATTTTTGCTCAGTATTTTAATTGACAATTTTGATAATGATTGTGGCTTGTTTTCAGTTTGCTCTTAAGGAATTGGGAGGTGGAAGCTGTGGAACTGTCCTATGAATAGAGACCAGAGAGCATGTTTTTCAGCAGGAAAATATATAGAAAAGAAGAATTATGAGAAGAAAGAATAAAGGCCATTGAGAATGAAGAGACAATTTTCCTTACCATTTCGTTTTCTGCAAACCCACCAATCTTCTTTTTACAGTGGCTGCAACCACCTGTACCTATTTTCAATGTAGCAAACTAATGTGTTGCCATGGTGGTTAGAATGCAGTATTGCAGGCTAATTCAGCTGACTACCAGGAGTTCGATACTCAGCCTTCCATCCTTCCAAGATTGTTGGGGGCAATATGCTGACTTTGTAAACCGCTTAGAGAGGGCTGTAAAGCACTGTCAAGTGGTATATATCTAATTGCTATTGCTATTTTACCTTAAGTCACCTCTTTTGAGATTTCTTTTTCCCCCCTGTTAATGGCCAGCATGTAGAGCTCTTGCACCTTCTTTATATTGTGCTTTGTCTTACTGAGCATCTATAATATTTTTCCTCTCTTGTGGACTATCTGAAGGAAAAATGCCTTCTTTTATTTGTCTGCTGTACTCAGTTTGTTGGTGGTTGCAGAGGTCCTCCCACTCCTGTGTCAAGGTTCCTGCTTTACTGGCAATTCTACCATGCTGCTGCTGAAGGGAGAGGCTCAAACTGGAGGCAAAGAAAGCAGCATAGGTGCCTGCAATTTTTTTCAAGCAGCCTGCTCTTGCAGAGGAGCATAAAATGAAGAGCAGAGCAAGCGAAGCCCCATCCGTGCATGTGCAAGATCAGGCAGCGCATGAAACTACACCCCTGGTCCGTGGAAAAACCGCCCTCTATGGAACCAGTCCCTATGGAACCAGTGCCCAAAAGGTTGGGGGCCACTGGAGTATGTTCTTCCTGCCTCTGAAGTACCTGTATCTATGATCTTCATTTCTTGTATGGGTATAAAAAGAGGGACATGCTACCAAATTGAAAGAACTACATTTTAGACAATAAGGTATTGTCTAATAAGGTATTCCAGGGACCTGGTTAAAAATGCCAGGGCCACACAGCTTTCCAATGTTCTTCCTTCTATTTTTTGTTCAATTAAAAGATAGTAAGAACCTTTCTTGCTTTATCAGAACAGTCCAGCAGTTTACCTTTTCCAGTATCAAGTCTTAACTACTTTCCATTCTTCTGAGGAGTTTCCACCCCAGAACAATAATCTGACACAGACGGATGTAAAAGCACAAACAAGCATGTTTTTCTGTTCCCTAACTTAACAGCCTAACAACTCTGTGCAAGTATATCTTAATCAGTTACAATATCAGTACATATTCATACCTTCATGCTGCTAAATACTAGAACAACTCCCATCCAGGGCTTACAGAATTGAGTGGCAAACTTTCCATTTCTCTCAGTCAGATGAATTTAGCAGTTGGCCTGGATCTTGCTTATGACCCTCTGACAGATAAACCTTTCATCTTCTTTCTCCCATCTGTCTTCCAGCACAGCCTCTGTGCCACTGACATTGGTATGTTAGGTCCCATGGAGCGTTTTCTGTTTGGGGGTGGAATTTTACAGTTAAGCGCTTTGCGGACTTGCCTTGCTCTCAGCAACAGACCAGCCTTCAAGGCATGCAAAAGATTGTACAACCTGTTCTAAGATCAGGTTAAGATCAACCGATCATGTTCAACAACCGCAAAACTACTAATTCAGAGCTGCTCTGTGAGTGAGATGGGCAGTCTCTAAACTTGAGAAATAAATAAATTCATTCTACTTATCTTTAGCTGTCTACCATCATCTCCATGATCAAGTTTCTTCTACAATTCTCTCTGTTGTTAACCTGCCAACCCGGATGCCAAGTATTTCAAATCTTCTCTACTCCCACTCCTACTCCCACTCCCTTCTCCTATGAGGTCTTAGTCCTATGGTAGCCTAATCTTATATTCCCAGCTCCATATCAGCACAGCCAGAGTTTGTAAAGAGAACTTGTTTAGATCTCTGCAAAGATGAATGGATACATAAAGATCCAGAGAGACGCTACGGCAGAGAGAAGGTTATTCAGCCATAGATTGATCGTGCATTATTATTATTTTAAAATCTTGCAGGAGAGATTCAGTTAGATTACTAGTTGCATAGATACAGAAAGAAAATAAAATGATGAATATTAAATAGGGAAGACCTAATCTAGTGAAAGAGCCGAGTTATGAGAATGCTTCATTATTCTTTTTTTTTCTTTCTCACTTGTTTCATTCCCTCCACAGGGATCCTCCTGAAGTGGTACTTTAACTACTCAAGTTGCCTTTTCCACTGTGATAGTCAGCAGATGAAGCTCTTCACATTTAAGCATAATGGTGCCAGAGAGACCGACTGCTTCTCAGAGTTATGACCTATAAATGTCGCTCCTGTGTCAGAGGGAGACCGAGCCAAGATGCTGAAGTCTGCAGAGGGTTTCCTTGACAATTCGCAAGGCCATTAAAGTTACTATTCCCTTTTCCCTCTCCCTCCCCCCAATTCTTTCTCCCTGCTGTTCCAGCTTGAGCTCTTACCCCCATCACCCGTTAAGTCAAGATTATTTCTTTTTCTTTGGCTGCACTCTGAATGATTATGCAAATAATGGGCACTTAGTTCTAGCCAGTTATGTACAGCTGCTACATTTATACAGCCCAGGATGGTAGGTGTAGCCTAGATTAGATTTCTGAAATTGCTCGTTACCAGTTCACATCCCAAAAGCAGACTAAATATTTTGCAGAATACAAGATGATCTCTAACTCACTGAAACATACACTATTTCTACATTTCAGTTAAAATGTGTGTTTTGTTTTGGGATGGTGCCTTCCCGCTAGCCTCAAATTAATAATAATAATAATAATAATAATAATAATAATAATAATAATGATGATGATGATGATGATGATGATGATGATGATGATGATGATGAAGAAGAAGAAGAAGAAGAAGAAGAAGAAGAAGAAGAAGAAGAAGAAGAAGAAGAAGAAGAAGAAGAAGAAGAAGAAGAAGAAGAAGAAGAAGAAGAAGAAGAAGAAGAAGAAGAAGAAGAAGAGAAGAAGAAGAAGAAGAAGAAGAAGAAGAAGAAGAAGAAGAAGAAGAAGAAGAAGAAGAAGAAGAAGAAGAAGAAGAAGAAGAAGAAGAAGAAGAAGAAGAAGAAGAAGAAGAAGAAGAAGAAGAAGAAGAAGAAGAAGAAGAAGAAGAAGAAGAAGAAGAAGAAGAAGAAGAAGAAGAAGAAGAATGATGCTCACAGACCTTACCTACCAAAGAAAATAGGTGGATGGGAAATGTTGCAGGTACATTGGACAGCTGAAAAAGAAAAAAGGGGCATTGGAAGAGTATCTGAAGGGCAGTGAAGAACAGAATGGAGGCATGGAACAGAAGGAAGGACTATGCTGAATGTGGAAGCACCAAATAATGATCATATAAATAGGAAATAGTAAAACAAGTTGTATCAAGGATTCCATTGTCTCTATACAATTGCAGAGGACAACAGGAAGAAGTAGAACCAAATTTGACTTAGTAAGCTCTATTGCAACCTGGCAAAACATAACCCATAAGTAGAATGCAAGTCTTGAAAGTAAAATGTATTCAAAATGAATAGACCAGCCAAGGGAAGGACGAATGGCATTATTTTACTTACTTGCCCCTGATGTTCAGATCCATCTTGAAGGCCTTGAAGATCTGGCTTTTTTCTCAGGCAACTCAGGCCAGGATGTTAATGGAGTTCAATGTAAATTCTATTCTGTATTTTCCAAGCACCGTTGGTTTTTTTTTTTAATTATATATTGCTTTATGGCTTTTATATTGTGTTGTGTTATTCATATATTTCAGAGTTGTTGGTTAAGATGGACAGTTATATAAATTTGTTAAAGAAATAATTTTTGTATGATTGATGTAATCTGGAAGGATTACAAGTGTTGAAAGTACAATGTATTAAAAAAATATAGACTACAGGTAGTCCTCAATTTACGACCAAAATTGAGACCAGAACCTCTGTCCTTAAATGAGGCAGTTGTTAAATGAGTTGGGCCCAAATTTGTAATCTGCTTTGCCACAGCCATTAAGTGAATCATGCAGTGATCACGGTCATAAATGTGAGGGCTGTTCATAAGTCACTTTTTTCAGCACTGTCATAACTTTGAACAGTAATTAAATAGTTGTCAACTATGTTTCTCTCTATTGTATGTTGGTTAGACCAGGGGTCTGCAACCTTGACAACTTTAAGACTTGTGGATTTCAGCTCCCAGAATTCTGGGAGATGAAGTTCACAAGTCTTAAAGTTGTCAAGGTTGCAGACCCCTGGGTTAGACCATACTTAGAATATTTTATTCAGTTCAGGGTACCACATTTTTGGGAGGTCATTTAGAAACTGGAGCATATCCAGGAGAAAACAACCAAGATGATAAAACTTTGAAGAATGATTGGAGGCATTAAGTATATTTAGCCTGGAGAAAAGGAGAAAGCAGAGCTATGTGATAGCTGTCTTAAAGCATCAGAAGGCACGTCAAGCATAAAGATGGGACAAAGTTGTTTCAGAAACATGACAAAAAACAATGGGTTTAAATTACAAGGAATTGGATTTTGGTTAGATATGAAGAATTTTTTTGTAATCGTTAAGAACTGTTCAATAACAGAAGAGGCTGCTTCAAAAAGTGGTGGACTTTTCTTTGTTTGAGATCTTTAAACAGAGACTGGATGTCTGAATGTTGGGGATGAATTCCTGCACTGGGCAGGGGCAGGGGTGAACTATATGATCACCAAGATATATAACATTTGTCACAGTTGTTGTTCATATCATTCTCAATGTGCTGGTGACATATCTAGTTAACTGTATGATTTAGATAGCAAGGAACTATACTTTGCCCATCTAACTGGTATAACTGAGTTTGTTATTCATATATCGCCACAGTTATTATTGTTCATATCACTCTCAATATGATGCTGACCTATCTGGCTGTTTATTATAAAAATGCCACAACTCTTTGTGAAATAAGACAGAAAGGATCAGGTTCAGTTCTTGACATATCTGGGAGAGAGAGAAAGCTGAAAACTACTACAGGTAGTCCTCGACGTACGACCACAACTGAGCCCAAACTTTTTGTTGCTAAGTCAGACAGTTAAATTAATTTTGCCCCATTTTACGACTTTTCTTGTCACAGTTGTTAAGTGAATCACTGCAGTTGTTAAGTTAGTTACACAGTTGCTAAGTGAATCTGGCTTCCCCATTGACTTTGCCTGTCAGATATTCGCAAAAGGTTATCACACGATCCAGGGACACTGTAACGGTCATAAATATGAGTCAGTTGCCGAGCCCCTGAATTTTGATGCTCCAAAGGTTGGAAGTCTGAAAAACTGTCATAAGACACTTTTTTCAGTGCCATTGTAATTTTGGTCACTAAGTGAACTGTCGTCAGTCGAGGACTACCTGTAGTAAGTATTAGCAAGTATTCCTGGGAAAATGGGCCACCAAAGTGACTCAGAAGAAGCCAGCCTACATTCCTATCTTGTTCCTTGGCAGAGGTTGTTCAGTCTCAGCTCCATAGCTTTTTCTGCCAAGCAACTTCTACAAAGATGGGGTTATTTTCCTCCACAGGCAGACAGCTACCCTCTTTAGCTTGGCCAATAAAAGGCCTGAGGTCATTCTGGGCTGGCTTGTGACTCTGAAAGATCTCGCCCATTTTTCACTAGGAGAGAAGGACGCTCTCTTTCGCAATAGACGCTCAGGAATGCCAGCCCCTTCTGCTAATGCACGCCGAACAGCTAAATCATACATTATTGATTTGTCAGACGTATTTGCATATAAATAAGTGTGATCATTCATACAAACTGCAATGTTGTTCTCCTTTTCATGTTGTGTGATCACAGATGAATAGCTCCAGTTAGATACAGTGGAAGGCCGGATTGTATGAATTACAAGACAGTAAGCCACTGACTTAAAACCACATTTATTGGAGAATGTAAGTGTGACAACTTACTGGTGAATTCAGGGATAATTAGTCTAAAAGACAAGATAAATGAATCTTGAAAGTGGTATTGCAGTGAAGAAATGATCGCCTCCATGCTAGTAAAACTTTGATGCTAGACATATTGCAAATGATAATTAACTGGAGCATGCTGAGGAATTATGTTTCAATTGTATTTTCAAAGGAAGAGAAATTTCCACAGACACATACAAAGTCTTCCTGAAATGAATTGCCTTCCACGCATCCCAGAAATTATGAAAAGCTATCTAATTTGCAACACAAATGGTGATGTGTGTGATTAATTTCTTGAAATTATTTTATACATCTTGTCTTTTTCAGCCTTCCAGGCAAATATCCACTTCTTGTTTACAGCTAATCTGATAAAGGTATCAATTAAATGTTTCAGAGCCTAATCTAGACAAATCTACAGGCCAGCACAGTATGTTGATCCATGAGAATTATGTCTGTAGTATTAATTCTATACACTCCCCACATCATTACTTCCCAAGCATCAGCACTAGGTAATGAGTTCATGTCTTATGCCCCCTCTTCCTATGTTTGTCCATGGTGTGTGTGGGGGGGGGGGGGGGGAGACCTGGGAAGGAGGACATAGTTGCAATGCAAAAGAAATATTGCCCACTAACACTTTGTTTTAATTGTCCTAAATTAGTGCTGAAGACCTACAATAGTGCACGTGACAGGCAATGAATACCAAATGAAGTCATTAGGGTCCATGCAGTTAAAACGAATAACTAACAAATCTGCAACAGTGGGGACTCAGCACCTTTGCTAAAGTGCTTGGCTTTAAAGAATATTACTCTAGTCTTCCCTTCAAAAGATGTGAATGGATTCATACTACACATGCAATGTTCGTCAGTGGCATCTTCTCTATTTTTTTTTAATGAACTCTACGATCCTTGTCCAGGCAGTCTCTGAGAATTGGACATGATTGAAGGAAAGGGGGAAAGGGGTTTTTAAAAGAAGCAACCTGGAATTAAGGAGAAACTTCCTAACAGTGAGAACAATTAACCACTGGAACAGCTTGCCTTCAGAAGTTGTAGGTACATAATCACTGGAGGTCTTTAAGAAGAGACTGGACAGCCACTTGTCTCGAATTGTATAGGGTCTCCTGCTTGAGCAGGGGGATGGAAGGTCCTTTTCAGCTCTATTCTGATTGATTGATTGGTTGGTTGGTTGATTGACCCTCAAAACTTAGGTGAATATCTCTTTAACATCCAGAGTACTGAAAGAAGAGCAATGTCAGCATACATCTGAGGCACATCCACACAGGAAGCAGACAGGGGGTTCAGTACTGGTTCTAGATCTCCCCCTGTTCTGGCATGAGTCGTATCTTGAAGCAGACTTGGCCTATGTTCATTCAGAAACTACAACAAAGCTAGTTTCTTTTTTCTTTTTCTGAAAATACTTCAGCTATGCAGAGTTTCTGCAGAGTCTTTTCCCTCAATGTAGGATTGCTTAATTCCACTCACCTTCTGGCTCTTTTCTCTTGCCATAACATTTTTCACCAAAATTTCAAGATCAGTGGGAGCAAAGAGAATCACAACTTGGCTTTGCAATGTTTTTGAAGAATAAGGAGTGGTAGAAGCACCATAGTACGGACATGGCAAGGATGTTTTATGAAAGGGCTGCCTTGCCTCTCCATATAAGGTACTGATTCCAACTGCAGAACAGAGGCAATATCTTTCTGCAGCAAGTGCATAAATAAATGCAGAGAAATATGCTCCTATTAACTAGCATTATAGTGCAATATGCAATAAGGCGATATTTAAAAAAAATGAAGCACTAGTATAGTGCTAAACTCCTGATCTGAATGTAGTGCACTCAAAACATTGGAGAGGAACTAAGGGTAGGGAGTATGAGGACAGCAATGAACTTTCAATAACATAAGGTACAAAACAAGCAGAAGTTAAAAGGGTAACTTATTCAGGAGCAAAGGTAACAAGCAAACAAAAAATAGCACCATTTCAGCAATGTTATTTCCTCTTATACAACTATCCCTGTCACTATCACTTTTTTGCATCTGCAGCAAGATGTCTTTTCTTGCTGATCCAATTTGTCTGTGTGGACAAGAAGGCATCGTAGTGGGAACCTTACATACCATGTATTCAGAAATCAGTTTAAATGGGAGCTATCCTGAGAAATCATTAGCAATAGGTTTTTGCCCCAAACCTATTGAGGAACACTCAAGAAAAGCATCCAAGCTGCTAAAGAGGCATCACTGCCATTCTACATTTAACTTAGAATTATTGGGAAATGGCTTCAGTTCACTGAGTTTGCATATTGCATTAAATCATAATATGGTCTCTTTGGTTTTGGTTTAGCTCATTTTGTAAGCCGATTAACCATGGTTTATAAACTATAATTTATTGTTAAACACAATGTGTAATCCAATTGTGGTTTATTCAACAATCCATGATTAAGTATGCTATGTTTTATGATGAATGAAGTCAAATCAAATTTTTATTACAATCGTAGAGCAGAATATATGTGTTAGGTCATTCATTCAAGACATCAGCAATCCCAAGTGAGTATTGCCATTCCAACTTGTGATCCATAAAGTACTGGTGTCCACCCAGCACAATCCCAGTCAATCCCTGTTTCCAGATCAGAATAACCATATATCCTCTTGATTCAGCTGGAATAGCTGTTGGTTATTCCAGACTTAACCTTAATATTTTTGCATACTTAATGACAGCAGAATAGAGATGGAAAGGACACTAAGTGATCCCTCTTCTAATCTGCATTATGAAGGAAACAATTTAGTGAATGCACAGTTCAGCTCCATGCACTGAACTGAGCCCCATAATAAGTTGTACTACCACATATCATCTCATGTATCAAGTTCCAAAGCTTCTCTCAGCCTGAGAAAGTGGTCCCTGGCAACGGCTTTATAAGTGCATCTGTCAGCATATAATCAGTTGGATAATACTTCAGATCTACTTGTTTCTCTTCTTGAATGTTTGTCGTATAATCCAGTTTTACATTTATGTTTCATATTGACTCTAGATTGCTTTATATCTGCAATTCTAATACATCCCATGTTCTCAAATAGCATAGATTGAATTGGTTCTTTTATTTGGAAGTCTAATAGTAGTTTGTATACCCACAAATTTCCTGCACGCTTGTTCCACTGCAAGGACGGGGCTACAATGCTTTGTTTATTGTTATATCAGGCAATAGGGACACCCCATAAAAGAACTTCATCCCAAGCAGTCTTTGATTCTATCTATTGGCAATTTTGCTCAGGGGTATAATGTTAATTTTTATGCTTTTATTGTTCAAGTCTGATTTTTTTTTCACATTTGAGGTCTGAATATTTTTCCCTTGTAACCAAACCTTAATGTTTGTATTTTCTTATTTTCCTTGTTTTCTGCATAAGCCCAGTACAGTATGAATTTTTCAAATCGTTTTCTTGTACTAATAGATGCTAGAATACTTTGAGTTACAGTTAACAAAATTTACACAGTAGTTTTCCTACCCTTTGTTTTGATTGGCATTGGATCACAAACAGCTACAAAATGCATTCCACTAGCTGAGTGGCTTGCTTGAATTCCTGAAGTTTTGCAATTATCTTTTATTTGCTCATCTTTCCATCATCATGGGTTACAACCTTTTACTTATAAATTGTTTATACCTTGCAATAAGGGAGATTAGTGAAACAAGGGCAATTAAACAAATTCTGCACATTTTCAGTTTTCATTTTCGTTTCTTGTTCAGAAAGAGGGCAGTTCTTCCTTATCATTCCAGCCTTGGCAAAATTATTTGAGTGGTCAAAATATCTCTTAATGATCTGTTTTTTTGGAAACTAATACCATTCTGCAAAGGTCAAGTAAAACACACTTAGTTTGAAGATCATGTTTAGTGGGCAGACTCTGTACTCATTCTGACTATTTACAAACTTTCCCCATTGCATATCATCATGTTATTGAAATAACGTCTATTGACAGAATGTGAAAAGAACTGCTCAATTTCCCTCTAAATTCAATTAAACTTTGTTTATTCTGGGGATCGATCCAATTAAAAGGGGGGAAATTTCAGCCGGGGTAGGCCACGCTATCCATCTTAACGCACTATGTCTATGACGGTGATGCTATAATTTCTCCAATCAATGCTTTAAAAGCATTTAGTAGCCTTGATAATGAACTTTTGTCAAAATAGCCTTACAAAGCAATAAATGATCAGATTAATACGAACACTTTGAAAGGGTATCACAGTAAATTGTAGAAGCTCTTAATTTTTAAAAGTGTTTATTATCAGAAATAATATTTATTATCATGATTTTGTTTCATGATATTGATGTCCATGGGACTAACATGGAGGAAAGAACTGAATTTCCATTGTGTTTATATTGCAACAAAAATGTGTTTTGACATGCAAAAAACAGGAAGACAAACATACCTTTTGGAATTTATTCCATCTAAAAAAGTAATGTGTACTAGCAAGTCCTTCCTATATAAGTCATCTCTGTCATCTCGTTTGAGGAGTCGACAACATAGTTTTCATAAAGATTTATCCCCTGTATATACCAGACTCCTTGTCCTCCATTACTTTTTTAAAAAATGCATAATATATAAAAAAAATGTCCCTACATAAGGCTACCCTTGAAAAGTATTCGGAAACTACAGCTGGTGCAGAATGCAGTGATCCAGACAGTTCTGGAAACCCCACAGTACTGCATATAACACCACTCTTGTGCAAGCTGCATTGGTTACCAGTTTGCTTCTGGCTCCAATTCAAGGTGTTGGTCATTACCTTTAAAGCCCTACTGGGATTAACCCATGTCAATTACTACAGTGAAAGGGGTTGCTGTGAATCCTCTTCATCAAGGAACTTCATCTGGCAAAAGCTGCATCCAGAACAGCACTGTTTCTTCTTTGTTGCTGATGGATTGCTAGAAATGTATCTGATTTAACTGTAATTGGAGATTTTTCCTAGAGTATGCAATACAAGCTTCATATCTGCTGAGCTTCCTGGTTATAGATATTATTTGCTGCTGTATTATTTCTACTGCTTCCTTGATCTTTGTTGTGTCTGGTGATATTTCGTGATCAGATCTTTTTGGTTTTCGTTTACTTTAGCTTCTTCTTCTTTTTTAACTGTTCTAGTTTGCTTGCATCTGATGGTAGAATGCTGATCTTATTTTCCAGCCTGATCTCCCTTTTTGATGGTGCACTGTTTGACTTTTTTTTTTCTTATTTGTTGATTTTGATCCAAGGTATTCAATTATAGCTGCAGCTATACTGTATATTAATTGATTTGTTTCTTGCAATGAACTGGTGTTTATATTTGATATTATATTAAAAGCATCTCTTAATACATTTGCTAGCTGCTTCAATGCTATTTTTGTGCTATTCTAGATGCTCACTTATTTTTTGTTTCAATTCTTTTTTTTTTACTTAGAAGGATTTGTGTTTTCTGAAGGTAGAGGAGAGAGTTCCTGGTTTGGGAATGAAAATTATTCAATATCTATGCTGGCCTCCTCTACTGCTGACTCCCCCTGAGCTGCTTCTGACATGGCTTCGATTTCTTTGTCTTGGGTAGACCTTTGCAGTTCTTCCAATTTTGCTTCTGTGAATATTTTATCTTGCATTATAAATGGATCTGCTAGTTTTGTTATTTCTGATTCTGCATGTTGTTCTTTCCAGAACTGTGCATTCTTTTCAGATATCCTCTTCTTTTTGTACTTAATTTTTCATAACAGATCATCTCACCATTATTTCTTTGTTTTCAATCTTTGTATATTTGCGATGGGTAAACCATTTTTTCCAATAGTTCTGCAGCTGCTAGTTCTGGTTGCTCAGCCAACAGTCCTGAATCTTATAGCCCATTTTTCACCAGGAACTCCAGCACCTCGCATGATCCTTGTGATGACCAATCCAGTATGGTTTCTATAAATTACGTATTGCCATATTGTTTATAGGAAAGACACTAGTATTGGCAGCCATATTTTACTTTTTTGACCCCCCCCCCATGGACCCTCCTGCCACAGTCAGAGCTGCTAATTTGATTTTTTTTAATGTCCTCTTTAAAGATTCTTTTGAAGTCATTCAACGTTTGTGGACATAGGCTCTACTTTTTCTCCCCCGTGCTGTTCTTTTGAAATATAAAAGGAAATGAGTGTTTATATGAGTGTGTATGTGCATGTGTTCACGTGCACACCTGTATTACCCAAACAAAGGGAGGATGAACAGAACAAAACAGAACAGAACAAAATAACAGAGCTGAAAAGGATCTTGGAGGTATTCTAGTCCAACCCCCTGCTCAGTCCAGAAACCATTTACCATTTCAGACAAATGATTGTCCAATCTCTTCTTTAAAACTTCCAGTATTGGAGCATTCACAACTTCTGGAGGCAGGTTGTTCCACTTTAATAGGATGCTATTAAAGAACCTCATCTAAATACTGATAAATTCATTTTAAAAGATATTACCTTTAGAATCATTACAGGCTAATATAAACTCATCGCTTTGCATATCACAGGCTTAAAAAAGAAAAAAACCTTGCTATTGCATTTCATTGCTTCCTTACTGCTTCTAAAAAGACCCATTTGATGCTAAAGGTATTGCTTCAGCTTTCAGGAACTGGCACATCAAATGTGATTTGGAAGATTTCAAAGAGTTGTTTCAACAGTATCATTTTCAACCAGTTTCCCTTCTGCTCCCATCCTTCCTGATCAAGTTTTCAGCCGCTCCTAAAGCCTGCCCTTCCTTGTGTTCTTAGCTATCAAAAAGCCATGCAGCATCAGCTTCAGAGTTAAACTTGAGGAAAAAAGGATCTCTTTTAGCCTGGACATCAGAAAAATCAAATAAAAAGGATGCTGATTTGTGGAATAAAGGGATGGGAATCCCTGCTGAGACGATAGAAATCTTCTAACTTAACTGAGTTACAATTTAAATAAGTTTGGCTCCGACGGATGGATGAGGGCAAGGGAGGGGGAAAAATCCATTACATTTGAAAAAGATTCATTGGGTATGAAAAAGAAAATATGTTAATATGAGGAAGAGGAGGAGGATGATTTCTATCTACATTACAGAGTTACAGAAGCAAATAAAAAAATGATATGATGGTGCAGTGTAATTTGGTGTGGCCACTGATTTGCGTTCTGGCAAAGTAAAATTTCTCATAATAGCTCTGCCAAACGGGTGACATCTTTTTCTAAGCTGAAAAGCATAGCTACAAGCACCTCCAGCACCATGGAAACTTTGTGAAGCAAAGGGTCACCTTTCATAGCCTGGTAGGGTTCATAATTTGGTATAGATTGGTTTTTAAAAGTCGGGCTTCATTCTACAGAGTTCCGATCACACAGCTTCCCATCTAGGCAGCCAAGCACAGCCCATCAGTGCACAGAGGCTTTAAAAAGTCCCTGCTTTTGTTGCCCCGTTGGAAATGGGCAGCTGTGTCAATCACCTGAAAGGCCACAGTAAATGGCTAATAGACTGTTCAGCTTCATAGTTCATAAATCGTTCTGAATGCACTGAAAACCTAGCATGCCCAAAGGAGAAACTGTAGGAAGGATTACATTAAAAATAGTATCACACGTTCAGAATCCTAAATGTCATATTTAGGCTGCAAAGGGCAAACTTACACACACTTACTAGGAATAAGTCCTGCTAAACTCAACAGGACTGAAATAGACAGAGGAAGACCTGGACTCTGCATACTAGCAACACACAAAACGCTAAAAAGACTTTACCCTGTTTATTGTATGAAGTAGGGAAGACTAAGAGCAAATCTTGACAATTCTAAAATAAGGATGAGGCAGGAGACTAATGCCTACAGATACTCCTCGACTTATGACTGTGTGCTTAATGATAGTTCAAAGTTACGGTGGCCTCAAATTTATAGTGATTTATGATCTGGTCTTGCACCAACCCCATGATCACATGATTGAAATTTGGGCACTTGGCAACCAGCTTGTATTTATGGCTGGTTCCAGTATCCTGCGATCACACAACTGCAATTTACATTCTTCCAGCTGGTTTCTGGGGGGAAAACAAACACCAATTGGGTTTGCTTAATGATCCCATGATTCGCTTAGCAACTGTGGTAAAAATGATCATAAAATCAGGTTCAGTCACGTGATGACTCACTGCACCAATTTACAATGGAAATTCTAGTCCCAATTGTGATCATAAGTCAAGGTCTACCTGCATATGTTCCAATATTCTAGAAATGCTGTTTTGTTTGTTACTTAAAGGAAAGCCTTTAGCTGATTCAAGAAGAACGTATTCCACAAATATAATGTTTCCAAAGGTCCAGGAAAATAAGAGTGTGTTAATAAATGGGAGAGGGGTAACTTTCCTGATTTTGGGCACTTTGCTTGCAATTTCTCTATGGAATGCGAACGATCAAGTGAAAATGCTATTCTGGGCACAATTAGAAAGTTTCATCTTTAGATTTTGGCAGGGGACCGACTCCATTGTTACCCATAGTTGCATTTTCTTCATTAAAGGCTACAAGCCATGTTCAGATGATGCCAGGTTGAATGTAATTTTTTTTAAGGAATTAAGAATATTGCAAAGGTGGATATTGGTTATTTGCAAGAATTCTAGAATAAGAGTTGGAATATCCCATATGAATACATCAATTGCTCAGGATTGTAAAGAAGTATTTACAATGTTGAGACTAACTCAATAAAATATTTATATCTTTTATGTTTACTGAAAACTTATTCATGATAAGTTTATTGTTCTATTACTGCCCCATTTTGCTTTACTATCTATACATTTATTAGTATGATATACCAAATATCAGAACTGTTTAAGATGTGAATGTACTTTAAATTTTAGACCAGAAACTTGGGACTTATCATTATATGAAAATATAATTCATATATAAATTAATGGATTTATTGTGCATTGGGGGAAGTGAAAAAAAGGAGTCTTCAGTGTTGGAAAGATGTTGAGAGCCCGGATTTTACAATTTATTTCAATCTTGAAAACTGACTCTGCTGATATAATTGAAAAACTATCAATCTGGCCATGAGGTCAAAGTTTAATCATGTTCTTAAAAATTCAGTTGAATGATTTCCTCATTCAAAAAAATATGTTTTTGTTGTTTCTGATTTTATTTCTGATTTTTTTCTCTTTCTGCCGTTAATAGTTTTTTCCTTTTTAATTTCTGACTTTTTATCCCACGTTTTTATACTAAAGCACTAAAAAAGCAAAGAAAAAATACAGTGGACTGATAGTGTACAGGATAATATCATATTCATTCCATACCCAACCAGTCTACAAATATTTATTTATCATTTATTTATTTATCAAACTTGTATGCCACCCATCTTGCCAAAGATGACTTTAGGAATCCAATTTTTTTTAAAAAGGACATTACAGTTTTTACTTAATTCCTAAATAGGAAAACCTTCAAGCTTTTGGTTATATTTCATTCAAATACAGACCTTTCTATCTATTCTGTCTATAATTCAACTTCATATGATTATTTTATTTTAACTGCACCTAGAACTTACCATGATAAATCAAGATTTACATCAGATTTTCTTAAATAGAAAATATATTGTTACACACATTCTTTCTATTTGGTGCTTGCATTTTAAACTAAAATTCCATGTTAAAAATTAGCTAATGGATTCACTGATGCCTCTTGCCAAAAAAAAGCCTAAGTAAGTAAAAAGTAAAAATCAATTCTGAAATATTTACATCCTGCCCACCCAAAAAGTGCTGTGTTCCTTCTTGATTTTTGGCTGTGTGAATGTGTGATATAGCAATCCTATCTTACAAGCGGAATAATCAACGGGATAGAATGTCTCTTTTATGATATCCTTGCCATTGTTACTAATATTTGAGTCAGGATTAATCTTCTTTAGCAGAGAGAGGCAGTTGACTCAGGCTGCAACTAGTAAATGATGTGGAGAGGATCACAGTGCCCCTCTCATTCTATGTTTTCACTGACTCATGGGTTTTATGTTGGCTGCCTGCCCTGTTGCCCCAAGCTAAATTGCCACTGTTTGTGGAATCCTAATAGGATGGACTCTATTATTGGTTTTAAATATCCTTATAAACATGTTTCCATTATCAGTATTGAATAAAAGTTAATTACCCTACTTGTCAGCCTCAACAGCATATCATTTTGTCTTTCGACCTGAGCTAGCCCTGAGTTCAATTGTAAATAATAAACATGTAAAAAGATCCATTGCCAAATCAGGGCATCTTTTAAATCAATCACATGTTTTAAATCAATTAATGTACCTGATGAATTGATTAAAGATGGCAATTGTGTTTTAAGACGATTAATTCATTTGGTATATATCCCACCTTTTTTTTCCAGGTCCTCAAAGAAAAGATAAGAGATAAATAAATATTTCCAAATAACCAATGAGTTTCTCTGGCTGAATCTTTCCTGAAAATGCCCTAATTTTGATCCAACTAAGGCCTATATTATACTTCTATATTCATCTACTTAGAATTAATTTCAGTGAGATTAGCTCTCTATAAATAGATAACTATAGTTTTAACTTTTTAAGACAAGCAATGAAGACAACTTATGTCAAGAACATAAGTTTAAGTTACAGTATACGCAACCATTCATAGAGCAGAGTGGGTTTTGGAGACATCCATTTTGAAGATCACCTAGCCCGATTTCTTGTTCAGCTCATGAAACAATGCATCTAATGAAAGATGCAATCATGTTTTCCCTGATAGGTAGTCTTATACATATTTCCAGCAAACAATGGCTTTCTACTTTCAAAGATAGTCAGGTCCAATGTGAATCAATTCTTACTGCAGGAAGTATTAATATTTAGCTGAGATCTATGTCTTTGCACTGTCCACCAATTAGTTCTAGAGCAATAAGGAAAATGGGTTATCATTTTTGAGAGTTTGAAGAGAGTCTGTCTTCATCCAGCTGTGCACAATATCCCACCATTTTAATCTAGAGATTGAATCTATTCAAAAGATTTTGCCCAATACAGAAAACTTAATTATGTTTTCAACCATTGCACCTCTGCATAATGTAAAGAGTGGGAGCTTTCTTAGAAGTAAGCTGAAATAACCATGCAGGATTATAAAACGGAATGTGAACAGTACAAGAATATCCAGCTGAGAGCTTGCAGGCAATAACCGAATTAATTTCCCAAGTGGGCATTTGGCCAGGGCTAAGAGCTAAGGTCTCCCTAATCTTACACATACACACACACACATACAACAAAAACACCAGGGGCTACTAAACAACATCTGCGGGCCTCAATGGAAATGCTCGTTTTAATGCTTCTCCTAAATGCTTGCTCTCTCCCTCCCCCTTCCCTCCTTTCTGTTTTCCCATTGGTTTTATTTTCAAATTTTCTTTCTGTAGGGAAGCACTGGGAAATGTTGAATTTGCTTAACTAAAACTAGGCATTCATTTTTAAAAAAACATAGAGGGAAGGGAAAAATGAAGGAAACCAGCCTTATTTTCGTAATTTGTCTTAGGTTTTGAAAATGTTTATGAAAGGAATGAGCTCTGAATGCCTTATATATATATATATATATTTACATTCATTTGGCTCATGCGGGTCATTTGTTCCTTTTTTAAAGTTTGTTTCTGTTAAGGTGAAAATGTTTTTAACAGCCTGGGATACTCTATACAGGTCACAGAAAGGATACAAAGAAGGCTGATATTGAGACACTTGATATCCTACATTCTCAGCTGTCTCATAGGGTTACAGCATGGATAAAATGAAGGCTGTGCCCTGAACCTCCTTGGGAAAGCAGGGGAAGTAAAATGGAATTAAAAAAAATAACATTCGCAAAATTCTTTAAAACATACATGTATTTTTGTCATCAGAGGCTAGGAAAAGCTGGACAAAGTGATCCAAGGGCTTGATTTGGTGATATATTTGCTATGGTTAAGTACCAAAATGGCAAGGTCATTAAAGGAGAACACAGCTTTAAATCCTTTTGATTACCCCCCTGCTGAGAGAAGAAATGATATCTCATTGTTAATACAGCTGAATTAATATAAATTAGCTGTACATTTCCTAATATTTCCATTTTGGCAGAAAAGAAGAGGAGGGATTATTACCAAAAAGGATGGAACACAAAATGCTGTTTCACATCATGTCCAGTTCTTCTGTCAAAGATCTTGCCTGCCTCACTCATCTTTTTTTCTTTTCTTTTTTTGTATTCTAAGGAGCACAGAGTGAATATGCATGTCTGCACTGGAAACATTCTCTGATATTCTAATGATATGGTTCAATTTATATTTTTCAGTAAAGAAATTAGATGTCATTCCAGCCTTTTTCAAATTGGTGTCCTCCAAATCGCTTTAGTTTATAACTACCAAAATTCTCAGCAGCTGACAATGGACAACCTTCTTATAATTATAGTCCCAGTGTACCTGCTAGGGTTTAAGCTGGAAAAACAGTGCCATTACAGCAAGAATCAAGGCGGGTGCCTTTGTAAAAATGACATGGTAACTCCGCAATTTGTTCTCTCCATGAATTATTTTGATGTTTACAATTCTCAATTCCTGTATGGTATATTATAGTAAATATATCAAAGGTCTATATGATTTTATTATAAATTCCATTTTTTTGTTGTCGAGCAAAATGCACACATTTGAGAAGTGGCTCAGTATGTATATGTTTATTTCTTTACCTATTTTGTTATGACAGCCATAAGTAGATTAGTAATTCTGTTAATCATCTTATTGTTTGGTGTTGGTAGCCCTGAAATCACCCAGCAAGCTATACAGTAGATTGTCTTCCATTCTATTATCTAGTTTATCCTAATCTACAACTTGTAAAACTCCCAAATAACACAGCCAAACAATATGGAAATTCTAGGAATAGAAGCTGCAATATATTTATAGGATACCTCTAATGGCCTGAAAAGTCTACATTAAAGCAGTGCTATCAGCTTTGAAAACAATTTCTTTGGAAAACAGTTACTTTGCTCTGATGGACTGGAGAAATGCAAATCAATCTGTATATATTATGATTTCTGATAACATTCATAGGAATGTGACATGGCTCACCTAGACTAAAGGCCATTTGGATTCTCACATTCTAAGCTGTGTCCTATTTTAACAATCAAAGCCGTGGTGTTTGCAGGATATATTTTTAAAAAGTCAGGAGAGTGGTACACATAAAATCAGGCAGAGCTTTGATCAGTCCATTAGAATCACCATTTTTCTTTTTTTCACCCCAGCCTCTAGATAGCCCCAAAGACTTTTGTGTTATTAAATTATACTCAGTGTAACAAAAGTCGAAAGTTGTTTCTAGCAGCAGAGATAGAGCTGTAGAATATTTTCTTCTCTTTTTCTTTTATTCCCAATTTGGCTTCCATCTTTCTTTCTTACTTTACACTTAGCCCAATATTTTTATTTACTTACTTATAGTATTTAACCAATTACATATTTATTTTAAAATTCTAGCCACCCACCATATGCGGCATAATCCAGCGTTCCTCACAAACAAAAGTAAAAATCTTAAAAGCCATAAAACATCAAAGCCAACTAAAAATCTCCAGGCAGCCCAAAATGCAGTCCTTCCATGCACATCCAGACAAACTTTCCCTGGGCTCCAGCCTTACTATCCCAGAGGTTGTGGGAAAAGCCAGCTCTTCATGGCTTTGCAGAAGTCCAGTGGGGTCAGAAGAAAGGGTGTTCTTGGCTGCTACCATGTAGATGTGCTGCCTAGGACAGTGATGGCGAACCTTTTAGAGACCCAGTGCCCAAACTGCAACCTAAAACCCACTTATTTATCACCGGGTGCTGGGTGGGCGTGGCCGCAGTGGTCATGGCAGACTGGGTGGGCGGGGCCATGGCAGCGGGGGCCAGTCCCTCACCATCTCCGGGGCACGGCATGGGTGCCCACAGAAAGGGCTCTGAGTGCCATAGGTGCCCACAGAAAGGGCTCTGTCACGCGTGCCATAGGTTCGCCACCACTGGCCTAGGAGGTCCTGCCCGATGGCAACATTTAAGGGAAGAGACCTGGAGTGTACTCATCCTTTAGTATATTGTACATTCAACTTTCTTTTTTTACAACAACAGGGGTTTTAGAAAATACAAGGACCAAAAATACAACATTAATTATTATTTTTATTTCACATTTTTGCTTTAATTGAAGTGCAAGATATTAGTTAACTGAAAGGAATATTTGACATGGAATGCAGCATAAAATAACTGAGGGAGAAACAATATTTTAAAGCTTATGTTTACTTAAATTTCAGTTCCACTTTTTGGATACACAGGAGCGTGTGAGTTTTTTAAGCATATTGTTTTAGTTTTGCACTGCCTGCTTTTCTTGAATATGTTGTTATTAAAACATAGAACTTACACCAGCATGCCTGCCTATGAGTAGTTGGGGCAGTAGATTACTATCCACTAAGCTAAAGTCTCACATGGCCTTGTTCCAGTCCTCATGTGGAGGCCTTGGCTAGCTGTATCCTAATGATGAGATATGATTTATCGGAAGCTGCCTTTAAAAACAATTTCATGCAGTAGTTCTACTACACCAACTGCCCAGGGTATAAGGCCAAGGCCAATTTAAAGGTCTGGGTTTAATCTTTAAAGGCACCAAAGGTTTGGGATCTAGTTAATTAAAGGACTGCCTTCAGCCACCAAAGAGCACTCATATGTCATCCAATAAAAAGAGTAAGCTCTGCAAATCATAGAAGAGATCTTTTCCAGTTGTTGGCCACAGCTCTCCTTAGGTTATTAAGAGATGAGTGGGGGAGATGAAGTTATGGAAATGATTTAGCAGTGTTTCTTCAAAATGTACCAGGAATATTTATTGTATTTTGCTGTATTGCTGAATTTTTCTCAGTGTTGTTTGACATACTTTCTGAAAGTGCAAAAAAAGGGGGAGAGGAGGGAGGAATGAAAAAGGAAAGAGAAGGAAGGGGGAAAAGATCTCCATAAAACCTTAATCTTGCTCCACTTCAGGCCCTGAGTGAAAAACTAACATTCTGGGATAATACTGAACCCATTTCTATCCCTGATAGTTATTTTCTTACCATCTAAAGCTCTCTTCAAAAGAGAGAGAGAGAGAAAAGAGAGAGAATGAGTGGAATTCCACATGGCTGAAGAAGAGGCCCAATTGTAAAACAGAATGAAGAGGGAGACAATGCATTTGCAACATTTCTGTCAAAGCAAATGAGGTCATTAACAGACGAGCTCAGTGATGGAATTGTCTCTCGTCGTATTTATTATATGGTCCTTTCCCTGACACCTCCCACTGAGAGAATATTAAATATTTAATGCAAACCAAGGCTCTGCTCATTTTTCATCCCCATTTCAGCCATTCCATTCAGCTCTAATCTGCTGCCAGCTACAAAGTTGACTGGACAATGGACTGTAATGAATTAACCCATTGGAGGCCACAGTAGCATTTACGACACAGCAAAAAGACCTTGTGTTTTATCACATCTGACTTGGGTATAGCTCTCAAATGCAATTCATTAAAAAGGCAAGGGAGGGGGAATTGGCTTAGGTAACCCAGCATGCAGGAAGGACTGAAAATGGTAGTTTGATAAGATAATTGAAGTGTACTTTTTTATTATTTCTAGGAGCCCATTGTTCTGGAAAAAAAAAAAATCAAAGTTGCTCCATTGCAGAGGAACAACATTGGTACAGTCCAAATGATCACAGAGAGAACTAGAAATTAAATATCAAGGGCACATTTTGCATTTGCACTAGAGTTCCACTTACATTAATAGGAAAACATTGAGGATCTGCTTAAAATGTGTGCTGAAATCAGTGGAGTTACTAGATCATACTCTCAAAACTATTAAGGACAGAAGAATCTAGCTTATTCTTTCCATCCAAGGACTGGATCACAATGAATGAATTTTTTGTCACAATACCATTATCCTGGTACCCTATCTAAACAACTAGGGGCAAGGATTCCTGAAATAATGCCTTCTGTCATATAGATTGTGATCATCAGCAGTGCTTTTTGTCTTACATAGAATAGTCTTCATTAGTCAGAAAAAAAGGTTTTATCTTTTGTGGGACCCACATTGTAGATACCATTTGTCTACAGATAAATCATACATTGATATTATTACAATTTTTGTTAGCTGTTGGATTTGTTACTTCAGAAGTTTACTTGGTTTGAAAAAAATGCATATTCATGAGGAATGATTAAGGACAAAATAATTCAGGTCTGGTCAATATTTCTTAGCTAGGTTAACAATCTTTATCAAACAAAAGTGTCCCTTTGAAGGTCTTCAGATCCTGAAAAGCTATTCCCTGGTTGAAATGTAAAGCTTTGACTTTACATTTTAGTTTTGTCTCTTCAACCTATAATATTTTTCTTTATATAGACACTGTGGGAAAAGTTATCTGATTTTGAAAACATTCTGTTTTCAGTATCTGAATAACTCCTAGACCAGGGGTGTCAAACTCACAACGTCATGTGATGTGTCACGATGTATCGTGACTGTTTTTCCATTTCCGGCAATGGGGTGGGCGTAGTTTCGGCATGACGCATCCGGCCGCGGACCAGCAGTTTGACATCCCTGTCCTAGACCAAGAGAATCTCAAGGATGGTTGAGTGGACCTTTAGCATACTTCAAAAAAATTCCAGAGTTATCTAAATTAATTCAATTTGGCCTGAAATTTGGATTTTGTCTGAATTCAGAATGGAATGGAACAGAACAGAACAAAACAACTTTATTTGGCCAAGTGTGATTAAATGCACAAGGAATTTCTCTCTCATGCACAAGCTCTCAATGTACATGCAAAGCAACAGAGTAATAATAATCATAATATAATACCAATAAGAGCAGATCATAGAGAAGATGAAAATGATAATAACAACAACAGCAACAACAACAAAGATCTACCAATAGAAATAGAATGACTGTGGCAAAAGCAAGCAAGGGTAGTACTAATAGTAATAGGTGCCCTGGTACAATGCCAAAACAACTGGAGCACCACTTGAACACCATTGGCATTGACAAATTTGCCATCAGTCAATTGCAAAAGGCAGCTTCCATCCTGCGACGATATCTGTAACACCATCAAACATCCACATCTGCCTATCCCAGGTCCTTGGTAAGGACTCGATAGGTAGACAAAAATGCCAAACCCAGTCTGAACATCTGGCTGACTGTGTGATGATCAATAATAATAATAATAATATAATACAACACGGGTAAATATACTTAGGCATAAAACAATACTGTGAGGATTAGGTGTTCAACAGAGTGATGGCACAAGGGAAAAAACTCCCTGTGTCTAGATGTTTTGGCATGCAATGCCCTATAGCGGCATCCTGGGGGAGGAGTTGAAACAGATTATGTTCAGGATGTGAGGGGTCTGTAGATAGTTTCTCAGTGCTCCTTCTGACCTGTGCAATATACAGGTCTTCAGTGGAAGGCAGGCTGGTTGCAATCATTTTTTCTGCCACTCTTAACTATCTGTTGGAGTCTGCACTTGTCCTGTTTATCGAAGTACAGATGACAGACTCAATAATTCCTCTGTAAAACTGTATCAACAGCTCCTAGGGCAATCTGAATTTCCTAAGTTGATTCAGGTTCTAATATTAGGTTTCCATTTCAAATCCTGGGAGATTATAGAACCCAGCAACTTGAAGGATTCTACTGCTGATACTGTGCTGTCAAATATAGTAAGCAGCAGTAGAATAGGAGGGCTCTTTCTAAAATCCATTCTCATTTCTACAGTTTTAAGCATATTCAGCTCCAGATTGTCCTGGCTGCACCACAGGCCAACCTCCCATCTATAGGCAGACTCATCACTGTCTCAAATGAGACCCATGATTGTTGTATCATCTGCAAACTTCAGTGCTTTAACAGACAGATCCTTAGAGATGCAGCCATTGGTTAGAGAGAGAAGAGCAATGGAGAGAGCACACCCCTGAGGGGCATCTGTGCTAATCGACTCGGTGCTCGATGTGACTTCCTCTAGCTTCACCTGTTCCTTCCTATCTATCAAAAAGCTAATAATCCACCGACAAGTATGGACAGGTACAGTTAGCTGAATCAATGTGGAGTGAAGAATTTCTGGAATGATGGTATTGAATGCTGAGCTGAAATCTACAAAAAGGACCCGTGCATAGTTCTCTGGGGATTCAAGATGTTGCAAGATGTGGTGCAGTGCCATATTGAGAGCATCATCTGCCAATCCTATTTGTTTGGCAGACTAACTGCAAGCCACTAACAGTGGCTCCTTGATGCTTTCCAAGTGGTCCAGCACTAAATGTGTACTAATTAATTCTGGTATTTAAGGGTGAAATCCCTCTAAAATTAAAGAAATACAACAGGGATCATAATCTGTAGCTATTGATTAAAAAGAAAACCAATAACTCAGTTCAGTTTATCAAGTTATCGAAATACTGCCCCCATTATATGTGTGGAAAATGAATTTCATTTTGGGTATAATTGGGTATGTCTAGTTTAATGAAGAGAAGGACAAGGGGGACATGATAGCTGTGTTCCAATATCTCAGGGGCTGCCACAAAGAAGAGGGAGTGAAGCTATTTTCCAAGGCGCCTGAAAGCAGGACAAGAAGCAATGGATGGAAACTAGTCAAGGAGAGAAGCAACCTAGAACTAAGGAGAAACTTCCTGACAGTTAGAACTAGTGGAACAACCTGCCTCCAGAAGTGGTGAATGCTCCAACACTGGAAGTTTTTAAGAAGAGACTGGACAGCCATTTGTCTGAAATGGTGTAGGGTTTCCTGCCTGGGCAGGGGGTTGGACTAGATGACCTCCAAGGTCCCTTCCAACTTTATTATTATTATTATTATTATTATTATTATTATTATTATTATTATTATTATTATTATTATTATTATTATTGTTGTTGTTGTTGTTGTTGTTGTTGTTGTTGTTGTTGTTGTTGTTGTTGTTATTATTTTCAATATTAAAAACAATTCTGTGAATTATCAAAGTAAGTAGTTGCCAGAGGAAAACAAAACATTTGTTTTTTTACGAATTGGGTAGAAAGGAGAATTTTGATGGGTTAGGCTACAAACAGCTGTTGCTAAAATGTGTATCTATATTTATTGATCAATATAAAATATATTAAAAGATTACACATGATAACAAAGGAAGGATGACTATACAAGCAGTAATATATAAATTTCACCTAATCTTACGAGCTGAGCAGGTCTTCAGTCTTTGCAAAACGATGTTAGTGAAATGGATCATGCAGCTGACAAGAATTTTTCTGCTGCAGAACAGGTCTTGCTGTGACAAAGCCAGAGGCTTAATGCTGGATTTGGGACTAACAATGCAACCCCTGCTTACGCCACTCACAGGCGGAAACAGTTGCTAGATGTTTGCTCTGTACTTTGTGATTCTGGCAGCAAGCACATTTATTTTTACTTCCCAATATTAAACCTGTCTTTGCAGATTGAGTCCCCCATTCCACAGGAAGCTGTTAGACAAATGAGTAGCAAATGCAGCAGTTGGTGTTTTCAAATATTTATCTTTCTCCGATATTTCTGTCCCACTCCCACCACACATTGTCCCAGAACTTCAATTTTCTCTTCTTTAGTCCAGTGCCCACCATAACCACTGAATAGCAACTCTGAGAATTCCCAGTGTGGTTAGTAATCAGGCTGACTGGGAATTTTGGACACTCCAATACACTTTGAGGGTGCCAGTTTGGGAATGCTGCTGTAAAGTGAAAAAGTTGAACTTGTAAAATATTAGATTTTGCAGCATTTGGGGGACTGTGATAACGTAAACACAACTAGAACCGCTATGGTCTAAAATCACAATATTTGTCATCAGTTCAGAACATAACACATTTCCCATTCACTATACCCAGTTCAGAACAGACCATGATCTCTGCGTATTATTCAGTGAAAACTATTGCCTTTCTTCAAAATGTCCTATTCATTCAAAGCTGACTGATAATTGTGTGGTTTGGAAAGTGCCTTGTGGGCTCAAAAACTGACCAGGTCTTATTTACGGAATTCTTTCCTTCCATCTCTTGAGCACAGAGGCAAGAATTTCAAGCAACATCAACTCTTCCTGATGTAAGTCCACTTGAATTACTGCCATCTGGAGGATAGTTTTTGCCTAGTACAAATCAGACAGGGGATCAGATAACATGAAACATTCACTCTGCTGTCCCTGAAATATCTAGAGTTACAGCTAAAGGTCATGCAGGACTCAGGATGTTAGAATAAAAGGGAGTGGGGGGAGAGCTGTCATTGAGGCAAACAAAACAAAGAAAAAACCTAAACAGCATACAGTGATAATTGAATTAATTATATGTCTCTCATGGATAGGTTAGAGAAAGTGGTATTGTATCAGATGATAACTTCTTGGCTTAGGTAGCTTCTTTGATCCAACCTCTCAACTGAGGCACCATCTTAAATCACAATTTTCAAAAGAATACAATGAAACTCATTCTCTTCACCTTCCACTAGAGCTAGTCGTATCACTGAAGTCAATGAAACCACCACTTTGGGTCTTTGGCCACTGCTCTCTAAATCCACTGCTCTTTGGAATCCTCTGTCTATTCACCAAGGTCTTTAAAGAGTGTGAACACAGCACAAATACTTAAGGTCCAAAAGGATTAGCAAGCTTTGTTTTATAAGTTACTTCTCCAGTAGAAAACCTGTTTCTCCCAAAGAAGTGTAAGAATATCTACAGTATCTTACACTTCAGAGAAAACATAAAGCAAGGAAGGAAGGAACAAAGACAGGATCCCTTGTTTTATATCACTATTCCTAACCTGGTAGAAACCAGAAAGATCCATTTCAACAGGGAGAAATGCAACATCCTACATTTGGGGGGGGGGTAATAATAAAATATCTGAGTAGGGGAATGAGGAGACCTACTGAGCATCAATAAGTGTGAAAAAGAACTGTGGGTTTTCGTAGATCACAAATTGATCATGAGTCAGAAGTTCCAAAGACAGCAAATGCAATCTTGGGCAATATAAAGATGAAGAACAATCATTGTTTTTCTCCATTGAATAAAACTGTTCAAGAAAGAAACAGACTTCTTATTAGCTGGTAGATTCATGTTTGCTGGGTAGAGGATTCTACTATCCCTGCCTTGAATCACTGAAGTTTAATTTCAGTTACCTATTTTCAAATGCACGTTAAGGTTAGGGTTAGGGTTAGGGTGAGTACGTAGATGAGAGGTAGAAGAAGACTACACTAGGCCAGGCTGTGAAGTTAAAGAAGTGGAAGAAAGCAATAACCAATGGGGATGAATATAAAAAACAAATAATTTCTATATTATTACCAGGTAACCTTTTACAGAAGTCAAGGTTCACTCAAGACGTTACCTTCATGTTTAATGAATCTTCAGACTACAAATATTGAGCCAAAATGAGGGAAAATTTGTTGTGGACCCTGCACTGGCAATAAGAGGGAGATACACATTAAACCAGGATTATCTTGCTGTAAATTAAATTCCCTTGCCTTCATCCATGATCGAAGCCTGCCTTGATAACTAAGTCTAAGTCTTTATAGGACCAATCCCAAATCACAACAGTTGAACACTTTATTCAAGATCAAGTTGAATGTGAAATGAACCATAAAAATCCTAAAGAGTTCAGTTAGAGACAAAAGTATTGTTTCTTTCAGTAGAAGGTATAAACCTTTGTTTTGACATATATCTAAAAAAAATAGTGGGGTTATACTGGCTATGAACATTTAAGTACTAATTCTGTGTTTTGTAAAGTTTTGTCCTGCTATTCCTGGTTGGAATACTTTTACTGAACTATTACTGCTATTCCAGTCCACATAATTACCTCCATTTACTGTACATGCATTTGAAGTTTGTCTTGCTTAGCCTTTTAGAATTATATAAGATTGGCTAAGTGCAGCTCCTACCTGGACCATTAGTACAGTACAGAACCTGACCATCTCTAAATTTGCTTCAATATTTGCTTCAAAATATTGGTGCAAAGAGTTTACAGATATGTGCTCTTTTGTGGATTTGAGTCAAGTTTGTCTCCTGGCACCTCTGTGCAGTTTTCATAGCAAGACTGTTGTCATTGCTTTGTTTCTAGGGCTGAGAGAAAGGGACTGATCCAAAGTCAGCTATTGCGCCTAAGGCAGAACTACAATTCATAGTCTCCTGGTTTCTAGCTCGGTGCCTTTAACCACTACACCAAACCAGCTCTCAGAAGATTCACTAAGTATTGTTTATTAGAGCCAGTTGCCTCTCTGGTGTTGAAAGAAATCTTGACCCTATTTATTGGGGCCATCCACACCATTTCTCCGTCTATGCAATTAAAACCCTTTGGGAGCTTTGAAGCATTTAATAAAACTTTGAAAATATCCTTAAGGAATCACTTTTCATGTAGTCCATTAATTTGTTCTAATGTTCTCCGATTCATGTATTTTATAGTTTATTTTTGATTGCTTTTGTGCCTAATTGTGGTCTCTCCCTCCCTCCCCCCTCCTCCCCAGTCTGATCTCAGTTCTTGTTACTTTTACAGTGGCAAAACTGGAATCTGTGAATGTTAGCCATTTATTGAGTATCTTGTAAAGGTTCTTTAGCAGATCAATATGAGCAAAGCTTTATAAAGCAGCATTTTAGGTTGATAGTATACTTGTAAAATATCCTTCCTCAACCTCACACTTTCCAAATGTATGTAAGGGAAAAAAACTGAGATAAAGGAAGAATAAATATAGACTAATTCTATGTTATAAACCAGATTTTCCGATGTCTTTTATTGTGATTAAAAAAAATCAAGGAGGAAATCTGAGATGGAATAGACAATAATTCTGAGGTTTTGTTTTTGGTGCTAATAGAGCACCTTTGTTGAAAAAAACCTCTTTAAACTTCAAGAACATGTATATTCTATAAAAGAAGTCCTCCAAAATTGTCATCAAATTATTATTTATAATATGTAAGAAGGGAAATAATTAAGTAGATGGGGAATGTTGCACGACGTGTGTTGCACTGAATTTAAATTTAATTTAATGCAAATGAACTCAAACCTACTGTAATTTTCTTTAGTGGACCCAACAACTTTAGGAAATCAGCATCCAACACCCCACTTATAGGTCAAGTGATGAAACGTATTAGCAATGGATTGTCTTCTGTGCAATACAATACTCTTACAAAACTCTTCCTTCATTATAAAGCAGCCATATGCGAGTAGGTAAGTTGAATTGTAAGTGTGAAACTAGATGACAGCTCTTTGAAATGTTTTGAGTTCGAAAAGGGTAGCTATGACCTTACCTAAAAGCTATTATCATTTTTATCATCTGGAAGTATTATATTTCATCCATGCAAAACTTCTGGAATGATTAGAAAAGCATCAGAACGTGGCCATTTCAAATTTGAAACAGGACATTTCAAGCTCAAATCATTTTGTTCATTCTGTTTTAAATACTAGGCTATATTACAACCTCAAGCTGCTGCTAGCTATAGAGGAGAAGCTGCAGTGAAGAAGAAAGAAGCTCTCCTCAGTTCTATCAGGGACCTGTATTTGCTTGGCTGCTGATTCAGACTCAAAAGGCTCTTTGCCAGAACCCCATTGCTCATGACTCTCTGGAGTCTTTCAGGAGGCCTTGTAGTGAAGTCTGATACTAATCAGTAAACAGAAGGAGGTGCCGATACACTTACTGTACATGGCAAGGAAGAACACAAAACTAAAGCAGTAATTAGCTGAGGAAAGAAGCGTTTTAGTAGAAAAAAAACTGCTTAAGGATTGTGGTAGTTTATATATTCAGTTATTGTAAATGAACTAAGCTACTAACTGAAAGCCTCAAAGCATTTTGTAAAGAACAAACATAGCTCAGAACCTTTCAGCTTTGGAGATTCTTGAATGTAAGGAGAATTCTCATCTGAAATGATGTAATACCCTGCCAAACGTTTCCCACCAGAGGCTTTTGATTTTAGCAAGATTTCTGGATGGTTTGAAAGCAGAGCTTCTCTCATTATAAAACTGCCATCAAACTGAATTAAATGCAGAAGTAATGCCAAGATTCACACTTTCATAGGTAGTCATACACATTGCTGCTGACACCAATACTGATACGAATAAGGATTAGAGTGAGGGTGAAGATTCGTTCTCCAAGCTTGTGGGTTGGTTTTTGAATGTTTCGTTACCAGGCTAGGTAACATCTTCAGCAGAGTTTAGGGGATGTCAGTGTTCTTCTGTTTATAAGGGCTTCAGGTGTGGGTGTGTCAAGAGGGTCTGTGATGGGTCTTGTGATGGGTCAGGTGTGAGTGTGAGCGAGTGCAATGTGTCCTGGCCCTTCTGAAGAGGGTCTGGACACAGCTTCTTTTGTGTGCAGTAGGGTGTGATTGTCATCATCAAACACTTCCAAATTGAGGAAACAAACCACTTACTCAATAACATTCCCTGGGATCAAATTCACATGTGAAGAGGAAACAGACAACAGACTCCCATTCCTCAACATCAACATAAGGAGACTTGGAAACCCATGTCTACCGCAAACCCCTGCACACGGGCCAGATCCTCAGCTTTGCAAGCAACTATCCCATTGCACAAAAAAGAAGCTGTGTCCGGACCCTCTTCAGAAGGGCCAGAACACACTGCAAAACCACAACACTAAGAAAAGCAGAAGAGAAACAGCTGCTCAATTTCTTTCTCCATAATGGCTACCCAAAAAACTTCATATTCTGATACACAGCACCCAAACCACAACATACCATGCTGCCAACCACCACGCAAAAACTAACCCTACCATACACAAAAGGGGTGTCAGAAATGACAGCCAGAATTCTTCAACCCCCTACGAACAGCAATAGCTCACAAACCCATAGTCACACTCTGCCAGGAGTTATCCAAAACCAAAAACAAGATACAGAAGGATGAAAGAAACAATGTAATCTACAAAATCAACTGTAGCCATTTGCAACCAGTTCTATGTGGTACAAACATCATGTGAATTAAAAAACAGGATCCATGAACATCAGCTGGCAGTCAAATGCCACGATCCCAAGTCCTTTATTTCTACCCACACCAACCCCAAATAGCACCAGTTCAATTGGAGCAACACTAAAATCATCAGCCACGCTACCACCCACCACACTCATGAGTTCATCGAAGCCTGGCACTCCACAAGCAATTGCATCAATAGACACATTGACTTACAACCAGCCTACGAACCCCTCAGAATCCAAATCAACTGCACAACCAACCAGAGGCAGCACTGACCTTCAACCAACGTACCAGCAGTTCATCTCCCAATGACCCTGAGCTGATATAACCTCCCCATCACAAGATCCATCACAAGACTCATTGATGACTCACACCTGACCCATCACAAGACCCATCACAGACATCACAGTTTAAATTTTGAATTATTACATGTTCCCGTTGTTCCTAAGGGAAAAGCTTACATGGCTATAACATCTGGAAGGTGTTCCGATGTTAATGGCAAGTATCTTGTCTTACTGAGGATGAACGACCAAAGAATAAGGATGTCTGCAGAATATAATTTAAAAAATCAATGTGGAAGCCATTTGAACTATGGTTCAAAGCTCCACCTAGTTTGTATGTGCTTCTATAGTAGTACTGGCCTCCATCTTGATTTTTTTTTTGTTACCACACCCTGCAGACACTCTATCAAAGACAATACAAAATGTCAGAAAAATCAGTATGGATATAAGTTTAAAACTAAACAAATCCAAATGCCTTTAATACTTGGAAGATTTCACATATATTTATTTTATTTTTATGTAATATTAAGTTTATTTTCCATCTTTTCTTTAGGAGCTAAAAACAATGAGGAAACAGTCATTCCACAATTTTCCCCACATCATTTGGGCTGAAAGACAGTAACTACACTGAAGTTACCCAGACAGTTTCTATGGACGAAGAAGACTTGAACCTGGGTCACATATAAAATGTTACTTAAATGAACATAAATGAGCTCATAGCTAAAGAGAGTGAAAACTAGCTTTGAAATTCATTCCCAGGATTCATAGTTGAGCTAACGAATCTTTGAGCATGATACAATATTTTGGAAGAGTCGCATCATATTTAGCAAAGGTCCTACAGCATTAAATGACCTCCTCAAAGCAGATACAATTTAGCAATGAAGACACAGATAAGTTTTCAGAAAATCAATGAACAATTGTTCTAGGATACCCACAGGTGTGTACTCAGTACACCCACATTGAGAAATAATGTGGGCAGGTGAACAATTCCCACCGAATCTTTGTGGTTTGGAATCTTTCCATCTATATACAGGCAAGTTATTGGTATCCCCAATAAACAGCAAAGATTTAGACTGGGTGCCAATACGATACCAGAGGCTTCTCTTTCAGAAGAAATTAGCCTCGTGTTGAATATCATTCAGGCAAAACATACATACCGGTAGTAGCAGTTACATTTTATCTACTAAGTACAGACCCACTAAAATCATCTTTTAATTTTTAGAAGTGGAGATTTACGAAACTGTTTTATGGGTCATTCTACTGTCCTTCTGTCATCCATACCTTGGTGTTTGGTGAGCATAATAAAGACTGAATAAACATATTGCATATCACAAAACCTATTTCTGAACATTTTTGTCATTATATGCTACACTTGGTGCTTTTTGTCTCAGACCTACAGACAAAAGTGAATTTTGCACAAAATACATATTCAACCCATTATTTGCCCAAAGCAGAAGACTTGCAATATTGTAGGGCTCTAATTCTGTATAGTTAAAAATTAACTAATAGTTGCATCAGTGCCAGATAAACCCAGGAAAAGCCAAGTGTTATATTTGAGAATCTAAAGGTCACAAGTATAGTATTTTGTTGTTTTGTTGGGGTTCTTTTTCCCTGGCATCTAGAGAACTTAAAAATCTCTAGTGAAAAAACTATTTTAGGTTTCCCAGTTCACAGGGAAAAAGTTTGCATTGTTTGCAGAAATGTATAATACTACAACTATTTTCTTCTCTCCACAAATCACAAAGAAGCAAAAAGGTGATCTTTATTAAATTATAATAAAGTGGGAAGATCCTTGCTCTCCTTTATTAAACTATAAACAAACTCATATTCATCTAAGTGTTATCCAGCACATCTAATAACTGGTATAGTTATGAACCTGACTTCCATTTTTATAATCATCACAGAATGCATATTTTCTCAAAACTGCAACCAGAGTCCCAAGCTTATGCTTGCTTATTTATTGGTAGAGTTCTGCAATTTACCCACCTGTTCAATTTTGGCAGACTCTAGAAAGTTTACAGATATTAATAATACATAAAAGTACAATAATAGATAATAATTTATACTAATTCATTAAAACCAAGGTAGGCTAACAAGACTCCACATTTCATTTATAATCAAAAGGAATAGTCAGAACTAGCAACTATAAAAATAGTTCTCTAATCCTTGATCCTATAATTATCATGCCTAACAGAGGTAGAGCTAGAAGAAAGAAGTTCTAATTCCAGTGAAGCAATAGTCCTCTCTATCATAGAAACTTCCAGAAATAAGGTCAAGCTACATAAGCTTGGCAGATAACCAAAACTTAAAATAAGTAAATAGCATCAAAGTATGTCACTATCCAACCACCATTTATCAAATTTATAGTCCTCATTTCTAAGCCCAAAACATTTGACTTCTAGAAACAGGGTGATCTGCAAACCATCATGCTATATAAACCAGTTCATATAGGAAGAAACTGCTGGGAGAGACGGCCATTAGATCTCAGGAAATTGAAATGTTTAATGCTTTCTGTTATGTATCTGTGGTTTATATAAAAAAAATTGACTCAAAGAAGGAGAAATATAGTTGTTATGAATGAGTAAATGAAAGAGGAGCCAATAACTTCCTAGGGAAAAACCAGTAAAAGCAGGAGTTAGCTGGAGAATAAGTCATTCTGCTAGAAAAAAAATACAGACTTAGCACATAGACTGTAAATATTTATTGTGAATAATTAAGCTTCAAGATATTTTTTAAAGAACAAAGAAGCCCTAAAGTAATGCTACACAGTCAGCATCAATCTGCTAGCATGTCTGGGTCACTTATAGCCCTTTTACAAGAAAAAGGTGGAGAAACTGAGGACTTGGGAATTTCCAGGTGAGTAGAAGAAAACAGAACAACTTTGCCATAACCCTAACTGTTGCCAGTTGCAACAATATAAATAAAATTTACTGAGCTACATGGAGTAAATTCAGATTTAATAATAAGCTTCTGCCATAAAAAATGGAGCGAATCCTCATGTAAAGGTCTTTTGTTCTGTCGCTTGGACATCATTGGTTTCTAGGGGTTCACTATTATATAATAATAACTGAACAATGCTTATGAGAAAAATGTTGCATTTTTAAATTTCAGCTTGCATTTCAATTGCAAGCTGTAATTTAGAGATCCAGTTTTATTCATTTAGGAGCATGATCATACCCGACAGATGTTTGCTAGCTACAAGCGTAGGGATTTCCCTTTGCCACAAATTGTTTCCTTTCTAGATCTTCAATATACACACCAACTTGGCCTTTCCTGCAAGTAATACCGCAGTGGAAATCAATAGATATAGTTCCTTTCCTGTGTTGCTCTGCCTTTGATTTATATCTAGTGTATCTATCTATGCATTGCAATCTTTTTCTAACATGTGGCATAACTTTGCTTTTCAGATTTAAAAGTTAACTTTCTTGGTGTGAAGTTTATATCTTTAAAGTCTGTTAGGCCTAGTAACATGACAGCCAGCTTTCTTGAAGAAAGAAGCACAAAGCAGAAATATGCTTCATCTGAAAGAAACTTGTTAGAAGTTGGCAAGGAAGATTTCTGTAGTATATGAAATCTTTTTAAAGGATCTTGTTCCTATTTTAAGGCCAGCTATCTTGGCTGAACTTGAGTCACCTCCTTAATAAAAATTCCATGTTCTGTCTGCAGAAATGCTTCCAGCACAATTAGATCAATTTCCTCTAAGTAGCAATAAATGTGTTTGCCTTTAAAAGGCCAACACAAGCACATTATCACAGCTCATAATCCCCATTCTCTCTATTAGCTCAAAGTACATCCTAAAGGCCAAAGGTCACAGCTAAAGACTAATCAGTCTCATTAGCTTGTCTAATTAATCTTAACTAGGGGGACACAAACACACTAAAACTGTTAGAGATTTTTTTTTTTTTTTTTTAAGAAAAAAATCAGGATATGAGAATCATTCATCAGAGACTCACAGCCTCTAGGCACAGGAAGAAGAGATGATGACCAGAACAAAGCTTCCTCACTGAGTCTTTCTAAACTTTTGATGTATTCCCATTTCAGATCTATTCTATGTTAGCAATACAAAACCAGGATTTCAACAATAGCATGAAACTCATAATAAGGAGAATATTATAGGTAGTCAAGATCTTGAGGTATAGAGAACACTTGCCTTTTATTCTTTCAATTCATCCTTCTCCAGTGTTTTCATCAACAAATACACATGCAGTTTGGTCAGACTGATCTGTCTTCCATACTCTTTTGCCTTCTGTTTGTTGCCTTCAGACTCAACTGGAACTCATTAATGTTTAACTGATATAAAAAGGATATACTCCATGGGGGCCTGTAACACAGCACAATGACTTTCAAATTGCTTCACCTTAGCAGATATATATCAGCCTAGATGTTAGCCCTCCTTATCCATGCTCCTTTTTAATTATTATGTTTGCAACAATCTAAATGACAGACCTCCTTATCCTTGCCCTTTTTAAATTATTATTTTTAAGCGAATAACAGGAAAATATGACTGCTACAGGCATTCAGATTTTTTTGCATTTGTCTATATGCAGAAAATAAACTAGAACTTTCATGGAGAAACATTGCTTAGGCACTACTTGGAAAAGAATGCATCCCTCTTTCTGTAAATTCCACACAGTTTAGCAACAAAGAAAATTAGATCCCAATCATATGAACATTGAAAAATAAATCTTGTGAGTGGAGCATATATTGTTCTGGGGGAAAATGTTCATGCAACCATTGTTAATTAATGGTTTCTTATTCGATGCTAAATTTTGGTATAACTGATGATAAAGTCAGAATCCAAAAAGAAATGACCAATGGGCACATCTGATTTTACCACTGTATAGATACCATGCAACATCACATGAAATCAGTAATTGAAGAGCCATGATATGCCAGAGACAAGTCAAAGATTCATATGGCTGGATTACCAAGACAAATCAAATTGAGATCCTTTATATTGTTTATCAGGGGAAAAGTTCTTACTTATGGCCTTGGCTCATCTCAATGAGTTAAAGAGAACTGGATCATCAATACTTAGATAGAAAACCACATTGAAATCCCAGGTGTGTGAACTTCTTTTGGATGGAAGATAATGATAAACTGCTTCCATACTATTGCCATGAAAACTATATGGATATGAACATGAAGTATCTAGGAGTCAAACTCAACTCAAAAACTTTTACCTATAATCAATTGCTACATTCTATCTCATTTTTAGCAGCCAAACTATTTTTTCCCATCTTAACAAAACCATCGATAATATTTTTCAGATGTTTCATGTTTGTAGGATGAAGCAGGTCACACTGAATGAATTAAGCCTAGCTTAGGTTTAGACTTAGTCACTAGATAAACCCTTGCAAATCTCACTTCTAAATTCCATCCAAAATGCATCTATGTATCCCATCCTTAATATGTCTTCTGAAATGTTTTAAACTAGAAGACCCTAAAATCAACTGTTAAGTATCATTCCACTTTTAAATTGTTTATTGGATGTTAATAGGTCATTTTCCATTGAGACAAAAAATGTATAAAGGAAATATAAAGGAAAGCATAACAGTTGAAATGACAGGCTGCCACAAAGAAGAGGAGGTCAACCTATTCTCCAAAGAACAAGAAGCAACGGATGGAAACTAGGAGAGGAGAGAAGCAACCTAGAATTAAGGAAAAATGCCCTGACAGTTAGAACAAGTAATCAGTGAAATAACTTGCCTCCAGAAGTTATTTGTGCTCCATCACTGGAGGTTTCTAAAAAGAAATTGGATAGCCATTTGTCTGAAACGGCATAGGGTTTCCTACCTGAACAGGGGGTTGGACTAGAACACCTCAAAGGTGCCTTTCAACTCTGTTATTCTGTTATTCTGCAATGACTTATAAATCCCCAATGCACAAATGCAAAAGGTTTGCATGAAATTATTGTTAAATAATTACATGACGAAAACAAATATGTTTGCTGATAAAATTCTGTAAACAAGGCTTCCAAAAGCCATCTTGGACAACAGTCGAGTAGATTAACAAGCAGGGAAAGAAGTGGATACATATATTTTGATCCGAACTACTCATAAATATATAAACTCTGTTTATATAGATAGATTCTGTTTCTATGACTTGTACTCTGAATTTTATAATTTGTACATATGTACTGTGTGTGGCTCTCAGAACCTGGGGTACACATTCTAGGCCCTCCTGAACTATAACCTGAGATGACAAAATGAGCAAATTCTTAGAAAAATTGAGAAAGGCTATACTCATAAAATTTAATAATTTTGTTATTACAACATTTAAAGTATATTAAATCCATTTTAGTTTTTTCTTGGTCTAGCTCACTTCTTTCTCCTGATCTCGCATACTTTTGAGAGTATAAATATCAGGACATCACTGGAAAGTTCAAGTGTGGCCCTCAGTTCAACTAAGGTTTATTGGCCACATCAAATCATAGCTGACTCCAAATAGAGTTTCACTATTTGGAGTCAGCTATGATTTGATGTGGCCAACAAACCTTAGTTGAACTGGGGGCCACACTTGAACTTTCCAGTGATGTCCTAGTATTTTAAAACCTTTTAAAACAAGACAGAGTAACATGAGTAATAATCAACATTCTCATGTATCATTAAAACCTTTATAAACAATCCATGCATTCAGCATTGCCATTTCTCAGTCCCCAAATATTTTCTGGAACAGCCAGATCAAAATGGCCCTCCTAGATTTCAAGAGTTTCCCTAATTTACAACATATTTTTTTCAAAACAAACATCAATATTTTGTACCTGATAAAGCAGTAGGAACAGATTTCAGGTTGTATCATGGCTAAGGAACCATTGCAGATTTGAGAAAACTACACCTGCATGGTATCATATTCATACCCTCAAACTACTTATAGTTTCTAATACTGACTCACTTTCTGGTTTTCATCTACAAAGGTTTCCCCAGTCATGCATTTTTAAACCATTTTAACCAACCAACACATCAACTTGGCTATCTGAATATTCAAATAATTTTTTTTACCTATATCCTTCTAATATATTTCACTGACCTCTACAATCTCAACCATGTTAATACCATTCAGAATGCAAGGGGTGCTCATGCTACCTGCAGGAGGAAGAGAATGAGAAAGAAAAAAAAGCCCTGAAATGAAAAATTAATAGGGATATAAGAATTGCTTGACAGTGTCCATTTAAATCTTAATTCTGCATTACTGCAGTTGAATAGTCCTATTGCTTGGTGCCTGTTCCTACAAATTATCATCTTATTTCACATTTTCATATAACCTTGAAATAAAATAATGTCAATATATGCTCATGGAAGGTTTTTTTTTTTTACTAGGTAGCAGGGTAATGTAAATCAGCCTTCAAAAATATATCTTTGTTTGAGAGTGAAGCTCGCATTCTCTTTATATTAGTTAGTAGATATGATATAAAACATTTTCAGGTTGTAGTATTTCCTAGAAAACATTGCTTGCCATGGCAGATATTTTATGGCAGAAAATGCTATTCTAGTAATATGTGACCCAAGGATTGCAGACAAGGTGGGAAAATAAGTGCAGCTGGTTCAAAATGGTAGGGCTTTGGGTGCTGGTAGTCTGGCTGTCCACCATTTGTAAGTACAGTAGTAACACAAGAAGGAAAAAACAAGGAGATATAAGAAATCATGGTATAATATAAGAGATTCTCATCGGAGAGTAGGAAGTCTACAAGGAAATCTGTATTGTGGCTTAGGGGTTATGAAGTCACATATATAGCTGAAAAGAAGGAACAAAACAGAATTTATAAAGATACTTAACAGAGTAACATATTTGGAAGAGGCTTTGGAAGTCTTCTAATCCACCCTCTGCTCAAGCAGGAGACTCTTTTATGACTTGTGGACTTCAACTCCCAGAATTCCTGAGTCAGCATGGCTGGTTCAGGAATTCTGGGTATTGAAGTCCACAAGTCATAAAAGAACCAAGGTTCCTTACCCCTGCCCTATACCTTTCCAGACAAGGAGCTGTCCAGTCTCTTCTTAAAAGCTTCCAGTGATGGAGCACCCACAACTTCTGAAGGTAAGCTTTTTCCATTGGTTAATTCTTCTCACTGTTAAGAAATTTCTCCTAGGTTGCTTCCCTCCTTGATTAGTTTCCATCCATTGTTTCGTCTTGCTTTCTGGTGCTTTGAAAAATAGGTTGACTCTCTCTTCTTTGAGACAGCCCCTCAAATATTGGAACACTGCTATCATGTCACCCCTTGTCTTTCTTTTCACTAGACTAGACAAACAGAATTCCTGCAACTGTTCTTCATATGTTTTAGCCTCCAGTCCCCTAATCATCTTTGTTGCTCTTCTCTGTGCTTTTTCCAGACTCTCAACATTTTTTTTGTAATGTGGTGACCAAAAGTATTGCAGGTGTGATCTTACTAAGGTTTTATAAAGCTGTACTAATACATCAAGTGATCTTGATTCTATCCCTCTGTTAATGCAATCTAGGATTGTGTTGGCTTTTTTTTAGCTGCTGCCACATGCTCCTGGCTCATATTGAAGTGATTGTCCACCAGGACTCCAAAATCCCTCTCACAGTCAATGCTATTGAGCATATTTAAAAGTGTGGGGTGGTAAGGTGCAGAACACACAGATAGAGGCAGGCCATTTGTGATTATTTGATTGCTGGGTGAGACTCTTCTACTTCTGGTTACTAGAAAATAGTCACCGGAAGTAGAAGACATTTTTTTAAAAAAAAAAAGCTCAGGAAGAAAACTGACAATTGTATTAAAGCATGTCTTGTTATGGATAATAGAAAGGCAGATATATGAAAATATATACGTTTCTGGAAATACTCTCACATAAGATTTACAATTTAGCCTCAGGACTGGTTGTTTTTCTCCTCATGGTAATGGACTCAAAGCCCTGACCCCACTGAAACCTTTGTCTCCAAGGTAAAACATGTCCTTATTCCCATGTTAACCATGTGCCTGGGACCTGCTGATCTAAAATAAAAGATCTTTCAGTAGGGGAATGAAAATACACCCCTAACTGTTACAGAATCAGTTTAACTATCAGTTTAAAGTAGTAACTGAATGCATTTTCTAGTAATGTGAAACTCTGTCTTTGAACTTCTTAAAATTATATTTATTTTCATTTCAGGACATTTCAGGACAAGCCCATTTCCTTGTCTTCCACCCATGTGTTTTAAAAAGCTTAGTTTCCATAACATATATTGATGTCTTCATAGTGTCTTCTGTTTCTCTATAATACATCTTTTTAACCACTCTTTTTTTTTTAACTTACAGTCGGCTAGAATAAGAGGCAGCGTAAATGTATTTCTATTGTTGGAGGACATGGAAAATATAGAGCCATTTTGGCATGTTGCAGTGCAGATGGCACTGTTGGCATCCTGTTCCAGGGGGGGGGGGAGAGATCCAAATAGATCCTGAGAAGTCTTTGTCTTCATATGTGATCTTTGTCATTGCCATAAGTATGCTACATAAAAGAAGTAATAAGTAACCTTTCATTTCAAGTATTTTCTCTGGCATGCTTCTGCTGACTATATAACCTTCACTAACCTGAAATTCCTGAGTAGTCCCAGGAGATCAATGCATCTCGGAATAAAATTTTTGTAATGTCATTTAAGGCTATCCCTAATCCAGAATTATTGAAGAGGCATGGGTCATGGGAATTGAGTTTGACACTTGACAAATACTTGGCTTTGTATAAATGGACAGGGCACTGAAATAACTGCCTCTACATGTCACATGAAGAGAAATTAATTCTTTATTAACTTTCGCAATGATAATCTAATAAACTCATTTGGTCTACTAGTTTCAGCAGTTAAAAATGTTCAGTGGCTTGGATGCAAATGGATTTTCTCCCCTCTCCCGCTGAAACCTTTCTGACAAAAGAGACAAACGCAGGACCCAAATTCCAAAAGGTGTGGTGAGCCTTTTTAGATTGTCACTTTGCTAATTTTTCACTCTAGAATGTCCTTGTAAATCACACCTGTATTTTAAGAATATAGTACTGAAAGAATGTTTATCCCTTTTTATCTGTGAATTAAAACTATTCCAGCAAATATACAAATATGCTATTAGGTATACAACAGCTCTATACAATACAATATATACTACACTAAAACAACCAAATTTCAATGGCTTTTGACCATGAAGAATATACTGGAATAGGTGTTCATAACAAATTTAAATAAATAAGTTGTCATTATCATCATTCTTGATGCAACCTATGCAGTAATGTTCAGAATATACCTCTACTCTTAGCCGCAATGGTTAGCGGTTGTAGGAGTTGATCCAAAACATCTGGAAGATACTCGGTTGGAGTATGGCATTAGTTTCCATTTATGCAGTCTGAAAATGTGAACAAAGTGCTTGGAGAAGTAAAACTAACCACCTGGCTCCCTTTATTATTGACAATTAACTATATTACTGTAACTCTTTATCTTGATTCCCTTCATTTTTGACAACTAGCTACATTACACTGAAGAGGACTGACAAGGTAGAAATGCCTCTTTAACGGAAGGGGTAGTTCTAGCTGGGTTGAAAAAAGTGCTTAGGCAGCTTTTCTTTAAGAAAAACTCTTTGGGTTACAATTTCTTGTTAATAACCTCTTGGTTGTTAAGTTTTGAAGCAAACTTTGGAGGAAGATCATAAAGGATCAATTCCAGGTTCTTTCTAATAACATGGATTATCTGGATATATTTTAGCTCAGATGGTACTGGAATGGCAACAAGCTCCCTAATCTTATTCAAAAATGATAAATAAACTAGATCTCTCAACGTAATCTCTGAAGATAGTGTGTTCATACTCTCAACTGTGGAATCTTCAGAGGTTTATATGTGATTCCCTGACATTTGTGCTGTTGGTTTCCTCAACTTTTATTTATTGTAAAGAATATATCTTTGTAAACAATGTATCAAAGTGAACAGAAGTTGACACAAACTCTATATGATAACATCTTTTGAACACATACTTAATGTTTAAAGTGCAGTTGTATACAGATGCAGAAATGGTGAATATGGCAGGTGCAAAGTTTAGATATTTTACCAAGAAGTATTTTATCACACTTCTTTTGGAAGAAGCCTCTATCAAAAATTTCCAAATGTTTCCTGTAACCAGGTAAAAAGACTTTCTGTTCTTGCCTTTGGAAATTTCCCCTTCAATCTTCCTTGCTGAATTCTTCTAGCTTAGAAACAACCTTAGGTCTTATTTTTCTCTTCTTCTCACCAAATTTAAATTTGATATAATTTGACTGCAATTTGATCCATAATTAGAGAAGAATTGAAGAGTGAATCTTTAACTACCCATATATCCCTCTCTAATTTAAATAATTCTTAACATAGCTAAACAGAATAACAGATAACAGAATAACAGAGTTGGAAAGATCCTTGGAGGTCTTTTAGTCCAGCCCCCTGTTCGAACAGGAGACCCTATATCATTTCAGACAGGTGGCTGTCCAGTCTTTTCTTTAAAACCTCCAATAATGGAGCACCTACAACTTCTGAAGGCAAGCTGTTAGTTGTTCTCACTGTTAGGAAGTTTCTCCTTAATTCCAGGTTGCTTCTCTCCTTGATTAGTTTACATCCATTGTTTCTTGTCTTGCCTTCTGTTGCTCTGGAAAATAATTTGACCCCCCCTTTTCTTTGTGGCATCTCCTCAAATATTGGAACACTGCTATCATGTCACCCTTAATCCTTCTTTTCATTAAACTAGACATACTCAGTTCCAGCAACTGTTCCTTATATGTTTTAGCCTCCGATCCTCTAATTCAGGGCTTTTTAACCTTTTCACCCATTGTATCACTTTTAGGATATGGCAATATCCGAGTACCACCAGTCGCCTAGCAAGGTGTCAAAAATTTGATGACCAAAAAAAAAAAAAAGGAAAAAAGTGATAAAGTACAGGAAGTTCTCGACTTACAACAATTCGCTTAGTGACTGTTCGAAGTTATAACAGCACTGAAAAAAGTGACTTATGACCATTTTTCACACTTATGAATGTTGCAGCATCACCAGGGTCATGTGATTTATATTCGGATGTTTGGCAACTGATTCATACTTATGACGGTCACAGTGTCCCAGGGTTATGTGATCACCTTTTGCAACTTTTTGACAAGCAAAGTCAATGGCTGGGGAGGGCATGGTGGAGGGGGGTGGGACTAGGGTGGGCGCCTTCCTTCCTTCCCTCCCTCCCTCCTATTGTCTCTTCCTTCTTTCCTTCCTTCCTTCCTTCCTTCCCTCCCTCCCTCCCTCTCATTTTCCCTTCCTTCCTTCCTTCCTTCCTTCCTTCCTTCCTTCCTTCCTTCCTTCCTTCCTTCCTTCCTTCCTCCCTCCCTCCCTCCCTCCCTCCCTCCCTCCTCCCTCCCTCTGTGCCCAGGAAGGGACAAGGGGAGGGGGACAGGCTGCCAGCACGGCTGGTGGCTGTGCTGCTGGTGGCCATGGCTTGAAAGGCCTCTGTAAATTGCTGGACAAGAGCTGCACAGCGTTAAGAGCAGAGTGGTGGGAAGATATTTGTAATGAGGGAGGGAGAAAAACAGGCATCCCCTGAAGAAGATCAGCAAATGGCTCTCGCCCACTTCACACACTTGTGGACTCCGGGGAAGGGGACACCGCAAGCGGCATGAGAGTCCACGTTACCTGCACTACACCGCCCAGACCCTAGCCTGGTTTTGGCAGGCAGCGGCATGCTCTCCTCACCATGTGGAGCAGCTGGGGCAAGCGAGGCAAACCGGAGACATGCTGAACCTGCCTGGGCGTGCACAGAGGCGGCGGTGAACGCATGCACCTGGTGCCTGGCATCCCAGGTGATTGTTTTGTCATGCAGGCTGACCGCATTCTGAGTGCTTCCCTTTCACCCGGGCTGCCAGGTGCCAGATTCATGTGCTCGCCACTGCCTCTGCACACGCCCTGGCAGGTTCAGCTTGTCACTGGTTCACCTCGCCTGGCCCAGCCTTTCCACATGGTGAGGAGAACGCGCCTCTGCCTGCTGAAATTGGGCAGGCTGGGGGGGCTGGGAAGCATAGCGCAGGTAATGTGGACTCTCATGCCGCAACCCTTCCCCAGCTGCATATCTTACCTGTTTGTCGCTGCCACCTGTGTGCGTGCCCGGCCTGTTTTTTGTCCTCTCCTCTCTCGCCCCTCCTCCTCCTCCTTCTTTTCCCTTCGGTGCAGCTGCAGCTGACTCTTCCTCCTCCTCCCAAGGCTGCATCTTTTTTTTTCTCTACCTCTCCCGCCCAAACTGCCTCCTTTTATATCTCTTCCTGTCTCCAACCCCCTCCTCCTCCTTTCTCTTCCAGGTGTGCCGGAAGTGCCGATCCTGGGGCCTTTGCCTCACCCCAGCAACCCTGCAGCTCCTGCAGATTCTCTCAGGGCAAGTCTTGCGCTGCGCCGCTTTGGTTCATTCCTTCCTCACTACCCTTGGCTGGGCTGGGCAGGGCCACGTAGCACCTGCTATGTGCCAATGTAACACAAGTGGTACATGTACCACCAGTTGAAAAGCCCTGCTCTAATTATATTTGTTGCTCTTTCCTGCACTCTTTCTAGAGTCTCAATGTTTGCCTTCCAGTTCTCAACCAGTTGACTTCCTATTGAATTGATGGTTACTGAACTGGGCATAATGAAATAAAGAATAGGGGAAGGGAAGAGGAAATTATATTTCAGTCCCTGAAGTTCATTATCTAATGATATGAAAAACTTTTAGGGAAGATATATTTCTTACAAATTTACAGTGCATCATGGAATTATGGTACTATTTGCTTGGGAGCATATTACTTAAAGCCACTTGCATATCCAAATTCCAATGAATTTCCCATTATAATCAGATGCTCTTCAGTTTTAACAAGGGACTTAGATAAATAATAGAGAAGTAAATGAGAACTGAATTTGTCAGTAAAAGTAAACAGTAATGCTGTTATGGTAATATTCACAGGAGATTGTTCCCTGACAAATTATGAAGAGAAAGAAGTCAGATTTTATCTCCTCCTGGTACTACTGGTTCTGAAGAAACTTACAGAAAAAATGTCCCTGTCTCCATGTGAGGTCAGAGACATCTCATTAAGAATTGTTTTACCGTCCTGATGTTATCTCAGTATATCTTTTGCAGATTAATTTCTGAGAACACGTTGTGAAACCCTTTTATCAGTTCAGATTAAGCACAGCTATGATGTTCTACATGAGATATAATATTAATGCAAGTGTGCACTAATCTGTTATTGATACATTCTCTACAATTATTTTCTTATTTATTCTAGTCTGTCAATACTGTGCACACTGATGTTAAAAAATGAGTGTCACAACCTGGGGTACAAAAGAAGAAAAACTGACCATAGCAAAAGCTATTTGGTTACTGGAAAAAGGACCATTTTCATATAGTTTCCCCAAGGCTTAAATGCTTTTACATGGATCTCTCTTGCAGGGAATCACTTGCCATCTCCAATTTCCTCCTTTCAGGCAGCCTCTGAAATGAATGTAAGAAATAAGAAATAAAAGCCAATCAATACCTCACAGGGTTGTTGTTGTGAGAAAATAGAAGGATGGAAGAGTATTACTTATGTTCACCACTTTAAAATTGCAGGTAGTCCTCGACTTACAACAGTTCATTTAGTGACTGTTCAAAGTTACAACGGCACTGGAAAAAGTGGCTTATGACCATGTTTCACACATACAACCCTTGCAGCATCCTTAAGGTCATGTGATCAAAATCAGATGCTTGGCAACTAACTCATATTTATGACCGTTGCTGTGTCCCAAGGTCATGTGATCACCTTTTATGACCTTCTGACCAGCAAAGTCAATGGGGAAGCCAGATTCACTTAACAACTGTGCTCCAGCTTAACAACTGCAGTGATTCACTTAACAACTGTGGCAAAAAAGGTCATAAAATGAGACAAAATTAACTGTTTCAGTTAACAGTAGAAATTTTGGGCTCAATTGTGGTCATAAGTCAAGGACTACCTGTACTTATAAAGCAATAAAGGTGTATAAAATCAAGTAAATAAATATAAGGATGTAAATATCCTCCCGTAATCTGCGAGGAATGGCAACATGGAAGCCCTCTTCAAGTATTATTTATAAACTGTTGTAGGAAAAAATGTTCAACTTCCATTGGTTTGAAGGTTTTGCCATGTTGTAAACAATAGACTAAGGGCCATATTCCAAAATTAGGTTCTGACATAATCAAAGTTGGAATTTTAAGGTGTAAAATGAGTGTCTTATGCCTCTGCAAATTTTAACATAATAACAGACTTGGAAGGGACCTTGGAGGTCTTCTAGTCCAACCCTCTGCTCAAGGAGAAGACCCTATACATTCCAGATGAGTGGCTGTCCAGTCTCTTCTTAAAAGCCTCCAGTGATGGAGCACCCACAATTTCTGAAGGCAAGCTGTTTTACTGGTTAATTGTTCTAACTATTAGGAAATTTCTCTTTAGTTCTAAGTTGCTTCTCTCCTTGATTAATTTCCATCCATTGTTTCTTCTGGTGCTTTGGAAAATAGGCTGACCCCATCTTCTTTGTGGCAGCCTCTCAAATATTGGAACACTGCTATCATGTCACCTCTAGTCCTTCTTTTAAGGCCTTAATTTAAGTTCAATGTCCTAATTTAAGACCTAATTTCACCCACTAATCTTTCAAAAAAAAAAAAGTAGAGGGCAGGTCCAGTAGATATGGTTCTCTGCCAGGTATTCTCGTCCTAGTGATGCCCTTTCCAGGCATACTCTTCTCAGAAATCATTTCTACAAGTATGAATCATATCAACCCTAATTAATTGGCATTTTTAATAGATACCATATCAAAATCAGCATTCAAATCACCATAGATGAGCAATTTTATCCTTCAAGTGGCTCACAAAGTTGATCCAATATAGACAAGGTGACAGCAAATCCCTAATCACTCTAAAAATCTGTGCTGCCTACAGTTGCACACTGCGTACTATTGTGTTCTCTAGTATTGTAAGTGTCTTGCACTCTAGTATTGTAAGTGTCTTGCACTCAGAGCTCCCCAGAATCCAGGGCATAGACCAGGCTCCATAATGCCAAGCAGGGCACTTAGAGGCAACATGTTGGCAGGCTGTCATGTTTCATCATCTCATAGTTCAACAAGACCCTCAAGAGGATCCTCAGCTCCATCTCCTAGGAACCCCCCTCTCCCCAATACTTTCCAGAATTCATTAGATTCCACAAGTCTTTGGGAGTGGCTGAATTTGTTGCCCTCTCCTTCTCCAAGTCAATTCGCAAAACCTAAATAAGTGACTAATTTTATTTATGTGTGCTCCATGTACTATGCCTGGCCATATTTCTGCCAAAAGTGTTTTTGAAGCACTGAAGAGATTTGCCCTTTCATCCCTGACAAGTCCCCACTAGGAACATTCAGTCACATTCCCCGCCATCCCACAGAATGCCAATCGCATTCCAGCCAACTAAAAATGTTAGGGCTTTTTCAGTGCTCTCTCGTTTCTCCCTTGGCCTCTTCTCCCAGCCTGCCTTCTGCCTCAGGGTAGATGAGTGGAGCTCTTTGGGGCCTGGACACCCTTTCTTTTTCACTGCCTTCACCCCCACCTGCCTGCCTGCTTCTCTGCCTCCTTAACAGACTGTCAGTGGATGGGCCAGTCAGCCCTTCTTCATCCACCCCATTCAGCTAGGCAGGTAAAAGTTTAACCAGCTTGTCTTTCAGCCAGCTGAAGCAAGAGCCCCCCATTCAGGGCCATGATAAATTGCTCCTGTCAAAAATACATGAATGCCCATATTGAAAAACGCCTCTTTCTTTCTTTTTAACTTGCAGACTCTCTACAGTCACACAGCATCACTTGCTTGTTAGGCTACATTTAATGCCCACTTAGTCAAAGAATGTTTCCATTTTGCCTCTTTGTCTTGTCCCATCTTTCCCTCCTGCACCCTCAGGCCAGCCATCCAGTGGGAGTTGTCAGGAGGGGAAAATAAAAATCAAATTCAAAGGGGAGAAAGGAGGGTGTTGGGGAGGGAATCCTTAACAAAACAAGAGAGGAAACCCTCTTTGTGCTTGAAAATAGGAATTATCAGCTGGTTGCTCTTCTTCACTTCCCTAGAAAATTTCTCTCCAAAATGTTAAAAAAGCAAAACAACGCAAAATTTGCGCTTCCTCAGAACATTAAATATCTATCTATCTTCTATCTGTCTATCTGTCTATCTATCTATCTATCTATCTATCTATCTATCTATCTATCTATCTATCTATCTATCTATCTATCTATCTATCTATCTATCTATCTATCTATCTATCTATCTATCTATCTATCTATCTATCTATCTATCTATCAACCTAATATATATACTTCAGAAGTAAGTTCCATTTCAAACTATTGATCTCATAGCTGTAGTTTCCCGCTCCATGAAGATAACACAAATGATCTATCTTATAGTTAAGCTGCATTAAGTTTTAGAGGTACATTGTAAACCTTTCTGCACAGTTGAAATGTGCTATACATTTGGTACTGGTTACATAGCCAGAAGAAGCAGATAACATTCTTGGTAGCAGACCTCAGAAAGAAGGTGGTTGTGAAAGCTTTAATGAAAAAGCCCCCTCTGTACTGCATAATTTCCAGTTGAGCTTTAATTTGCAATTCTTAGGCAAGGCACTTGAGCATATGGAAACGGCTCTAGGGATTCTTGGATGAGATATTCAAGGCTCATTTCAATCTGACTTCAGGCTGAGGTCTGGGACTGAGATATGTAGATTGAGTAATTGCAACATCCTCTACCATGGAACAGTTGTCACAAACTGTAGTTGACCCAGAATGCCACAGCAAGAATGTTGATAGGTACTCACAGAGAGATTCCTATTGTATTGGTTTTTCAAGGATAGCACTAGTTACCTGTCTTTGGGTTCCCCCTACAAAAGGCACAACTCAAAATGTTGCTAATAAATAGTTTAGGACGAGAATCCCTTACGGATTGTCTTCTCTCACATCAGGCTGCCTACTCCTTAATATTTGATAGAGAGGCCTTTTCATATATCTCCCAAAAGCCCTCTCAGTAGTTATGTTTTTTTATGCAGTTCCTTTGCTCGGTTATGCTGGAACCCTTTCTGATGCTTCACTGATCCCATCAATGGGATCCCATTTCCCTGTGAATTTTGTTTGAGGATTGATTTTCATAATACAGCCACATTTTGGGGCATCTAAAATGGAAAAAAAAGTCAGCAAGGTGCAAAATGAGAAGCCAGACGTGAACAGTTTATGACTTCATAGTAACTGCAATCTGGAATGAATTAAAAACAACCTCCACATTAATCACCACAAATAAATAAACCAGTTCTTAACATCTACAGACCAAAAATTATAATAAAAGGTATCAGCTGATCTGTCTGTTCTTTTTTTTGTCAAACAGCCAAATAGAAAGTAGACAATAGTGAGATAAGAAGTATACCTCAAGCTGGCAGCAGTCCAAATTTCAAGGTCATGAATTAAAGAACATCAGACTAGAGATAAAAAAAAAATACTGCCATAACATATGTATAATGCTTGGAAAAGGGTTATATAAATTTTAAGATACTCATCAGATATTACTCAATATTCCAAAACAAGTAACACTGGAAATAAATCAGTCACTGGAACCCAGGGAAAAAAAAACTTGTATAAATTATTAACTGGTATCTTAATCCATTTAAGATTTAACCAGGTGCTCCCCAGCAGAAAATAGACTGCAACATTGAAAATTCCCAGCTAATATGGAAATATTGCAATCAAAATGAATTGGCCCTGAAACAGGATGCACTAGACCCTTCCTTTGCAGTCAACCTTTAAAAATGTCTTTCCAGAAAAGAATGAAGCTCCTTTGACTTTTTAATCAAATGCCAGAGTTGTCTTTTTGTTACATTATTCCTTCAAATGTTTTATGGAAATGTATTTCCTGTAAATTATGGCAGTGGTTTTTGTGTTATCGGTGTGTGTGGTTGTGTGTGTGTGTGTGTGTTTGTGTGCAAAATATACCTATGTTGCAACCAGAAATTTATATACGTATACCTCAAAATTAGTCCTACTGTTTTTAATAGGGGTTTATTTTAGGACAACTGTTTCAGTAGCTCTCCTGAATAATAGATAGCCAGCATAATGGGTGGGAGGAAGATAGAGCATTTGAATTTTTACTTTTACCTTTTTGTCCATACGCTTTCATCTACACCTTTGCAAGGTTGCAAAGACATTAGAAGAGCTCACTTAGAGATCTAGAGTAACATTAAATTCTTGTATAAAAAGAAAGGTTGAAAGTACACATGGGAAGTTTGCTAATCAAAGAAGTTCACAAGTGAGTATTTAGTGATAAAAGTCAGTTTGCCTTCATGTCATTTGAAGATTCTTGCAGAAAAGCTGTGACTGCATTGATATTTGGTTATAATGGAGTTTGGGTCAAATATCACTCTTCTGCTGCATCCAATGATCTCCAAAATAATGACATTGCATATAACTGCATACAGCATATTTAAAACACCAGTTGATCATTAATGAGAATTGCTGCCTCAGTCTGTCATCTGCACTCAAGGGAACTTCATCATGTAGAACCCAGTGTTAATCTTTCTAGATATTTGTAGTGCCTCACAAACCCTGTTTATAATGTGCAAGCAGTGCACAGTGTTTCCTCACTCTAAGCTCCCAATCCCTGGGCTCAAGTAAAACATTTTCTGCCTCCATTTAACCACACTCAGAGATTCTGCACTGCAACCTACAATCACAGCTGCCAAAAGTGTAAAAGGGCCTATGTCAAGGTTGAATTGCTAAGATGCCTGCTAACTTCTATCGCTATTCAACTTGTCATAGAAACGGGGAAGAAAGCTTGGGAAAGAAACAGGATTCTAAGGAGCCGACCACAGTCTGTGAGAGCCAAGGTCACAAAAACAGGTGGACCATTCTCATAACAAATCAAGGAAGTGTGCTTGGGCAACGTGGTGGGTGGAGGTTATGGAAAGCTATTGTTATCTAACCAGATTTTAGTGCAGGAAAACTAGAGTTGGTTTAGCTTCTTCAGTTCTGAGATGTGTACTCAATAAAGTTTTATCTTTTATGGCATTTCAAAGCCTTGAAGATTCCTTGATTTTGGGTTCGCTATTCAGACGGTTGACTGACTGACTGACTGCAAAGCCCTTTTCAGCTTTTAACAGGAATGCATATTGAAAACAAATAAAATAACTTAGATTCACTGGGGAGGGCAACAGTATGGAAGTGTCCTTATTCATACAAAATATTGCTTCCCCCCCCCCAAAAAAAAGTCTACAAAGCAGAAACAAGTTTAGCATTTCTTTTTAGTTGATGGCTTTATTTCATGTACAACTACAGTTCTTTTTCAGTTCAATCTGTCTGCTTTACATATTCTAGCAGACAGGGCTAGAAAAAACTCAAACAATCTTTGTCTAAGAACACATGTTCAGTCTGAATAGTCTGAAGTGGAAGTCATTTTTAACCTCCCCAAAGCTCAGTTCTGTTAACCATCCCACTCCCTTGGCAGCCTGGTGTGTCGGTCACTTTTCTGTCCTCCCAGCCCCTATTTAAATTATCCCAGTAGCACTGCAGTTATTAATTGTTCTTGACTGACTTCTTAAGCTAATTACAATTTCACACTGTAGTATCAAGCATGATTAAAACAATTAGATGTTCCGCACCATACAGTTCATTCCTCCCTCTCTCGATTCTTCTCCCCTCCAAAACTGTAACCCTGCTTCTGCATCACTGCAATAGATTGTTCAGTAAGACTTGAAAATGTTGTCTTATGAAATGCATTTAACAGTGTTTCACCTTCCAAATTACAGCCATTTTGTAATGTAAGTTCTTGACATGCTCTTTAGTTTCCAGATGATGTACTGAACATGGTAGAAAACAGTTCAGACATAAGCTTGAAGTTCAATTTATCAGGTATGCAATATTTATATACATGTCTGAGCAAAGTAATCATATTGGGTAATATACGGCAGGGCTTTTCAGGTGGTACATGGCCCTGCCTAGCCCATCCAAGTGTAGCAAGGGAAGGAACGAGCCAAAGCAGCGCAGCTCAGGATTTGCCATGAGAGAGTCCTCAGGAGTTGCAGGGTGGCTGGGGCGAGGCAAAGGCCCCAGGATTGGCACTTCCGGCTCACCCGGAAGAGAAAGGAGAAGGAGGAGAATGGAGACAGGAGAGGCTATAAAAGGAGGTAGTTTGGGTGGGAGAGGGAGAAGAAAAAAAAGACGCAGCCTTGGGAAGAGGAGTCAGCTGGAGCTGCACCGAAGGGAAAAGGAGAAGGAGGAGGGGAGAGAGGAGAGGAGATCAAACTGGCTGGCCAGGAGCCGATCTACAACTTCTGTGGCAGCCATCTGTGCCGGGCGTGCAGACAGGTGGCAGCGACAAACAGGCAAGAAATGCAGTGGGGGAGGGGTCACCTTCCATGAGGAATGAAGAAAGGCAACATCCGCTGGAGGTGAGGCACAGAGGGAGGGAGGGAGGGAGGGAGGAGATGGGAATGAGAAAGAGGGAGGTAAAGAGCAGGAGGGAAACGGAAAGGAAGGAAGTGTTGGAAGAAAAAGCCAGGGGCTTGCTTTCCAGCTGGGAGGCTATACCTTTAAGAGAAAAGAAAAAAATATATGAAGCATCGCCATTTGAAATAGACGAGAGGAAGCCAGCTGCTCCAGCTGCTCGAGAGGAGATGTTTATTAGCAGAAGCAAAGTGCCGTTTCAGCAGTTCGGTTCTGGATCAGCTGAACAACAAACCGGGAGAGTGGAAGGATTCTTATGTGATTTTGTGACTTTGAAGTTCTGGGATTTGTGCAATGTGGGCTTTGTGTTCTTAAGGAGCGTTTGGCAATTTCTATTGTGGCTGATGGCTGATGTCCCATGTTGGATTTTGGGTTCTAATTCTATTGCTCTGCTATTGTTAGCTGTAAGTTTTGCTGCAAGGGATTTTGAAGTATTTTTGTCCTGAATGGATTTTGCCTGTAGCATTCGTTTATTTATGAATGGAGCCATTTGAGGAGGCTGCCTTAGTCGGCAGCCAGTACTTGCTACATTTGCTCTTGTTTTTTTTCCCCCTTAAGTGCCAGCTCCTTAACTTTCCTTTCTAGCCAGTAGCTAATTCTTAAAGGGGAATGCGCCCTTTTAAACTAGTTTCCTCAGCGACTTGTCTTTTCTGTCTCTGGAGGCTTTTCCTTGTTTGATAAATATATGGAAGAGGGAAATATGGGGGGGTTCAAATTTTTCCTTCAGAAAGAAGATGGGATTGAGAAAGAGGGAGGCAGGGAAGGAGGGAGGGAGGGAAACAGGAAGGAGGAGAGGAGGGAGGGAGATTGGAATGAAAGGGAGGGAGGATCTGAAGGAAGTCCCGCCTTAGCACTTGGCCACCAGCAGCCCTGCCATTGACTTTGCTTGTCAAAAGGTTGCAAAAGGGGATCACATGATCCTGGGACACTGTGACCATCATAAATATGAATCAGTTGCCAAGCATCCAAATATAAATCACATGACCCTGGGGATGCTACAATGGTCATAAATGTGAAAAATGGTCATAAGTCACTTCAGTGCTATTGTAACTTTGAACAGTCACTAAGCAAATTGTTGTAAGTTGAGGACTACTTGTACTTTATCACTTTTTTCCTTTTTTTTTTGGTTATCAAGTTTTTGACACCTTGCTAGATGGTACTCAAATATTGCCATATCCTAAAAGTAGTACAATCGGTGAAAAGGTTGAAAAGCCCTGATATACGGTATACCAAGACTGTCAACTTTGTTGTGCCTGTTGAAAGCTTTGGATGTCCCCTTCCCTCCCATACACTTTGTTTTTAATAGTCTCTCTCTTTAAGATATATCTCATTCTACTTATAATGGGTAACAAATCTCACACAATAAAAGAGGCACTGCTACTTCCTCTGTGACACTTGTTTAGTTTAGATACAAACTTCCAGAGCAGTCAGATTTATATTGCATGAATTCAACTTCAAATATTTTTCAGTAAATATTATTTTTTTCAATTTTTATGGCCACTCATCTCAAATACACATTTAGAAATGAATAAAGTACAAGGGTCATGTCAACAAATTATCAAGAGACTCCACCCCAATCATGTACATTTTGCAAATACAATGAACTATGAAGAAAAATAAAATATTGTCAGAATTCAGCAACTTAATCATACTGTTTTTCGTTCTGAAATGTGTTGTTTGGATAAGTATTTTGCTTTTGAATGAATAATATTCCCAGCCTCTATCATTGTAAAATTAAGCTTGAAAAGTACGTGTCTGGTGAAATGGGAATAATTTTCCCTAATTGTTATTAAGTTATTCAAGGTCAAAGTTCTGAGTATGGTGCTATATGGATTGTACATGGATTTCCCTGGTAGAAATAGTGGACTGAAGATGGTTCCTCAGAAAGCAGAGCCAAACACTGTAGCAGAATGAATTGCTGGTGAATGTACTGAAGTATATTTCGGAACAATGGATTCTGAAGTTAATTTTAAGAGTGTTTACCTCTATGGGTAGACTGTGTTTAAAAATGTTATGGAAGAGGAACAAATTTTATATGATAAGATTAAGACTAATCTGAAAGTGGATTTAAAAATGACAGGCTACAAGAATGACATGAAAAAAGAAGTTACACTAAACATACAAAAGAAACTGACTAATAATTTAATAATTCAAAGGGATATGCAAATAAAAACCAAGAAAGGGACCTGGATAATTTTCCTATATTAGATTTACAAGAGAGGTGTGTTAAAGCTTTGAAGAATTTTGTGTGAAGGGACAAAGAAAAGATGAAATGAAATCAAGTTCTAGGACATTAGTTTAAGAGAGTAAAGTTCAAGATTGTTAGAAATAAAAGAAAGGGAAATAAAGTTGATTTATTTGATCAAGGTTAAAATACATATGTTTTTATTTCTGGTAACCCATAATGAACTTTTGCTGACATCATGGCTGAAATGACAAGGATTTAAGGATTTGTTTATAGATAAGATGTGGGATATGGGAAGAAAATATTTGTTGTATTTTAAGGGAAGGTGATAAATTACTAAAATTATTTATACTTATTGTGATGAAGAAGGAAGTCATTTCTTCATATATTTTTCTTTTTCTTTATAATATTTTTTTAATTTTCTTGCTATTTTTTCTTTTCTGCTATTTTTTCTTTTCTGCTATTTTTCTTTTTAAATTATATTAGCCTTTATTGTTTTATTATAATTTTTAATAAAATTACTATTTAAGAAAGGTACATAGCTGTGTGTCTACAAGAAAATCTCAACCTTGAATTCCACACAATCTAAATTTCTGAAAACCTTAGCACTCATCCCTCCTTTGACGTTGGATGTCCTAATGTGATTAGAATTAGGCTGCATCTCTTTGAAGACTCATACACAATTATGATGTCTATGGTCTTGGGCATAGCAAATTCTTTGGAGAATCTTTTTGGTTCATATCACTCTGAATTATAAATATAAATCCACTCTGAAAACAAATTGACCAAGATCTGATATATTGGGACTTGTCAAATTTAAGCAGGAGGTCTAGGACATAGATATTCAAGGGGATAGGGCTAAGATTTTCCATCTTTATTATAAGTGGGCTCCCCTCCTAGTCTCTGGACATTTCCTATTTTTTTCAAGAAAATGTATGCATTGTATAGAAAACTTTTATCTCTTGTCCATGTTGATGTATTATCCATCAGGGTGACCACCAGAAAGAAACCATGCTCCTAGATGAATATTGCACTGGTATATGTTCAAACATAAAGATTGAATGTGTGCCTTGTGTCTTATAAATATGTCTACTATATTCACATTAGTGATCAAAATTCAGAACCCCAATTATTAGAAATGTTAGTTTCCCTCATGATTAGGAGAACACTGTTTTCCTTTAAAATGACCAATTTTTAAATGTACCAAGAGTGGTAGTAAAATGTTTATCTGCAGAATTAGCCTAAAGAAACTGTCTGGGCCCTCCCTCACAGTATTGACTGACTTAGTTTTATGTTATTTTTATGCATGCTTTTTAATTGCTATATGTTTTAACGTATGTTGGTTTGGTTCTATAAATAAAATAAAAAGCATTCTCTACTGCAGTAAAATATTGAAAAAAGAACTGTGCTATTCAACATCAATTTTTTTTCTTGCTTCTTTTTCCTATTTGTTTAACTGGCATTTGATCAGAGGATGGGGCAGTCCCATTTTCATTTGAGATACAGACCCTTCCCTGTACCATAGTTTCTTATATTGTCCCTCAGTTTTCTTTGGAAGATCATCATATATATTAATTGAATTATTCTTGATTTATGCTGGTGTAGATAAAAATCAGGTATTTGGAAGGCTGCAAACTTTTTGATCTGCTTTACAGTCTCATCCCTTCCTTATTCTTCATGTGATATCTGTGTATTATATTACTTCCCTTTCTGACTCAGCAGCCCCCAGAATGAAAATGACAAACAAAACAAGGTTCAATTTTGAATTGGCTGTTTTTCTTAGTGAATATGATATACAAACACATTTTTTTTTCAGCAACTGAGAATATATTACAAAAAAGATGCTCAGAGGCTAGATCTCCTTCAACTCCTTCAGAACTTTATCCATGGCAAATTATGAACCTTGGAATTTGCTTGGATCAGATCTACTTAAGCTAGCATTGCCTATGCTGCTTCTGTATCAATACTTTCTTCCACATTCTCATTTCAATTTAAGGATAAAAAAAATTGTTGCATGTAAGTCCCATACCTAGTCTGGCGAAGCAATCTACTCAGTGGTGGGATTCAAATATGTGAACAACCGGTTCTCTGTGTGGATGCCGCTTCCAGAAATCCATTCTGGGCCTGGGCAACAAAAAATTAGCTACTGGTTCTGCCGAAGTGGTGCGAACTGGCTGAATCCCACCACTGAATCTACTGTGTCTTAATATCCTGTTTTTCAATCATCTGTTTGACCCCATCAGCTTCCCATGTTTCAGTTCAAGCTATTTTGTGGATCTTTTCAGGCCCAAAGGCATAGGCAGGCAGGATGATGAGTAAGTGAAAGATGTTTAACAGGAAACAGCTTCTACACCCTCTCTTATCTCATACAAATAAAATAAATTAAAAATCATTCCCAAAATACAACTAAAATACCATTTATATGCTTGAGAATGCAACATGGAAAACCTTTTGGAAGCTGAAAGACAGTACAGGTAGTCCTCAACTTACAACAATTCATTTAATGACTATTCAAAGTTAGAACAGCACTGAAAAAAGTGACCATTTTTCACACTTACAACCATTGCAGCATCCCCATGGTCATGTGATCAAAATTCAGATGATTGGCAACTAACTCATATTTATGACTGTTGCAGTGTCCCTGGGTCATGTGATCACCTTTTGTGACCTTCTGACAAAGTCAATGGGGAAGCCAGATTCACTTAACAACCGTGAGACTAAACACTTGTAGTGATTCACTTCACAACTTTGGAAAGAAAGGTTGTAAAATGGGGCAAAACTCATTTAAGAAATGTCTCACTTAGCAACAGAAATGTTGGGCTCAATTGTGGTCGTACGTTGAGGACTACCTGTAATTACAATGGCTTTGGATTCAGTTTGGAAGAGCACCTGCCTATATTTCATTAAAATAGCCATATCTTTCCCTAAGAACACCTGGCTGCTGGGGGGAGGGGGCTTCTGCTACAGCTGAAAAAATCTGGAAGCACTTGTTTTAATGAATCACAGGCACTCATATATTCCGAAGTCTCTTTTCAGAGCTGAATCCAAAGTTGTTTTCTAGAATTACGTATATGTTGATAAACAGTGTCTCTTCGTGGTCTTGTATACTGTTAATTGCAAAGCATGCCGCTCCCCATTTTTATTTTTAAGAAGCATTCTTTTCTTTTCTCTTCCCCCCCCCCATTTTTATAACTATAGCATAGTGGGCAAGGTGAATATTTGTTGGGGGGAAGCAGCTGTGGACAAAAGACACTTTGGGGACACTTTTACTATAACAATTCACATTCCAGATGGCAAGCACAGCTATAGTTTACACACAGTCTGTGAGATGCATTACATCTTGTACCTTTAGAAACTGTTTGCTTTTAATGTTCAGAAAATATTGCAATCCCTGCAACTGAAGTATCTCACTGGGAGATGTTTGAACTATATTAACAAATCAAAACAAAAGCAAGGAAACCCATTCTAACGTCTTGAGGATTATGAGTGATATAGGATGCATGTACAGTACTTACATCCATGCCTGAAGTTATTTCCCAGCTAGCAACATAAACTCCAAAAACCATTTTTACCTTTCCCTCCCTACCCCAGGTTTTAATATATCTGGACTGGAGAGTAATGCACATGCTTGTTGATAAGTTCTTGGAAACATCCATTTGCACAAACTGTCCAAATAAAACAAGGTCAGCATAAAGTTTGGCAGCTCTGTTGTGGTTCTTTTGGCTATGCCAAAGAAAACAAAACTCTTCTTCAGAATAAATAACCATATATCCTGATCCCGTTGTCAGTGAAAGGTGCAATTTAAATAAAAGGAGAAAACATGTCTTTAGAATGCTAGCAATAGAGAACAACTGAGAACTTGACAGCTCACCACAGGTGGGCTGATCAATGCACCATCTCATAATGGCCTTTCAGTAAATGTTACAGGCAAGCAAGAGGTCACATTTGCAGCAGTCTCATGGGTTGCTTAATCTGATTGGGACAGTAGCCAAACCTTCTCTGTCATCATTGAAACTTTAACTTTTTGATACTAAAATGCTTGAGTTCTCAAACTTTAAAGCTAGAGCTCTTTTGGCTATCTAAAGTTAGTATTTCCTTTTCAAATCTACAAAGTTGGTGTTTAATCCATTTGAGTTTCTTTGAAATAGCTGGTGTCTAATACAGGAGATTTCTTGATCCACCATTGTTTGGTACAGACTCAGCTAACTTTATTGCTTTAAGCACTTTCCTTTTCTGCCAGCTGCTACTTTGACCATAGTGACTTCATATTTTACTGTTCTCTAGGGTGAATTACTATAACCTGTCTGGCCTTGAAAATTGTCTAAAATTCCAATAGTTTCATAATTCAGTTATTATGCTAACTTTAGTAGTTTGCGTAGATGAAGTTATTTCAATTTTACAAACAGTCCAAAATATACATTGGTTATGTATTCACAACTGAACCCAATACAATGTTCTTGTGAGTCTTAAAGTCCTAAATGAGTTGGGATGCAAATAAATGGAGAAATGCCTCCTCAAAAATGTAGAGATTTTGCAGGCAGGTCTTTTCCGGCCTCTCCAATAATTTTAATGCAGAGAGAAGAATTAATTTATCAGTTTGCCCCACCCAAACAGTGACGTGGCTACCACATAGCTTGACTCATCAAGTCACAAGAAGTGGGAAGAAAACCACTGAATTTTGCAGATTCACAAAAGATGTTAAAAAAACTTCAGCAGCAAAAAAGAATGAACAGGTCTTCTGGTTTCTCCTGAAAAACACAACAAAATTACTAGAATTGAATAGTTACTGAGTAATCATATTGGATTGCTCTCTTTTTGGTGGAAATCGAAGAGAGTTGGCACTGACTACATTGATTTGGGTGATAAATTCCCCAGGTACTTAAAACATTTTCTGAATTATGAAGGTCTTGTCAAAACTGTAGATTTTATTTTAATATAAGTTGAACTGATTGTTTAGTTTTTGTGCATTTATTTCTATTTTATGCCTGACAACCTGGGATCCTTGATGACAAAACTATAGTACAGAATTTTGCAAAATAGACAAGATTCCTCAAACATTGTTATTAATGCCCTAGAAATGTCTGGCATGGGATATCTTCCTAGATAACATTTGCTGAATTAGGAGACTGACTTTTAAAAAATATTTTATTGAATTCTGTTACTATCAGTAGTTACTTGCAATATTATTTGCAAGTTGTTTTATTGCTTTTCTATTTCATTGCATGGTTCTGACTGGTTTTTGTTTGTTTGTACTTAATCAAAGTTAGTTCCCCTGAGGGTTTTTTTTAAATCAAGTATTGTCTTGCAAATATACAATAAACAAAGAAAAGAAATTGGTAAAACAGCAAGATTAGAAAAAGCCTGCCTTTTTGTTGAATATTTTATGCTATTATAAAGGAAAGTTAAAGGAATAGTGTTGCTTTTACCAAATATGACATTTGCGTTAAGCAAGAATAATGAACTTCATTGTAAGCAGTAGTATTTATATGACTTGGGACTGAGTAGAGAGAAACTAGATTCACCATGTAGTTAATTATCATCTCAACCAGAACTGAGAATGGTTATTAAAACAAAACAAAGGCGGATTTCCATATGAATATTCTTGACTTTCTAGAAGAAACATGTTTATATATTCTCAATAAATTATTTAAAATTGCTTTTTAAGAGCCACCTACTACTTGGCAGGGTAGCATTCATTAAATAAATATATTATAATATCACCATGGATATTGTTTGCCCATGTCAGCAAGGAGAACTCCAAATCCATATACAAAATCAGCTATACCTTTCATATCAATGTAATTTGTCAAGATTGATTTCATTACGTTCTTCCAACGTTTTCATTCCTATGTCAGAACCACAAGATTTATATTCCTACAAACACTATACAATACATGCATTAGGATAAGTGCTTAGTGCTCCACTAATTTGTGCCTTTATTTAGAAAGCTTAAAAAGCTTAATTCTTTAAAAAAAAAACCTAAAAATTAATGACCAATAGAGTAATTGTGGGCAGCTTGTTAACTAGTTAAATGGTAATAGAGCTTAGAATTTCTGTCTTTGTATATATGTCTATGTGCGTGTGTTGTGTATATACACACATGTATATCACATATGTATATTTGAGGGATATTTTTGCCTTCAAGTTAGTGTTGCACTGGTTTGACATGTACCTGCAGTTTTCTTGGCAAGATTTTTAGGGCTGAGAGAGAGTGACTGCCCTAAGGTCATCTGTCTATGGTGGGCCTAGGACTCATATTCCTAGGCCACTACACCTGTCTCTCTTAAATGATAACCCCCACACCTATTATCCCTTACAATTTTTCATATTGAAAGCTTAGTAAGAATAGTTATTTTGGGCAATGGTTGTTGTGCAACGCATGCTGATCATTTTACAGTCTGATGCTATATATGTTTAGATTTACATTTGTGTTTACATTCATATTTAAATCATGAAACCCTACTGTAATATGAAGATGCTATCATAGACCAGATATTTCGCTGCCATTTTGTGTGAAATGGAGCTGGACTTTGGCATTTTTTTAACAAGTAATTAGAGCATCTGACCAGGCATCAGGCCACATTCTCAGCTTCAGCTTTGCATTTGTAATAGTAATTATAATTGTGAAGAAAAATCACTTTTGCAGTTTTCAAGTATTCCATTGAATCTGATGGGGGGGGAGAAATACCCCACAAAGGTAATTCTGTGCAGTGTCTATAGGATGTATAGTTCATATAAATTAAATATGTGTCCTGTTTCTCTGAAAGATCTGCTCTGACTTCCTGTGCTTCAATAAAGTCCCCACAAAAGTCATTATGAAGGAAGTTTTTCCATGGAGCTTTTTCAGAACAGGAAGTGTGGCAGCCAGGGAAGCAGCAAACTGATGGAGAGATGGATAACGAAACCAACAATGTCCTGCGGATGTTGCTGATAGCCTCTGCAATGAAATATGCTCACCAATGTTGCAATATTAGCCAAAGAAATTCTAGAACAGACACTTCAGCATCTTTCAATTCCTTTCCTATTGCATATGATGATGGACGAGGAGGAGGAGGAGGAGGAGGAGGAGGAGGAGGAGGAGGATCTCATGAAAACAGATTGAAAGAATAGAACATACTCTTTGCAACAACTTGTGTTGTAAAGATAACTCGAACTTTTATCTGTTGGATAAGGGAAATGCAACAAGAATGGACAGCTGGATGGGTCACTTTATATAGAGCTACTAAAAAATCAGTGTAACAAATGGGGTAAGCAATTCCTAAGGGAACTACAATCACACTGACAATCCTAATTAGATGCTGTAACCTTAGTAAAGGTTGTCCCCATTCTTTTCCCCTCAATTTATTCCAAATTTATACTCTCAATTTATTGCCAAAACAGGGAGGGATGTGTCTCTATGTGCATGTGTCTATATAGTGATGTATGTTTATACACACATGCCCATAGAAGACATACCATGGGCTGACTATTAAAGAAAAGACTTGCCTGAAGCCCTTTTCTCTGTCATAAACACTGCATATGTTATATAAAACGTATTTCTGTTTATGATGTATTTCTGCCTGGGATTATGTTAGAATATAGCATTTCCAATTACATCCCCTAAAACTATTATCAGGTAAGAGAAAATAAAGCTTTCAATTTGCAACACACTATATATTATCTATGTCAAGAAATTATATGCAAAGAGGAATGCAGCCCCACCTATCTTCTTCCAACACAAACCAGGTCTCCTAGCTCAGGAGTGCCACCTCCCTGTCCTCTACAAAGCAGTTTCTAGAGATCAGTGCTAAAGACTTTGGTTGTTTCTGGATTGTAGAATGTCAGAACCTGGGTTTTAAAACTGCACTGAAGTTTTATTATCAAGAGAAACCAAAAAAATATTTTCCAAAGCACCAGAAGGCAAAACAAGAAACAATGGATGGAAACTAATCAAAAAGAGAAGCAACCTAGAACTAAGGAGAAAATTCCTAACAGTGAGAACAATCAACTAGTAGTGGAACAGCTTGCCTTCAGACATTGAGGTGCTCCATCACTGGAGGCTTTTAAGAAGAGACTGGACAGCCACTTGTCTGGGAATAGGGTCCTCATGCTCAAGCAGGGGTTTGGACTAGAAGACCTCCAAGGTCCCTTCCAACTCTGTTATTCTGTTAAAACTTGCAGAAGCAACAAATTTGTGGGTACTTGGTCATCATTCAATGCTTAACTATTAGACAGATAACTCACCTTGTCAATCTTGCTCACAATAATTTAGAAATTAATGCTTTGCCAATCCCCCAAAGTTTTTCTTGCTTTGAGAAATAGGTTTCTGACTCAATATTTGGATGCTGAAAATTTATTTTGAAATTCATTTGTTGTATATTGAACTCATTTTATTATCCAACATGCTGAAATGGTTTAACCAAAGCATAAGAAGCCAGAGCTACTGCTATTTTATAGATACTTGTACAGTATCAAACAGTACTTTCTTCCTATCTGTAAGTGTCTATCCTGCAGCCACCGTGTACAAAATGTCCTCCTAAAAAAAGCAATGATGACATTTTTAAAATTCTATTAATAATTTACTTTTTACCTCAATTGTAAAACCAGCTTTCTCCATCAGTTCTGTTTGATCTTATTTCATATTTTTGTTAACATCTTTGTTTTCTGATTATTAATCTTGAAATCAGTTAATATATACCAAACATCCTTTAATTTTCCCATTAACACCTCTACTCCCTCTAGTGGATCTTCTAAAGTTAATTCTAAGTCATCTGCAAACTTATAAGTTTTTTTTAATCTTAACTCCCATAATTCTCTGATCTTGTCATATCAATATTCAATATCTCAAGAAAAAATGAACGAAAATTGAGACAATGGACATCCTTGTCTTGTCCCTTTTGAATCTCACAATGTTTTGTTAGTTGTCCATTAACAATCATTTGTGTTTTCTAAAAAGTATAAATCAACCTTACTCATTTAATAAAATTATCACCAAGGTTCATATGTTCCAGTACTCTGAACAAAAAAAATCCAATTCAATTTGTCAAAGTCTTTCTCTGTATATACAAATACCAGTGCAGCTTGTTTTTCGTTATGTTGCTCCAAGTATTCCAGATTATTAAATACATTGAGTAACCTAAATACTATGCAAGAATACTATGCAAGAGGTTCAAAAAATTGTAAGCAATTCTCCATCCTGTTATATGCTTCTGACTAATCCTTTTTCTAAACTAAAAAAGTTTGAACTAAATTTAAAAGTTTGGGGGTTTTTAAACTGAAAATCATTGTGGTTGTTTTGATGGAAAGTGGTGGCCACTATAGCTGATAACCATTCGAGCATATGGCAAGAACAAGAATATTACACAAGCCACTATGCACTGAATGTGCCTTTTGACGTCACATTTCAAATAGCTGTAGTGCACCAAAATAAGTTTTATGTTAGGTCAGGCATGTCAAACTCGCGACGTCACATGACGTCGCGCGATGTATCGTGACTTTTTCCCCATTGCCATCAATGGGGTGGGCGCAGTTTCAGTATGATGCATCCGGCCCACGGGCCGGCAGTTTGACATGCCTGTGTTAGGTTGATGATCACAGGATCTTCTTAGTGATAATGTCACATTTATGGAACTCCCTAGAACAGTCTTTTACAATTTGGATGCCCTCCAGAAATTTGATTTTCCAAATATTCTAAAGTCACACTGGGGATTAAAGTCCACATCCCTGGACTTTGGATGCCTATCTTGGGAAAGGCTACACTAGAAACTTGCCTTGGAAGTGGATTGTTCCATGTGCTGCTGTTATTTTGTTTCAGCAGCATTGCCTTTAATTAGTTAATTAACTGGAATAGCTAGAAGTGATCTCCCTAGTGGGGAATAACTTAACAAATTGTAGTGAATTAACTTAACAGTGAAGTAAGTCATCTAAGTACTGTTTTCACATATCTCTTCCAAGCTTATCCTGTTCCTCTTAAAAATAGGAAAGTTGGAGGTCTACATCTATTCATTTTCTGCAGTTGGTAGAGGCTACCATCCCCTTAGAAATAGCTTTTCTCACTGAGGTAGTTGCATGCATTTGCTATACATTTCATAATTTTTCAAACTCCTTTTAGTTGTGTTCTATGGCTTTACCGCATTTTCCTAGCATGTTACTGCTAATGTGAAAACTTTATAGAAATCAATTGTTAATCCGTTTTTTGTTTTTCCTTCTTTTTGCTTTTCCTTTCTTTTTCCATATATAGTCTACAGAAGTGTTCTCAGCCTGTGGTCTGCAGACTGCTGGGGGCTGTGATGTTGTCCCGGGGGGGGTGTGTGTCCATGAAAGCTTGAAGAAATGTTATGATTTAAATCTTGAGTTAAGTCTTGGGGGTCTGTGGCCACAGTTCATGGCCACAAAAGGTATTTAAAGGGGGTCCATGGTGAAGAAAAGTTTGAGAACCACTGGTCTACAGCATCTGAAAACTGGAAGAAGGTTGTTTCTCCCTAGCTTAATTTCCATATTTCTAGTTGTCAATAAAAGTAGATATGCTCCATCCATTGCAGACAAAATAGATCACAGAAGCCCTCAGTGTCTAAAAATATATTTTATTTTACTTTGTTTAGTGGGTTTTATTTCCAAGTAAGTGAAAATAGAATTTGAAGACTTAAGCATGGAATTGTCTCCCATGGATATAACTCAGAATACAAAAAGGCTTTACATTAACTAGACTGTGCCCTTGTGAACAATATTATTGCAGTTACATACTTATATTTGTAATAGTTGAATGGTAAGCTGCCTTGGATGCCCTCTGGGAAAGAATTGCAGGATATACATCTTACAATTAATCCAGAAACAGGTGTACATGACATGGTCATTTTGGCACAGTCTGAAGTGTGTGGAAGTCTAGAGAGCAGTCCTTTTTCCGCAGCTGCATCCTGTGACGTGTCTCATTCAGATTCACGAACAGCTGAACTATTCCTGGAGTGCTGAAGTTCACAGATGTATCTGAGAGCTGGTTATGCATAACATAAATTTTTCTTGCTTTTTCTCCGTGTTAGGAGTGACAAACAGGGTTTGCTGAATGTAGTTTGGCACTGAGATTCTGCAAACCAACCCTATACAGATTTTTTTAGATGCCAATCTTGTGCAATCCAGTGGAATTTCTTTTTGATTAACCATGGAAAGGATTCCAATCTTGGAGATATTTCATGGCATTCCAGAGTCCACATTTCACTTGCTTCCCAACAAAATGTTTGGATGTGCATTTCAAAATATCATTTATCTTGAGGGATGTCAACACTAAAAACATTAGCACTTATCACTGTCAATGTAAATGCCAGAAATTAGCTTTCTTTCATCTGAAAAAGGAATAATTAACTTAGCAACTGTTTCCAAAAGTGCTAATTAATGGGTTTCACCAAGTTGATCTGTCAGGATACATCTTGATCTGAACAGCAGTTGCCTTCCCTTGCCCCCCTGCCTCTTACCCAAGAGGATTGTATTTCCTCTTAATTTTTTTTTTCCTGAGACACCAGTTCACAACAAGCTTCAAACTAATTTGGTAGTGCCATAATGTGAAATATGAAAATTATAAAGCAAGCAATGTTGTCAATAAATAGTTTTGTGCTTGTCTTGATTGCTGTTATAATAAACACATATAGCACATAGAATCAGAGCAAAATGTGGTCATATAGATCCATTGAAATTATATTAAGGTAATCATGAGATACTGACAACCCACTGATTTAAAGGTATCTACTCTAAATTGGTACTAAAGTGAATAATACCCAAATAGTCTTAGCTCTCCAATTATTAATAGCTAGTTCATCTCAGAAAGAAAAAAAGAGATAGCTGTGACTTATGGATTTTTTTTACAGAGCTTATCCAGGGACAGAGCTATGATAATAGGCAAATAATATTGCCCCCAGTTCAATTACACTTCTGAAAAGAGATTTTAATCTTTAATCTGGTATAATTCAGCAACAAATACTGAATGTTGTAAACAAAATGTTGAAATCTTAGCTTGTATTTTGAATACTCAACAAGGTTTATATTTTCCTTATATGTTGAATAATCCTTATTAAAAAGCACTATTCTATGATGTTTCCCACCAAAATTTCATATCAAAAAAGTATCTCGAATCTTCAGTCTTTCCAGAGAGGAATAATGGCAAGTGGTATTCTCTCTTTAGTACATGCTTGTCTACGCCTGAACATGAACTCATGAAGTTGCAAGTCCAATCTTTACTACCAGAACATGTATGCAGATAACAGCTATTGTCCCTGTTTAGTGGTGTGCATCTTATGAGCTATATTATCTAGCCAGCTTTCAGCCCTCTCCTTCTTTCCCTACAATTTGAGCTCATTTACTAAAAATTCATTGGAAACTATGCAGTAAGAAAGGGAGGGGAACTGTTTTATTAGTGTTATATTATTTTTCATCTCCCCCCCCCCCCGTTCCTTCATGATGAATTGCCTTGTATTGAGATGGTAGCTTCAGCCCAGGGATTTAGCAATCTCCTCCTGGTCCTTTGCACAGACAGATGGGAGGGCCCATGTCCTGAGCATGATGGATTAGCTGGAGAAAGCCTGTTGAGTGGAGTTCCATGAAGATTGATGCTTTCTCCTTCTAACAGCATTTCCAAAGTTTCTATTACATTTTGATTATGTTTATAGAATCTCACTAGTCTCCAGGAAGATTTTTTTTTTTTGCCTTCCTACTCCTCTCATTATGTGTATATGCTCACCAACAGTGCACCTGCTGTACTCAGTAAGAATGTATAGTTTCACTTACTGTTGTTATTGTCTTGTCCACCAAAGTTTTCTCAAATAACATTTGAGATAACATAAAGCAAAATAAGGGAATAGAATCCAGTTAGTCCTTGTCTTTTCTAATATTTAATTGCTTATTAATTTATTAGATTTGTGTCACATTTTTGCTCCAGCAGCTCAGGGTGGTAGCCTTATCTCTTCCCATTTTATCTGCAACATCACAGGTTTCCAAAGACAAGGGTGAATTTAAACCAGAGTCTTTCTGGATCCTATTCCAACACCTTAACTTGATGGCCTTTGTCTCTCTGTCTCTTACTCTTCATATGAACCCTCAGCAGAGAAGGAACAGAACAAAGCATCAACAAAACAGAATAATGTTCAGTTCCAGGATCTTCTTCATTATAATCTGGTACTGGTCTGGAGTCTTATTCGGCCTGCCAGAAAGCATCATCACTATCATGGAGAACAGTCTGGTTAGAAGAGAAGAGAACTTCACAGCTCTGCCTACAGAGCCACCAAAGCAGCAGGTGGAGCACCGGAGGCTCGGAGAGGGAGGGCACTGAAATGGGAGGTCGGGCCATTGGCAAGAGCAACGTGTCTGAGCGGAAAGCGGCCTTGGAACAAGTGGGGCAGGTAAGGAAAGAAATCCTCGCTTCCCCCAGAAATTGCCTTTCTTTCCTTATCTGATTTCGAGCCCCGTGCCATTTCTCCTTCGCAATCCGCCACCGCCGCATGCAAGGAAACAAAGGAAGTTTTTTGGGGGGGAAAGGTCAGTCAATCAATTTCAACTTCTTGTGAAAGATCACGAAGTTGGAATTGATTGACTTTCCCCCCCCAAAAAAAACCTTTGTTTCCTTGCACACAGCGGCGGCGGCGGATTGCGAAGGAGAAATGGCACGGGGCTCGAAGTCAGATAAGGAAAGAAAGGCAATTTCTGGGGGGAGTGAGGATTTCTTTCCTTACCTGCCCCACTTGTTCCAAGGCCGCTTTCCACTCAGACCCGTTGCTCTTGCCAATGGCCCGACCTCCCATTTCAGCGCCCTCCCTCCCCGAAGCCTCCAGTGCTCCACCTGCTGCTTTGGTGGCTCTGTAGGCAGAGCTGCAAAGTTCTCTTCTCTGACAGAGAAAGAACTTTGCAGCTCTGCCTACAGAGCCACCAAAGCTGTAGCTGAATGGGCAGGTGAGGGGGAAACCTGCCCCACTTGTTCCACGGCCGCTTTCCGCTCAGACACGAGCCGCATTGCAGCAGCATTGGGCGCAATACGCGAGGCGGCAAACAGCCGCGTCACGGCAAAACCTGCCATTTGCTGCCTCCTGCCCAATGCCGCTGCCACGAGGCCGTGGAACCGGGCGGCGGTAAGAAACCGGTATACCAGCCATGGCAAACAGCCATGTTGCATTGAAACCGAGGGGCCGGCAGGCTGTGGCTGCTGATGGACACAGTTGGCCCCCATGTGCTTGCTGTGTGCGGGGGCTGATGGTGTCAGGCAGCAGCCGCCCCGGCCCTTGCCTCACCTTGCCTTGCAGCAATGGCACCCCTTCCCTGCCCCCTGCCTCGCCTCACCCCGCAGGATGAGCCTCCTGCCCACCGTCCCACCTGCCAGACACCCCCTGGATCTCCCCCAACCCTGCCCAGCCCCCACAGGCATCCCTCCCCATGAGCAACATCGAAATGGCCATGCCCACCCAGTCTGCTGTGACCACCACAGCCACGCCCACCCAATGGGCCACGCCCACCCAGCACCCAGTGATACATAAGTGGGTTTTGGGTTGCAGTTTGGGCACTTGGTCTCTAAAAGGTTTGCCATCACTGGCATAGGGAACAAAGCTATTACAGAATCAAGTAGTACTGCTAGAAATACTTCAGAACCTCCTTCCACAGGGGAGTAACAGAAACAGACCATAAAGTGGGTGTGTGGGGTCTCTAACAATGCTTTGAGTTCTAAGCACACAGCACTTATAAGCAGCATTCTGAATACCAGGAAGTGAGCTTCCTATGATCTTCTCAGCTGTCCTTACCAATCTCTGTATGGACCTTCTATCTGAGGCACTGCTGCCACCAAACCAGACAGTGATGGAGTTTGTTAAATTGCTCTCAATCATGCCTCTGTAAAAAGTGGCCAGGACAGAAGGAGAGAGACATGCTCTCCTCATCTGATGCAGGAGATGCAGACCCTGGTTTGCACACTTCACTAAGGATGACGTGTGGAGAGACCAATTCAGATTTTAGTTATCTGCACACCCAGATACTTCATACTGTTGACCACCTCTACAGCTGCATCCTTGATACTGAGTGGAATATGACTATGCCGGCTTTTTCTAAAATCTACAATGATCTCCTTTGTTTTATCAATATTTAGAACCAGGTTACTTTTATTGCACCGGTCCACCAGAACCGTCACCTCTTTCCTATAAGCATCTTCACTGTCATCCAGGATAAGATCCACCACTTTTTTGTTTTGTTTTGAGGATGCACATATGTAAACCCTGCTGTACCATCCCTTTGGCTCATCCACTTCTTGATCCATTTCCCTTTATTGAACAAGACGTTTTGAAGTACTTTCTACTAGAAAACTCTGATTTATCTGCATTTCTATTCGTATGTTCAAAAAAAATGTGTAGAAACACAGAAATAAAATGATGCAGGAAGGTTATTGGACTGTTAAGATTCTTATATAGGGTACATTCTCATTGCTGTTTACCCTTCTCATTCAAAGTCTTTCTTTGAGCATATATTATCCATCAAAGAATCTGGCAGGATTTTTAATTTTTATTTTTTAAATTTTATTTTCTGCATTTGTTACACAGGCAAAATACAGATGAAAGCATCAGCTACAAAAGCTATTATTCAGAACAGTATCTTTCCAATTGCTGGACTTGGACTGAACAGCTTGTAGTTAATTTGCTATATAATCACTGCCTGCAACAGGAAAAGCAAGTGATTCAGCTGTGCTAATATTATGAAAGGGGAAGTTAACCATAGAGATAAATCCTGAAGAGCTGCAGCTGGGATAAAAGACATCAAAATAAATGAAGTTGGAGCCAGATCTCTAGGCCTGAAAAAGTGGCCATTTGGATATTCAAATGATAAAAGTGTCCTTTAGCGTGAAAACATGTGTGGAAGTTGCAATTGGATTCATTTTCAGAGGACTTCAACTGGCATCTCTTAGAGGATTGAAAATTAAAAAGAATTCTCATCATGTGTTTATAGCTGTGCTTGAGGCTTCCTGTCTTCTGACTTTAATAAAATAAATTTCTAGTAGACAAGCTACTAGTTTGTAAGCTATAGTGAAATCTCATGGTTCAGGACTGTGTAGATATTCATAGATAATCCTGTTTTATCAGAGCTGAACTATTTTATATCTTGCCCAGTATGATTCCTAAGATTGAAAATAGCTCTTCGAAGGAGCACTATAAACGATCCAAAATGTTGAAAATAGAAGAGAACATGGATTTTAATTACATGTGCAACTATGCAAATTTATACTTCTAAAGATATGTAAAAATGTAGCTTATAAATTAAAGTGAAATATATCATATCATGGAACAATGTGACCAAGTGATTTATATGCCTAAATTGCTATTCATACAATATATTTTTTTGTGGACAACTTCTCCTTTTCTTTCTTATTGTTACTTATTTGTTATTTAACTTTTGATTGGACTTGCATCTAGTAGCTCTTCAATGAAAGGTCTGTCTAATCCACTGCTTCTCAAACTCAGCAACTTTAAGATGCATGGACTTCTACTCCCAGAGTTCCCCAGCCAGTATGGGTTAGAACACATCGTACAATTGTCAAGGCTGAGAAATATTGACTTACCCTAGGTTCCAAGTTCTCTCCTCAAGCTTATGGGTTTCAGCATAAGAAGTATTTTACATAAACAAAAAAGTGGATAAAGAAAAATGGTTAACTTATTAAGAGTTGTTAGAACAGAAATATGGAGAATATAAAAAGAAATCAAAAGAAATTTGGCTGCAGAGAGATTTAGTTTTCAATAGTTCTCACACACAGTTAAGAGAAAGGTTTAAGATGGATAATGAGGTGTTTGAATTGAGTAGCAGATAACAGATGTTGAACTATGTACAAATGAACATGTAATTGCTAAAATTCATAAATGTTTATTGAAACTTGAAATGGAAGAGAACAAGTGAAAGACTATGATAATGTGACTAAATTGGATACATTGGATATAATACATTGATGGAACAGTGGAAAAATATGTGATTAAAAAGACTGAAATTGACGTTATAACTTAAAAGATAATGTTTATAAAATGAACCTTTGGAATATGACTCATAAAAATTGTGTAGAATGTATAAAGATACTTCACATTTATGTTGGAAATATGGACAACATGATAGATTTCCTGATAGACTTGTAATTAGAAAAGAGCCATGGAATAATATTTGTCCATATTTGTATAGCTATTATATACACAAAAATGGAAAGATTCAGAAATATCTATAAGGAAGTAAATTGACAGAATTAGCAGAGATGGAAAACTTAGGTGATAAGAGAAAGATCAACAACTACATTTGTGTGTGACTGGAAATTCCTTACGGAGTTTTTGCTGAAAAAAAAGAGAAAACTGAACTTATGTTTATAGGTTTAAAGATTACAAAGGGTAGCTTATGGAAAGAAGGAAATTACGATGTAACCTTCAAGAAAGAAGGTAAAATATAAATGCATTTATAACTGTTATCAAAAAGATCAGAAGGTGTTTCTTTATAATCTTTTTCTTTCTTTTTTCTTTTTCTATTTTTTTCTCATTCACTATTCTTTATTTTCTTTGTTTCTTTTCTAATATTTGTGTTGTTTTTATCTTGTTAAAAATTCCTACAATAAAATTATATTTTAAAGAATCAAAAAATGTTTCTATGTAATTTTATTATGAATCCAGATTTCAATACAGAAAACCATTCAAAACAGCATACAACACTATACTACTAAAGGATGGATAAAAACAAGGTTAAATATGAATGATGTTAATAAGAATAGCACAGAACAAAATCATAGAAATATTATGTATTTGTTGTACTTATATCCCACTTTTACTATAGAAGTTCAACGCAACATACTGTACATAGCTCTCCTCCCAATTCCCCACAATTACTCTCTGGGGTAAATATAATTGAGAAAGTGGCTGAAGATGGTTATGAACCTGAGAGACCACCCAAAATCATTAAAGGTAATGACAAACCATTCTACATATTGCCAAAAGAAGTACCTTGACATGTTCATGAACCGTCAGAAGTTCAAGCTCAATTTGAGGGACTCTTTACCCATTTTATCTCTGTTTAACATTGAATGGATGAAAGTATCTTGCTTGTAATTACAATTTAATACATTTTAAAGTTTTCATTGCACAGCTAATCTCCATCAAAATAGTATCCTCATGACTTCAAAGAAATAGTTGTCAGGGAGAGACAAACTCATAAATTATGGAATTGTCAAGACATGAATATATTATACTTTGGCTGCAAGGCTCTGTTCTAAGATAACCTTTGCACAATCATTTTCATATAAAAATCAGGAATGTTGAGAATCTTTTCTTCAAGAACCTAACTTATAGTTCTTTCCTTTCTTTCTCAAAAGTGTTGCTATCACATTCATGTTTTTCTTGCTATTCATTATCATATTTCCTTTTATGACCAAATGCAAGGTTGACTTTTCTTTAGATATTTTTACTTTTGAATCTTGCTGAAACTGGGTTTCAACCATACAAGAACTAATTCATTCATAAATAAATTGATTAAAGTTGAAAACATATGGCTAGTTTACATGCAATTATTGTATCCATAAGGTTTCATATTCAGATCATTATGGTGGATAGAATAAAGATGCAAATAGGTCTTGCCAAAATATGCATACTTTGCATATTATACAATCATTAAATAATAGTTCTGTGGCTATTTTGTTAATACTCTACAAATAAAGTTTATATCATCTGTTCCCACTGATAGATTGCCTTGAGCCAAATTAGAAATATTACAGGAAAAATAAAACAAGCAAGAAGCTGCTGAGATGTGAGCTCCATGTGAGATGGAAGCATCAGGGGGTTCACTATTTTAGTGATAACCCTATATTAAGAACACCTTACTCTGCACTGAGCACCCCCCTCACCTTTTATAAGGTGATGAAAACCATACTCTTCTCATAAGATTTTTCCAAAAATCACGAACTGCCCTTGCAGTTCAAATCACTTTGGGGAGTTATGATTTTTATTATTTATTGTTATGGTTTTCATTTGTCTCAGATTTTGGAAGGATGGTAGGTAAAAGTTTGAATAACTAGAACATGTTCAATTCTTGAATTATACACTAAACTAATAGCATTTGATAAATATTTAGATGAAGTAATTTTGGAACAATAACTAATATTTTAAATAGTGTAAATTTGTCTGCTCAGTTTCTTCTAAGTCATAGATATGGATGGGCAAATTCAAGGTCACTATTTTTTCCTTCTTTTGATTTTTTTAAATTCTGTAATTACATTTGGACAGGTCATTTCTTCAAATAAGTGATGCCTTTAAACTGAAAAATGATCTTTGATAGTTTTTCAAAGCGTCCTAATCCCTTCAAAGTGCAACATACAGTACATGATTCTTTATAGTTGTTATCTACATAATTCTTTATAGCTATCATCTACAAATTCCATGAATTAGCTATATGCCATCTGATGGACAATCGTTTAATTCTACCTAAAACAATTTCATTGAGTAAACATAATGTACATTTGGAGCACTAAATCTTTTTATAGTACCAAAATACCTATATGGTATTCCAGTGATTATGCTTTGTGGTGGTCTCCTATTTCAATGTTTTCATCCATTTTAAACATCTATTGCCTATATTCAATTTTATACTTTTCCTCCTGTAACATTAGTGCTAGAGGAAACTATATATACTAAAGATTTTATTTGCCTTCAAATGTGTTGGCTCCAAAAATTATCCTCCACGTCAGTCAGCAAAATTAATTCAGTTCTTACAGTTAATCATTGAATGGATAGGATGAGGACACCCGAGGAGTTTATTTAAAGAACAATGAACATAAAACACAACAGTAGGAGGAAAATGAGAAGGGATTGGGAAGAGTCTCAATTGCTATTCAGGAACAAGAAAAGAAACCAAAAGAAAGAGAGACTGAATTGAGTGAGATGAAAATGGACAATTGGAACTCCTAAAATGCTGGTGTTGTAGTTTCTGTTCCTCAGTCTAAATAATCGACAAGGGACTGAAACTGATTAATTGAAATTAATCAAATAAGAATGTATATAATCTACTTCCCAAAGTGGATTGAGGAGATAGCATCTTCATCTATGTTCACGAACTGAAGTGGAATGGAGGAAAACTGTAATAACTATGTCAATAAAGTGATGACAAGTAAAAGATGTACTAATTTTTCTTTGATTGTATGGATTTTGGAGTTTTACAGTCTCAGAGCATAACCCAAAGATTCGCTTTCTTATATTTTCTGACCACAACTTTATGAAAATATTTTCTGACTAGTTGAGAAAATTAGTTTAATATTTTAGTTCAGAAATAATTATGTTTCTGCAACAATGGAAAGCTGGCTAGTTACAGCATTCCTTAATCCCAAATATAAATAGTTCAGGTGGATTTTGGTCAGTTAAAACAACATTCACCATGGCTGACTTACAAATAAAGGAAAGTTAGTCAGGGTTGGCACCTATGACATCTTTAATCATTACACTTCTCCAAATGTTATTAAAACAGCTCTCATTTTTAGAATGGTAATGCAAATAAGGAACAGGTGCACAAATACCTGTAGATGGATTGCTGTGGGGTTAACCTACTTTAAAAATCAGATAGACATGCTGAATGAGAAATGGGGCAACTTCAACCACAAGGCATCTATTTAATTGGGCATGGGAAAGCTTAATAATTTACCCTACAAAGCTCTATTTGTTTTAGCATAACTGAGTTAATCTCATAGATGAGGGCAGATTGACAGCCTAATATGTCAGGACTGCTTTCCACTTTTACAAAATGTGGCCTAAAAGATAACATGACTAGGAAGTTCCTATATCAGATGCAGATAGTAAAGATGACCTTGATGGAAATACATAGGATTTGTTACCTAGACAAAAGAAGCCAAAGTATTTTTTTAAAGTTCAGATCTTTGAGGTAACATTCTGAAATGACTCAGTTGGATGCAGCAGCAGCAGCAGCAGCAGCAGGAGGAGGAGGAGGAGGAGGAGGAGGAGGAGGAGAAGGAGAAGGAGAAGGAGAAGGAGAAGGAGAAGGAGAAGAGAGAAGGAGAAGGAGAAGGAGAGGAGGAGGAGGGAGGAGAGGAGAAGGAGAAGGAGAAGAAGAGAAGAAGGAAAGAGGAAGAAGAAGAAGAAGAAGAAGAAGAAGAAGAAGAAGAAGAAGAAGAAGAAGAAGAAGAAGAAGAAGAAGAAGAAGAAGAAGAAGAAGAAGAAGAAGAAGAAGAAGAAGAAGAAGAAGAAGAAGAAGAAGAAGAAGAAGAAGAAGAAGAAGAAGAAGAAGAAGAAGAAGACTTGCAAGATTGTGTTATTATAGCCAATCTCAATAAAGATACTTTTAGTTTTCCTGTGGAATTGATCTTCTGCTCTCGTCTACCTAGTGAAACTGACATCAGGCCATTAAATGAGAATCTTATGGTTTTTGATCTTCCAACTATTTAGCATTGTCTTCAATGCTAAATAAAAATGTTACCAATGGATTCATTGTCGGGAGTTTCTGAGTACCATCTTTTAAAAGTTGTTTTGTCAGTGAATTCTAAAATGGAAAGGTTTGCTCTTTTTCTTGAAATACTAGGTATGTAGAACAGTTAATGTATATACCCATTATACATGTGGAGTTAGTTTAACCTTGGGCTTAACTGGCTCTGTTTGGGATTAAATTTAGTCTAGTGAAGGTCAATTAATCTCTTAAGAGTTTCCACAACACACTCCCTACCACCACTTCCTAGAAGAAGATGTCCAATAACCATCCTAGCAGAAGCATAGAGCAGTACCATCTTTCTATGTTTTTGGCTGGGATTAGCATAGAAAAGAATTGGTAAGTTATTCACACCTCAGTAACTGGAATGCCAAGGTATTTGGGCTTTATAGCAAATAATTTTTGGCAGATCTAGCATGACATTAGCCTACTATTTAAGAAAATGAGAACTTTAGAGCTAAAGAGATTGTGGTGTCAGATCCAGCTACTCATCTAACCTTTCATCATCTCATTGCATCTTTTAAAATTATGCACTCTAAAGATATAGAGCTGACAGGTCAAGAACTTTAGGATTCATGCCATCTGGCTGTTTCAGTGAAATAGTGTAGAGCTTTCAGAAAAAGTGCTGGATAAAAAAAAATGAGTTAACAAATTATATAAACTGTGTGTTATCTCTGATGGACAAAAGATATAATGCACATTACTAGCAATTCACTGGTTTCTGAACAAAAAGGCAATGGACAGTAAACTGTGTTTTGAGCAAATATCAACAAAAATATAAATTCAATTGTCCTACTAAAATGTGCAAAAATAAAGAAACAATCTCTGGAAATTTGATGAACATATTTTCCAAATAAACCTGAGCTTCATACGATACCTAACTTGAATGTAACTTCCAGGAAGACTGAAAATGAAAATTTGGCATGGAAACTTGACTATAGCTAGAAAATACATCACAGCAATCTGTAAGAACAAGTCAGGCTGAACCAATATGGATAAAAACATTTTGTGAAGTTATCAGCTCATATCATATACCATACAAATTTACACATACCTATAAAGATGCTTTTCTAGACTCTAATGCACAATAAACAACTTAGAAGATGTTATGATTTGGCAGACTTTAAACTTATGAATCCTGCTCTTTTATATCAGCTTGTAGTATTTGAAACTATAATGGTGTTGCATGTATATCAACAACCATGGTGAATATTACAATGACATGGAAAATTATTAAAACTCCGTAAACTTCAAAGGATTTCCACCCACTTTTCCATAGTCCACTGTGTCAGCAAGTCTTTGAAGGAGACTTAAGAGTGTCTGTTCAAGGGAACACTTTGAACAGTTGTACATCAGGCAGTGAAGGAAGGTGACAGGCATCCCGCTAACAAAACTGATACATTGTTAGCTTCAACTTTGACAGCTTCCTGAACATGGAGACTTCCGATAGTAGTAGTCAGCAAACTGTACCTATTAACCCTGGGTTAATTGTTAACCTTAGAGTTAAGAGAAGGAAAAGAAGTAGCTGTGAAAGATGAGAGCCAAAACAAGACTTTCCAGGCCTTCAAAATGTCATTCAATTTCATGTGATGAATTGGCTTGTACATTCTATTGTTTCCAACCTACTGCTCTACTGCAGGTAACGTGATGAGACCAGCAGCATCTCAGCAAGAAGCCTGATTCTTTAGTCTTGATTAAAACAGAAAGCTTCCTCTGTTTCTTCAACAGGGAGAAATTAATGTTCACTTCTAAAAATCTGAAAATCCTGGAACTTTCTCTGCTGAAAATAAACTATAGTTATCATTTCAGCATCGCAGAAGCATTTTGGCAACAACCAAAGCCTTTTGGCACATTTTAACATTTAACATTTCCTATCCAGAAAGAAAGAAAGAAAGAAAGAAAGAAAGAAAGAAAGAAAGAAAGAAAGAAAGAAAGAAAGAAAGAAAGAAAGAAAGAAAGAAAGAAAGAAAGAAAGAAAGAAAGAAAGAAAGAAAGAAAGAAAGAAAGAAAGAAAGAAAGAAAGAAAGAAAGAAAGAAAGAAAGAGTCTTTGATGAAGAGAGAAGAGAATGAGAGACATATATGTTATTTATATATTGCAAATCAAGTTCAATTCTTAGTGTTTTAGTTAAGCTCATACTGCTCATTTTGTAAAGATTGTTATTTAAGTTGTGAGATTTATGTTATTTACAGAGTTGTTTTCTATGTCTGCACTCAGAGTTTGGTTCTCCATTAAAACTGTCTGAGTAAAAGGGCAGCTGTATATTTAAACTGTTTTTCATAGCTTGGCCCACACAAAACACTTGAAATGAAATCCACTGAAATGATTTAGCACAATCAATAACATTGCAACCAATTGGCAAGAGCAGGGCCTTACTTTTCTAATTTAATGTAATATTAAAGAATATCCAGCAAATAAAAATACATTTCAGAGTGATGAATTTGGCAGGGTTCCTTTTTATGCAAGAAATAAAAGTACACTCTAGTCATTGACTGTTAAATAGGTGAGAATAAAAGGATGAGGAAGATAACTATACCTTACCTGATGTGAAGCTGGATTTTTGTTCACTTTAAATGGGTTCTGTGATCCAGGTTAGACTGGGGAAATAGATCCAAGGATTTACATTTAAGCTTTGAGTTTTGCAAAAATGTGAAGTGGTATACCTGTACAAATCTAGTCAACAAGAACATCACCAACAAATAAACATTGGTAAGTCTCTGTGTTAAGGGATTTTCGTGACATAACCAGCATACACTTCTGTGCAAGTGAGAGAAAAAAAACATACTGACTTTTAACAACCCCCCCCCCCCCAATTTACCGGTATGGGTTTACAATGCCAGATAAAGGAGCAGGTTTATTCATTTGACAGTTATATGTTTCACAAGGATCAAGCATAGAATTTAAGCATGAAAACAGGGTTTAAAGCAAAGCATTTAGGAGGCTAACGCATAGAATTTAGAGCTAAATTTCTACTTAAGAGGATGTTTCCTATTTGGAAAGAGACAACTAAAAGATAGAAGAGACTGAAAGTACACCCTGTTTGCACAGAGAAAAATGATGTTATACGGCCCAGCAAGATCTTTCACAGAAAGTCCAGGCACTATGTTTCAAGGAATCTGGTTGAACATGGTAGGTAAAGAATAGCAAGAGAGAATACATATTATCTGTGAGAAGAATCAGTTCCTTCTAGTCCAATCTGTTTTGGAATTCTAAAGGGACACTGAGATTTTCTTGACCACGAACTTGGAATTTTCTCTTCCTGGAGCATTTATCAAAATTCTTTTACAGTAAACCACCATGGTCTCACAAGAACATCTAGTTAACCATAGAGATCATAACCTTTGAATTATAGCAGCATTATACTGATACAGATCAACATCCACACATTGGCTATAGTTTAGAATGCTAATGTTGCCATTTGCAGAATACAAAATAATCCCAAGTAGTGTATTTAATCCTATCATTGTGCCATTGCAGCAGGTTTATTTTGTAATTTTGGTGAATGTATATTCTCGCTCCATCCAGTTGTAATCATCAAATCAACAAATCTTGATCAGCTTTAGGAAACAGCCAAAAATGTTAACTGTAAATGTTAAATGTAGATACTGAAAATAGGTCTTATGCAAAAAAGGGCATGGAGTTGTATATAATTAGATTATAGAAGATAAAGCTAAAGTGGAGCATGGGTGCATTCTATGAGGTCTATAAAGGGCTGTAACATAAAATAGGAGAAAAAGTTGCTTGCTTGTGTTCCAGAATTTCACTGAAGAATAGGGCAGTCTTAGATGGCTGGATCTCTTTGGTTGCTTTGGATATTCATTCGTTGATAGAAAGAAATATTGCCATTCTGACTTCTTCTGCATCTATAAAATTGACCTTTTATAATTCTATCATTGGAGGGGATACATGAAATAGTGATAAACATCATGTTTGTACATTGAAATCTCAACTGATGGTATTCCACTGGTGCTGGTGTTAAGCAGACATTTTGATTGTTTGTAGACAATGAAGGGAAAGAGCATATAGCTTTGGGATAGAACAGCAGTCACCATTACAGATGTAGCAGATGGTGGCATCTATACATCATCAGATGATTTTATCACCTATTTTTCTTCATTTTTTCCCTAATCATGCACATTTTGAAAGCAATGCTGAAGACTGTGTAGGTGTGAAAAATCACAAGGTTTATAATGACAGGTGTAATATTTGGCTTAACACAGAGTTGAAAAGTTCATGTGTTAAGAAAACATAGCACCTGCAAGAAGTAAGCTGTAAAATCAAAAATAGGGACAAAAGAATTTAGTAATTTTATAATTAAAAGCTGCTCCTTAGGAGCACTGTCAGCTGCTAATCTTATGGCTCTGCAACCAGAAAGCAGCTTCTAAATGGACATATCCAGAACAATTAGAGCAACATGTCAGGAAGGAAGGTCTGACCTTTTACATGGTGCATAATAGTTATCTAATTTTTATCATAGTCTGCATGACCCCTGGGTATTGGAGGATAAGACATCCACACCCGTATGCAAATTTTAGCCATTGCACTGGGAAAAAGCTGAAAATGAGGTAACATAAGATGTTCAAATTTACTATGAAGTTTTTCCAAATGAAAATGCTATAATATATTGGGATTTGGTAGCTTATAGCAGGGGTCCCCAACCCCTGGTCTGTGGACCGGTACCGGGCCATGGCATGCCAGCAACTGGTCCGCACAAACAAGCAAAGCCCCATCCATGGGATGCAGGCAGCACACAAAACCACGCACTCTCCAGTCCGCAGAAAAACCTTGCTCCACAGAACCGGTCCCTGGTGCCCAAAAGGTTGGGGATCTCTGGCTTATAGAAAGTTAGAAATATAAGGATAAATATGAAGCATTTTGATTGTATAATACATATAATTGTAGGAAGATGGTGGATATGTGAATTGCATGCTTGCTCAATTTGTTATTAAATTATCATATTTTAAGGTTGTGATGAGATCAAGACTTGAGGAACAAAATGTCATATGAAGCATACATAGGCACATCACAGACCTTACAATAGCTACACCTTTTCTTCTCCTCATGCTGTAATCCTGAGATGTGGTTTAAAGTGTCCTTGATAGGTGTAACATATCCACACGTAGCCTAAAATCACATTTTGTTTTCAGTTCTGATCTCTGTACAACTTTACAGCACTTAGTGACAACTTTAAACCCTCTGCTTTTCCAAATTTATCATTGAACAAATGGGCCAGCAGCAAGCTTGGAACCGTGGAGGAAGAGCTGCTGTGGGTGTGAAAAACAATACTTCATGAGACACAATTATTTAATTGATGTGATGCTCTGCATTGGAAGATGCCCAGAACAATTGCTGCTGTATAGTATTACAAACGAAGATGTCTTCAAATTCGCCCAGAAAAATTCTCTTGCTTCTTTTTTCCAACTAGTTTTCAGAAATTTTTTGAAAGAAATTTTGCTTTTGAAATTCTTTCACAGGAACAAAGAGTTTTGGAAAAGTTTTCATTGGTGGAATGTAATATTCTTACACATCTTTAATTACAAGGTTGCCTAAAAGTATGAATCCTGCCTTGTCTTTCATTGTTTAATTATTTTTCCATTGGTCTGCAGCCTCCCAGACTTTGCATAGTTCAATTAAATCAAAGAAAGTCAGCATGAATCAACTCTAATTGGGCTTGTTGTCAAATGCAGGAAATCAGGAGGCTGGGCAATTCAAATGGATATTTAGGTTTATTGTATGCTAAAGGTCTCTACAAGAATCTGAACTACTAATGGTCAAAGCGAGTTGATGGTAGATAAGAGTCAATGGAATTCAAGGAGGGCTGGACTCTCTTGTGAGTGCAAAGGAACTCAGGACTGATCACCCCTTGAATCCTCCCTCAGACTCAGCCTGATAAACTCCTACACTTATTCATATAAGTATGGGCAGCCAGGAAGATTTTGTGCTAATGGAAAGATACGTAATAGAAAACAACAACACTTTCTCTTATGCCTTCTGTTGCATCCAAAAACTGACTTAGCTCAAAAATGGTACCCCCCCCCAAATTAGGAAGAAATTTCAAGCACAGTGAAAGCACTTTCACTGTAAAAAAACAAAAGATTATTTTGCAGTAGAAGAAAACACTAGAGAAATTGCAAAGCAATTATGTTGCTTCAAACAAAGGATTGCTCTTTGTAAAGTTAAATATGCAGCGACACTGCTTCACTTCCTGACTCCCGTTAGTCTTATCTCATGATTAATTCAATTTATTCTTTGCCTGTCTGTTCAAGCAAGTACTCTTGGAGAGTGATGGGATGAGAAGGAGCTAAGATGAACCTGTTGCAGAATAGAATTGGATTGCCTAAATTTAGTCTATAAGTGCTGCAATTTGTACAACAAAAATTGTATGATGAGCCTGAAAAAAATCTAGATGTCAGTAGAATTTGTTTTGCTTGAATCTTATATTGCAGGTTTAAGTTGGTCACATGTTAGCTTTGTATAGTGTATCAGTATCCATCATCATATGTCCTGAAGATTGACCTGCTCTAAAAGTTGAATATAAGGCTTAACCTTAAATTCTCTTATTTTATAAAAATATGAAATGAAGGAAGGATTAAAGAAACAGAACTATTTCTGTGTTTGTAAAGTAAAATGCTTTATTGATGTTAGAATGTTTGATCAAGTAGTAATGAACACAGTTCTGTATTCTACAATATTTTTTGGAATTTTTAACAAATTGTTTTTTTCAATATTCAGTCTGAATTAGATATATGTTTGAGCCATCTGTCTATTAGCATCTGAGATATCTCTGATTTCATTCCTTCCAAAATATCACTGGGAAATATATGTTGAAAATGAATATTTCCATGCACAAAAAAGCATCTCTCTATATAAAAAGATTTGCTATTTTGTAGCCACACCTTGAACATGCACCTTGTTAAGCCATTTAAACTGGGCATGGATTGTATAGCATGTACAAATCTCAGGAGTATGTAACACCTAAATATGTGGATGTACTGCACTGTGTGGTGTATTTGTTACACTACATTTGTGAAGGCTACAGTTAATTAATATGCATAGTTAATTAGCCATATAAATACATGCTAACCTGGTATCTTTGATTATTACATTAATCAATTAATTAAGAATTAGAACTTTCATTAGAATTACTATCCCCATAGGTTTGCAACATATTGAAAAAAGAATAGGCGTATATATGAGAGGGAGAGACAGAAAGGTAACAGCATCAGTGCTAAACAACACTGTTCAACTGTTCCACAGTTCAACCCTGTGACACAATCATTCTCTTCTATTAAAATTCAGAATATTAATAGACAATTTAATAAAAATACAATCAGGGCAATGGAATCACCCAAGACAAGTAATGCTGATCTATGGCCAATAATACTAGCATTGCTTATCTTTGCCAAAATCAAGGAGGAAATGTCAAAAACAAATAAATAATCAAACACAATTCGTCAGTTCATAGAAAAGGTGGGGAGCTCCTAGGGAGGTTTTCAAAAATGACAAGGTGATGAAAGTGATGGTCATTCCACACTACAGATGGCACATATGAATGGATGAGGCTTCAGTCACATTGTCTTGACCTTTGTTACTAACTCTGTGTACATCCCTTGCACCAGGACTGGCAATGTGTGTTTAAATCTTTGCTTGTCTACAGTTGCCCTACAGCCAATTCCTACAAAGTTATTCCTACATGCTCCCTTAAGCACTTTCCATGCATCCTCAGAATCTACTTTAGAGTCCCTTCCAATTTTGTCAGCCTACAACAGAAATGAGGGATGCACCTTGCATTCTGCTGTCCCCTTGGATTTAATCCAGGCTTGGTGTGCAGTAATCATCTACCTCCACAAAATACATTCCCCAGCAGAATTCCACTACTAAGATATACTTTCCAAGAGGTCAATAGAAAGGACAAGGACATGAAATTGTGCCATGCTCTGGCCATGCAAACTTTGCCAACTTATTGCCACTCCCCAGCACATCCCAATGGTGCTTTTCAAAAGGCAACTGATTTTCCTGTTTTTTTTTTCCCTTTGAAAACATTTTGCTTCTCATCCAAGAAGTTTCTTCGGTCAGAACTGAAGAAGCTTTTTGATGACAAAGAAAACATTTTCAAAGAAAAAACCAAGAAAGTCCAGTTGCCTTGTCCCTGGATGATTGAGAATCTCCATAGACACTCCCCAGCATATTTCTTAAGGTCTAAAGCAGTGATGGCGAACCTTTTAGAGACCGAGTGCCCAAACTGCAACCCAAAACCCACTTATGCATCGTCGGGTGCTGGGTGGGTGTGGCCCATTGGGTGGGTGTGGCCCATTGGGTGGGTGTGGCCAATTGGGTGGGTGTGGCCAATTGGGTGGGTGTGGCTGCGGTGGTAACGGCAGACTGGGTGGGACTAAAAAGTTCAATCAATCAATTCCAACTTTGCAAGATCTTTTTTTTTTCCACGAGAAGTTCAAATTGACTGATTGATTGAACCTTTTTTTTTTTTTGCACACGGCGGCGGAGGCCTAAAGTGAAAAGGTTTTATAAAACCCAGCTGAAGGCCTAGGACTGGGGCGACGGCGCAGGTGCCCACAGAAAGGCCTCTGAGTGCCGCCTCTGGCACCCATGCCATAGGTTCGCCACCACTGGTCTAAAGGGACAGCTTCAAGCACAGCCATTAATAACTGCACTATTTGGCATTGTGGGAATAGTGGTCCCTACACCCAAGCTAAGAAACCTTTGCAAGAAATTCTCCTTGCATTTAGTTAAAAAAAAAAAAATTAAATAGCCGAATGTTATAATAATTGTTTTTGCATAGCACCTGTGTCCTTTTTACTTATGCAGCAGAGAATGTGACTTAACCATTGTCCATCTTAACATTTTTACTGAATGGGGAACATTTTGCCTAGCTATGAGTGAAACCAGCACTCATAGTAAAAAGCAAGAAAACAATTCCGCACCCAGTTGCTCTGAGTATAAGCTTTTCGAGTGCTTTTTATTAACTTCTCCCACCCATTCCAGGAAAGGAAGCACGGATTGCTTTTCTTTTCATTGGTGTAAAATGTGAGCTTTTCACTGATGGGCCATTTATATGAGCTCCTCTTCATTGACTGGTACTAACAACTTCCTGTTTTTCTGTCAAGGGCTAAAAGAGGAAATTAGCAAAAGTCTTGAATTTCACTTGGGGGAAGAAAGGAGCCACTATTTCACTGTTCCTCTAATTAATAATGGATATTGTCTTAGGGATGTTGGGAGGCTGGGGTTTGGTGGCTATGGATGATGCTGTGCAATCTTACTTTGAGAAATGGTTAGTGGGTCATCCTTACACTGTAGCAAACAGGACAGGCAGATGACCCATATCTGCATTATGAGGACTAGATTAGGAATTTGTTACAGATTTTAGAAGATTTTTAACTAATTTCCGAACTTGTCTAAGGCTTTATAGTACCTACATCTTCTTTATATGATCAGTTCCACCAAGGAGAAATCAGAAGTAAATGTTTCATAAAAGGTACATGTTTCCTTTTCTGAAAGGCCTTATAATTCCTTGTCCTCTGCAGAATATGAGAAGTTGGATGCAGTTTCACAATGTATATTTTCTATTTCTCTTTGAGAATATTAGAGCAATATGATTTTGAATACAAAAGATGGTTTGGGATAAGCAAACTTGAGCAGTTAGATGATTTTTTTTAAAAAAACAGAATGCTCTTTAGGAAAAGAATTTAATTTCTGCTCTAAAGCAAGTCTGAAGAAAAATTACTGTTCTTATTAATGTATAAAAGGTCCTTGGCTGGAAAAAAAATGGAAAATAAAATATTTCCCTCAGGAATCAAAGCCCTTAGTTGAAGAATTCAGGCAGTTGTTAAAAACAATTTTAGATAAGAAGTGCCATGCCTGTAAATTTCAGCTCTCTAACCACTGAATCCCTCATTCACAACTTCATGTACTCAGCAGAAGGCTCACAGTCATGGCTAAGTAAGATTTGTCTTGTTATTGCAGACATGAATGCAATATGCTGAAAATAAACAGAAGCCAAAACTTATAGTAGATATACTGTAGATCTGTGGGCTCCAGGGTTTATTTAAACTTTAGACTCCTTCCCCCACTTTTCCGAATCAACTAATATTCAGTCTTCTCTTAACAGTCATAGAAGTTACCTGATTTGTGTTAGCAGGATCTCCAAGATGGGAGCCACTGGTTCTTGCCTTGTAGATTTCATTCCTTATAGCACGTCTGTCACTGTTTTCTCCTCTTTACCCTCTGAATTTGGAGGTATCAGGTGCTTCTTCCTTCTCTCTGGCTGGCAGAAGATTTGCCTGGCATCTTCATTGACACAGTTGGGTACCAGATGGCAGTTCAGAGAGCTGCTGCTGCTACTCAGAGTAAAAGCAATATTGGATTAGATGGATTAATTGCCTAACTCGAAATAACATTGCTTCCTAGGTGGGAATCAGATGTCGCATACTTAGAAAAGATGTGCCACTTTGAACTATGGTAAAGGAGGATACATTTTGGTGTCTGATTTCCCCGGAACTTTAAAAAATCTAGTATAATATAAACATGAAATAATTTGTAATATATTCATAAATGCTAAGATTCATAAATGTTAGGAAATAAGAACTGGAGAAAAGATTTTAGCATTGCCCTTTGCAATGATGTATCTTTTTTAACAAAGGGAGATCACATTTTGTTACCCTTGTAGCCCAAAACGGCATTGTGTATCACAATATATCACATTCTTGTCAATTCACCCTATTACATTGTACACCCATATCCATTTTTTAAAATCAAAAAACATATATTGGCCATTTTTTTAAAAACTATTACAAGTGTCTTTCCATTTTAATTCTTTTTTTTCACAAAACATTATTAAATTTCAAAAGAATACAAAATAAGCCATAATGGTAATGAAAGCTCCTTCAAATAGATCTGCAAAAACGACAAAATCTCCAGCATTGTATTCAATGTTCCACATGCTTGTATTTATTGAAAAAAAAGCTATCTGACTTTTACCAAGTGATTTCTTGCAGCAGCATCTTGCTTCCCATCATCTAAATGACTCCAGCATTGATCTTGGTGGCTTCTTTGAAGGTTACACATATCACATTCCAGGGATGCCTCTTTACTTGTAATTCTGCATTAGTCTTTGTAGGAAGTCAATGAGATGGAACTCAGTAAGGGAAAAATGGCGGCTTAAACAGCCACTTGAAGACAAATGGAAAGGCCCAGCACTCAAGAGTTTTACTGAATCATATTTTTCAAGACTGCACAGAAAGTACCACTTAGTACAAAGGAAGGTGAAGAGGGCAAGGCTGCTTGCTTTGAAAGGATCTCCACCTGTTCCTGCAAAAGAACTTTACTCTTTTTTAAAAAGTTACATTTTATAGGAGCCATAAAAAGTAATTAAGAGGAAGGCCTAACTAACACTGTCTCCCACATCACTACTGATAATGTCCAATGTCTGCCTTTAATGCAAACTTTATACAAAGTAAAAATGTTGTGATACAAAGTCCTGGGCAAGTCAATAGTCTCAAGGAAATGGGATGAATTTTCTCCTGAATTTTGTAATTCTCACTCACTATTGACTGTCCAAATAGGATATAGAATCCATCACAATCCACTTGGATTTTTGCTCAGCTAGCTAGATTGGGAGAAGGGAAGGAGTTTTTTAACAACACATTTGTTATTTTAGTTATTTGAAAGCTAACAAATCATTTAAACGTATGTGAAATGTTACACTGTTCAATGCATTCAAAATTATGCTTTTTGCTAGAATCATAAACAGGGTAGCCCTTTAAGGCCATGTTAAAAAAAAGAAAATACTAAAAGGAGAACAAGATCAGAGTGAGTTGAATAAAATCTGTGCATGCTGATTTATATGCAGAGTTGGGAGTAATGGTCATAATTTAAATGAAATACAGCACATTTCCCCTTTGTGGGGAAGACCACAATCAGGTGACTTGTATTAGAAAATGAAATTACTGAATTATTCAAAGGAGAATTACAGTAATGGAAAATTTTGATTCCATACATATACTCTGGAGGAACACATGCTTTGTAGGTAGGTAAAATTTCTCAATTTAATCAAAGTAGATTCTTCTTAGGCTTTAGGTTAATGGCCATTAATATCCAACATGTACATTTCTGAGTTGAATGTTAAAGTTGTTTGCATTTTCTTTTAAAAACTAAAGCATGTCCCAATGGTTGCAACCATTTGATTTGTTAATTCCAGACTCAGATGGTGAGAGTACTTGGTCAATCTTGTGCAGGCTAACAAAATAAGTGGAACTGGGTCTAGTTAGCCCTTGCATGGGAGACTTCAAGAGAATCCCAGCACTGGGACTTAGGCTAGAGAATTTGAAAAAAAAAAACCCAAGAGAAAACACTGTACTGCTGCCAAGAATATTGTATGAATGGTCCATGAAGTCATCAGGAGTTAAACTTAAAAATAGGAGGCAATTTTATCTTGTTTCTTCTAATCTCTGACCTTTTACAGTAAAAACAGAGCAGCAAATGCATGATGTTATTAGATCAACTAGCAAGCAGGAAAAAAGATAAAAAAAAACTGAATGGGAAGATAATTCTCTTGATTTCAGCAGCAGGCAGTCCATTTCTTATATTGGGCATTGAGAACTGGTATCATACACTGGAATCTGTAAAGTATAAATGATAAACTTCTGCCAAATTAAAAGAAAGGATTTGTAACATGCTAACTGATTTATAATTTCAAGGATTAGTTTCCAAGATCTTCAAGCTCCCGTTCTTTCGCTTTCTCTTCCTCTTCAGAGATGACTTGCAAGGATCAGAAGACTCGTTGTAGCTGGTGTTCACTATTTTTTCCTAGGCTGAGGGATATATGTGGCCTTAGAGAGATGTCCAAATGCTCACCCCAGGAAGAAGTAAATGGGCCTAGGTCAAAAAGTAATTTGATTTGTTCCATTTGCATTGAAATTTAATTAAAATTTAAGTGATAGTTTAAAGTATCTGCTGGGGACACCATATTTACCCCACTGCACTGATTAATGGAGTGGACCTGGTGACTTGAATGGCTCTTTTTAATGCTATGATTTTCTAATTAACCTAGCTTTTATTATTTATTAACCTGAATAAATGCCTGTATTGTATTAAAGATTACAAATTGTCCACACCCCAGAGGCTATAGGTGACTCTGGATCCTCAGATTTGGCACTACACTTTAGAATTATATTCAAACTCTAATTTAATTAGTTAAGCTCTGATTGCTTATGCTGGGAGAGAGACCAAGGCTGAATCACATAATCCAGGTTTGACCTGTGGCTGGGCTGACTTTACATCATTTTACTCTAATGAACAAGCACCTATTGTGAATTATATGTCTTCCTTTTTGCAACAACTTGTGCATCTTTCCTTTTAAAACATATACACAAACTCATTTAATAATGAAAATCATATATCCTCCATACATCATCCTTCATATAATTAGTTAATAATTGCAAATTTTATGAATTACAGGAACACTTTATTTGGAAAGCTTCCTTCAACTGCATCATGGTATACACTATAGAAATATTAAATTGTGCCTTTAACCAAGTGATAAAGATTGGAATTTGTGGACAAGGTACTGGAACAACAGTTGATTTGTGAAGTAAATTTGAGCCAGTAGTGTAATGTGGCTGCAGGGCAAGTGACACATATCCTTCAACCCAAAACATGCTCACCCTGTCAGATCTGGAAGGATGGCCAAAATAATAAGAGAAAGGTGGTCATGCAAATAACCTGGGTTTGTGCAATGAAGTAGGTGATAATCAACACCTTGAATTGCACCCAGAATCCTACTGGGAGTCAGTGCAAATAGTGTTCAAGAACAATTCCATGTAAAGTACATTCCTGTAATCAAAATAGGAAGTGATTATTACTGTGTGATATCTTTTCAAATATTTAAGAATACCATTCTATCTCCCCTCACTCACTTTTTCTCAAAGCTAAATGTAATCAGTTCCTTTAGTCTCTCTTTGTTATGGACCAACCAGTAGCTAAGAACTGTATGTTAGGATGTTTAGCATTTATAGGGTTAAACGCTGTTTCCTTAAGAAATGGCTTATGGGTAATGTAGTTTCAGCAGTCAGTTTATCTAGTCAGTGGGAGGAGTTCAAAGGTTTATTACTGTACTTCCTGGCTCTGTGCCATTGTTTGATTCTCTTCACTTCGGGATCCAGCCTCATGGCTCGGACACAGCAATCATTCAACATGTGATTAGCAATTATTCAACATGTGATTTATATACAGGACAGGAGGACATCACTGTCTTTCAACCTAATGATATGGATCCAGATTAATATTGCATTCCAGACGTATTTCATCTTAATCGTGAGTTGTTGAATATCTCTGTGAATAAAGTATTCTTCTTTGATCTGTTCATTCGAGTAAATTGCTACCTGTCTACACGGAAGTAAGCGCACACGGCTGTGGAAACAGGATACTCTTGATGGGATAGTTCCCTGATAGACCAGTTCCCTGATTCTCATTACTGTTCTTGGAATTTTTTTTCTAATTTCTTTGAATTCTCCTGAAAGTGTGAAACAGGTAACTGGAATGGTACTTAAGGCAGGTCTAATGAAAAAAGGGGAATTATTATTATGATTTGGAAAGAATATCTCTGTTAATACAGCCTAAAATGGCATTTTCTTTTTCTGCAGCCACATTACACTACTGACTCAAATTTACTTCACAATCAACTGTTGTTCCAGTACCTTGTCCACAAATTCCATTATCAAGCCCATTCTCTAACCAATCAGGACTGTTTTGAAATTAACTATTCTACCCCATTTTGTGTCATCCAGAAACATGTTATGAATTCTACCTCATCATTTAACTAATTAATAAAAATATCGAAGAGTAAGAATCCAGGATTCATCCTTGTAGTTTCCCACATGATAAACCATTCTCCAGTTTGATGAGGAACCAGTGATGATCACTCTGTAAGTGTAATTGTTGAGTTAGCAATGTATCTACTTAATTGTCATGCCATCCAGCCCACACATAATTAAGTTGCTAATCTACTTGTCATAGGGTACTTTGTCAAATGATTTGCTGAAGTTAAAATATATTATATCCTTTTTAGATATCTTGCTGAAACTGAACAGAAACAGATCTGGAAAATCCAACGATGTGAAATATGATTACTATCTAATACAGCTGCCACAAGCACAATTATTTTTGTAATGTGCACAAATATAGGAATATATTTTCAGTACAAAGGTGCAGAGAGGGTCATCAAGACTCAGTAGTCCCTGATCCTGAAAAGGACAAGTTAGGATATTGATGATCAGCTAGCCAACATTTACATATATTATCAAACTACTTCTGCTTGTTAAACTAAATTTTAAAGTGTTAAGACTTAGGAATGTGCAAAAAGCTTTGAATTTTAAATGTTTCAACCTTGAAGCATTCAGTCCTGGATAATTAACAATTAGTTTCAACCTTCATTAGTATTTATTTCTTGGATTTCTATACCACCTAATCTCCAGATGGTCAAGGCATGGTGCACAGCACTCTCTCTTCCAGGTTCCAGATTTCCTTTCAAGGTTTCATTTGATGTGAGTTGGGATAATGTCACTAGCCCAAAGCATTAGTTAGCTTCCTGGGTCTCCCTGATCCTACTCTAATACCTCAAAATATTTTCAATTTGAGATCTTTCAAACTCATACTTCTGGAGTGTTAGAACCCTGCCAGTAAAGATAGAAATGCTGCATTAAATTTGGAAGACAGCATTTTGAATTCAAAAGATGTTCCATACTGCCAGTAATATCCAAATAAGATACTTCTGATGGAGACAAATGTTGGAACAATGCAGTTTCAAGAGTTCTGCTTTCTTGGAAGGTTTAACTGAGGCAGGTCTTTACAGTCATCACTGATGGAATAATAAAAGAAGCTTGGATAAGAACTGGACTTGAACACACAGATTTATAAGTTTTCTGAAATATGCTGCAAACAAGCTTCCCGATCTGGATCCGCTTCACTATCACTATCACCAAAATTACTGCACCGTGAGCATATTTATGCTCATAACATTTACCTTAAAAGATACAAACCTACTAACAAATAATGCAAAATAGCCAAAGAATTTTCTCCATTTTCTTCATTACACCAAAACACTCCGAGAAGTTACTGGTTGGCTTTTTTAAGATCTCACCTCAGAAGAGTGTAATGTAAACATTTGATATCCATCTGAGGGCAGTTCTACAATTTCTTTCTCCACCACAAATGTTAAATGTTTTTCACCTTTTTATTCATATATACTGCATGCTTATTCTTCTTAATTCTTTTATTCATTGAAATAATCTCATTTATTATATCGTGACTTCTTCTGAGTTAGACTTAAAAAGTATGTCAGTTTTTTTCTTTTCTTTTCTTTTTTAAAAAACAAGGACTCTGGGGAGCTGCCATCTTTCATCACAAACCTTAGCAGGAAAATATAAAGGCTAAGTGTTTTTTTTTCCCCTCCCTCCCCCCTTTTCATATGCAATCGATAAATGCAAGCAGATTGAAAATCTTGATTGAGGTCACAAAAACAACTTGCAGCCCATGCTGACGTGATTTCTGAAGTGCTTGATATCTGACCAATTTGTGTCGGCAATTGGTATATCGTAATAATATTTATTTATGACACTTTTAGTTTCCCCTTTTGCAGAGCTAAGCCCTCCAGCTATCCTTCCGCTCTCAAAGAAGAATGGGAGCACATCCAGCCTTGCTCTGAAGAGAGAAGGGAGGGAGGGGACTGGCCCTCTCATCATCCCCCTCCCCGCACCAAGAGACAAGGAGGGGGGCTGTCCCCTCCCTCCCTCCCTCCCTCCTGCTCTCAGAGTGTGTGGCAGTCTCTTTGCCCAGGGAGCCTCTGTCAGTCCTGAGGATAGGTGGAAAATCCTCATCTTTACCATAGAATCAGTGATGTCTCTGAGAGAGGGGGGGGGAGCAAACTAATCTCTGCCCCAGCACTGAGGCTTTCTCCCTTGATAGTCCTGAAAATCCATGATGAGCCTATTTTCTCCTAAGTGCAAAGGAAGGAAGTAGTACCTAGAGCAGTATTAAACTGTTTGACCCTACCTCCCTTTTCCTACTCTCAAATAATGTCATTATTCCTCCTGCCCCTGAAAGATAACTCTGTTGTTTAACACATGTGTCTTGGCAGTAACAATCTCAAACTGCCCCTTAACCATAAGCAAATGATTACAAATTGTTCCTTTACCCCAAGACTTGCTTGACAGTGAGATGGGCAGTATATAAATGTAATACATAAATAAGTAAATAAAATATGCCCCAATTCCTCTTGGGGGTACCTATGCCCAGTTGAAGAGCCATTGTTCCAAAGCAGGGGTCTATAACCCAGGACGGTGGCCCACTACTGAGCTGTGAGCCATTCTTAACGGCTGTGGAAGTGCCCATCCCCACTTGCGTGAGAGGCACGAGAGCATGTCTGCTGCTCACACAAAAGGAGCTGGGCATGTGCACACTTGCCGGCTGCTCACGTGGAACCATCCCCTCTCACCCCCCACCACTGGTCTGCAAAGCCAAAAAGGTTGGGGAACTCTGTTCTAGAGGTTCTCCAGGCCTGTTCTAGTCCACCTATACATTATAAGGGACTGGTGCTCTCCAAAGGCTCAAGCCGTTATGTTTTATGGCTTCTTTGCTAAAACGTCTACCTTCTGAATTCCTTCATTTGGACTCTTTCTCTAAGTTGTGACCCTTTCATGCTGTAAGTCATGTTTCTGGAATAATTTGAGGGAGACTGGAGGCTGCCCTTATGAAAGTCTGGAATGACAAGTGAGGAATTGAACTCTGTATACCCAGAGGCATTATTTTCTTTGCTCCCATTCCTCGTGTTTTAGGGTTGGAATATATATACTGGCAATTACTTCAGTGAACTCTTGCCTCAAATTAAACCCTGCTGATAGTGTATGTCTCTACTTTGACTTTTTTTTATTTTACTGCTAAACACATAATATGTGGTCCAGTTCTTTCTGGTCAAAAGAACATTAATGATCTCCTTAATATTCTCCCGATTAGGAGTCAACTCTGCTTGCCCAGTTGCATTCCGATTAGATCCAGAGTGCCAGTAACCTTATGGTCATAAATGAGTGGCACATATATAGTTGGACAATTATATGTATTGTGACTAAATTTTCCCCTGAAGAGCTCATTCAAGATGTTAGAGTGAAAGATCATAAAATGAATTAATAGCTGATTCACTGTATAATTTCCTAGTTCAATATACTTTAGTGTACTCGCTAAATGAGCCATACACAGCATTCAGCCTGGCCAGTTAACAGCTTTATCATTGAGATTTCAGGCATAGAAATAAAAGCGATTCTTCTGAAGTAATTGTGTCTAATTAAAAGAAACATTTAAAAAGTGTAACCAAAAGGAATTCATTTCAAATGGAAAATTAATGCTGAAAAATAGCCCTAAGCTCTCTTGTCTCTGCTAATAGCTAAGCATTCTTGGAATAATTAAACTGTTTTGAAGGCATGATATCTTCCTTGGTTAGAAATGATGGCCAGTGGTGTGCCTATTAGGAAATTGTCAAGGAGTGCCTGGCTGTAAAAACAGGGCACCGTGTGCAGGATAAACAGTAATAAAGATGGAGGATATCTGTTTTCTTATTTTGTTGTTTCTAATATCTGTAGATAAGTGGAAGGCAGGTTTCTCAATTTTCAAGACAAGTAAAAAACAAAAACCATCCCCCCCCCCAAGTTTTAGCCAGCTACATGACAGCCAGTTTCTAGTATAAATGTCCCAATGGCATCTATTTAACCCAATCATAGGATGGTGACAAAGTCCCTCTTTTTTATGTGTCACAATATCTTGGTGAACAGTGATGGCTCTGATAGAACATCTGGATAGGACAAAGTCAAAGGGGGCACAGGATTTTTTTTAAAAAAACAACAACAATGGGTGCCTTGTGCAGATCTAAAAGATGCTACAAGTTCCTAGGGGGGAAATGACCTATGATTTTTAAAACAATCCACATCGAATCTTGTTGAGAATGGAAGATTCATAGTGAAACGAACATTAGTCTGGCTTTTCAGCTTGGCCTTGTGACCACATGTGACAGTTGGAGGTGGTGGGATCTTCAAACTCCAATCCTATGGCAGGGGTGACTGCAGGGTATGGTCAAAAAAGTCAAAGATGGCAGCCAGTGTTTTTGACATATATGTGTGCAAATGAAAAATGGATGGGGCTTTGATCACACCACTCAGTTGCCATCTTAGCTTTTTTGACCACAACTTTTGCCTATAAGATAGGAATGCCATATTCCCCTTTGTTTTTATTTATAAGATAAGAACACTACTAACACTTGAGTAATCTAAAACTATGAAACATGAATCCAAATCTAAGCTTGTACTTGTGCAAGAGGACCTTATTTTTGCAGACCTTTTCTCTCCTGAAGAATCACATACTGTATGTGTCACTCTGTCATATTGGTAAGATCATTCCCTAGACTATCAACTCCCAATGTTGTAAAAGTATTACCTAATCCAGCAGAGACGAGACAAAAAAAGTCAACTGCATTTTACCCACAGACTTTCCCAATTAAAATATATCAGATTTTCCTACTTAAAGGTGTAAGAAACCAGTGATGATGGTGGTAATGGTGGTGGTGATCACGATGATGATGATGAGTTTCCATAGGCTTCCACAGCTATCAGCCTCTGAAAGGAGAAGCATTTGGTGCAGAGGCTAAGGGCACTGGACCTGTGGAGAGTTTTAGTCTGGCCTTATGCACAAAACTGCAAGGTGACCTTGAGCCAGTCCCTTTCTCTCAGTCCTAGGAAAAAGAAGGCAATTCCAAACATCTTGCAAAGAAAATTACAGAAACAAATCAAGAAGGTGGTCAGGAATCAAGAATATCTCTCTCTCTCTCTCTCTCACACACACACACACACACACACACTTACTCAATGCTACATTTCTAGGGGAATGAATATCTGTGAGGAAGAGAGAAGGGCAAATGACCAAATAGTTGTTGCCACGTTGTAACACAAGCTCAACCCCTTTGTAAGTATCACACACATGTTACACACATGTACATCACAATGTCACAAACTCATTTTGGCTTTCTAAAACAACTCTTGAATTCTGCCTTGGAAGTAGCTGCCACAAAGAAGAGGGAGTCAGGCTATTCTCCAAAGCGCCTGAAGGCAGGACAAGAAGCAACGGATGGAAACTAATCAAGGAGAGAAGCAACCTAGAACTGAGGAGAAACTTCCTGACAGTTAGAACAATTAACCAGTGGAACGACCTGCCTCCAGAAGCAGTGAATGCTCCAACACTGGAAGTTTTTAAGAAGAGACTGGACAGCCATTTGTCTGAAATGGTATAGGGTTTCCTGCCTGAGCAGGGGGTTGGACTAGATGACCTCCAACGTCCCTTCCAACTTTTATTATTATTATTATTATTATTATTATTATTATTATTATTATTATTATTATTATTATTTACAAGGAGACATTGTCACGATGACACTTTCTTCAGTACTGTTGAGCATAAAGTAAGAGCATTGGAAAAGTGAACTTGGATGTCTGTTTAGGTAGGTTTTAGCCTGGGAATGTCTGGACATTGTCAAGAGGAATGGTGTAATACTAGGGGAAAGATATATAGCTTCATCACAATGCAAAACCTCCATTTGCTCCTGAATCCAAAATAAGTCCTTTAACAGAAAATTTTTTAAAGGTAATTTGGGATTTAAACATTATGAAAATAGAAATAGGTTCCCAAAGCTGAGCAATTAAATAAATGCCTCTATCACAGTCTGATAATCTCTACCAACAATTACTTAAATAGAACCTGACATATTACAGTGAAAAGAGTCACCATCATCATCATCTGATCCTCTGCTATTTATAATTGCTTTGTTATTATTTTTATTAGGTGAAAAAAGCAGAGCCAACAACATAAATATTCATAAAAAGACAGTAAATATTTCAAAGTAAAGGGGCAGTTTATGGTTAAATATTGTCTTGTTATTTGTTATTTTGGAACTTTGCAAATGAAGTTGGTATTTCAAATGCCATTATTTATGTGCTATGTATCATTTGATTTTATATACATTTTATAGAATGTTACACTTTTACTTTATTCCAAAGCCTTCAGCCTGCAATAAAATTTTATTTCAAGTTATTATTACATATAATTTAGCCTCCATGAAGAAGTGCAAGAATTTAAAATTGGTATTATTCATCAAATTTGTAAGGAAAAATACACAAAACCCCTATAGCACTGAAAATTGGATGTTTGCAAAATACATGCAAAAGCCACACTGCAAAATTATTTCTGTATAATCCAAAATAATTGTGAATGTATAAAATAAATATATATTTAGCTTATCTGGAATGAAATGCAATTAATGCTGATTTTTAAATAATATTTTTAATTAAAAGTTCTGACCATACATTTTTCACTTCTTTAATGGGTTCTCTTTTCCCAAACATTTTATTCATTAAAATACCAGATACTTACAGGTATCTAATAACACAGCAAAAAGTTAGCTCATAAAACCTTTAGAACAATTAATGCCCATCTATAAAAATAAATTTCCTTCATTTTTTCATATTTTCTGTATAAAAACATGTTTTTTGCTTGAATATACTGAAAAAAATCCACACTTCATTTTTTATCGAGTTTTCCATTCTTTCTCTCTATAACTTTAAAATGTGGTATGTCAAAGTTTCTAATTCATTATGTGTTTCTTAAATAGCAACCTGAAGCAATTGACAAAAAGATTTTGAAAAGCAGTAACAGAAAACTGCACGGGGATCTCAAAATTTGGGAATATGATTTTATCAATATTAATCTTCCTGAAGAATGCATACATCAATTAAAAAAAGCCTCTATGAAGAATATTTTACAATTTGGGAAAGATAATGTTATCTCAAATTGTCTGTTTGAAAGTACCTGACAAATGTCATACATGGCATATTTAAAAATGATTTTTTCAGAAAAAAAATAAAAAGGAATTTAAGCAGAACTCATTTCAGCATCCAAAAAGGGTAGTGTTCTTTGCATGGTTCAAATAAATGTCATCAGCAGTCATTGCTATAAGCCTTGATGCAAAAGGCTTTTAGTGATTTGATTAGGTAGAGTAATAATTTAACTTATTCTAGCTTGTTACAGATGTTTGTTTTAATAAAAAGAAAAAGTTGCTCTATTTCGGATAATGATCTAAAGATAAATGCAGTGCATCTTAGGCCCCAAGAGATGCAGGTGAAGCTCTTCAAGAACTCTACAGTGTATTCGGTAACTGATAAGCTAACGACTTAGCTAAAATACATCGTATTTTTAAGCACAAAGCAATAGCTCACATACTATGACCTATCTGAGTTAGGGTTAGGATTAGCTAGCAGACATAGGAATATATGTCTGAAGCATGTATATAGTATATGTTCAGCCTATATGGGGAAAACCTCTTTTCTTGGTAGTTATATGTATTGCCTTCATTGGGATTTTCTTCCAAAACAGATGGTGTTTCTTGCTCTCTAATACTATCACAAAAATTTAGGCAGGATCCTGCCTATCTAAAAGCAATATGCAATAAGACAAACAATACAAAACTAAAGACAAGTAGAAAATGAAACAAAACAATATAACAAAGAATAAATAAATTGAAGCAAGTTGTAAGCTTCTGCTTTAAAACTGAAGAGGATTTAATAATCTTAGCAGGATATTCCAGTAATAAAGAGTGATTCTTAAAAATAAATCAATCACATAGAATGAAAATAATTCCATTACTGATCATGTTGAAAGCAGTTTTGAGTATTTTTCTTCAGGAAATTTATAAATCCTAGCAGGAACAAAATTTGACTAGTGTATAGTTCCACTTAAAAATGAAAAGGGTTTGCTGCTTGGTGTAGTTATAATCCCTGATACAGACATGCAGCACCTGAAGGAAAAGCTGTGGATGAAATTCTTTACAAGGAATTTGCTGTAAGCGTTCCTGGCTTTTTAAAACATATATAAAGTTGAAAGACGCCCCTCGGCCAACATGTACATTTTGGAAATGTATCCAAATCTCTGAAAATCTGCCCCTACTCCACAAAAGGAAGGCAGGTATATGAAATCGAAATATCCTAGATTACTCATGAAGGAAAAGACCACTTTCACTAATAGAAAAGAAACTCATGAAACATTAAAAATGTGGAGACAATTGTCTGGAATGTGTAAAAAAAACATACAGCGATCCCCTTTGTCACTTTTGTTTATTTAAGAGTAGGTTTGTTCAAAAGAGAGTCTCAATAGATTGTTTTCATCTCTGTGAATAGTGTGTCATGGTTCCGACAGATGAAACTCTTCAAAAGAACTTCGAGGCATTGTTTACCTTAAAGGATCTTTTATTCTAGAAACAAAGTATCAGCACTACATAGTTAAAACCAAAAACTAAATTCCCCTCCCCTAGGTACAAAGTAACAAAGCACAATTCCCTCTTCCAATAAACAGTCATAAATCACATTCCCCAATTAGCTTGAAGCGCGGGCTTTCTCCCCAGCTCTCCAGCCCACCAAAACTCTATCAACTCTGGGCCCAATGACCTTGGGTTCCTACGGCTGAGTTATTATTGTTATGACTAGCTGGACTCTCATCCACATTCCCCCTCCCAGCATCAACTAATTCTAAAAGCAATAGAGGAAAATGGCTGCATTTCCATCTGTTGTCAAAGCAAGAACATCCGATGTTAGCAGCGTTGACATAGTGTGCATATATTCCTGTGTGTGCTTTAAATCCCCTGATGTTCCTGAGCTAACATGATTAGATCTTGTGTTTGTTTTTTTTAACCACAAAAAAGAAAAGGAAAACCTTCCCAAATTCTCTTTGCATCTCAGCAGCTCCTTAATATGCAAGGCAGCAAAAGATGGGGCTGGTCTAATTATGAGTCCCAGGAGTAGCCAGTCAGAAAATGAATTGATTCCTTTTCCTTTATGAACAATACATGTACCACAAATTAGAGGCACCATCACCAGAGATTTAATTACAAAATATCATTACTTTCACACATCATTTCAGATTTGGCTGATCAAATCAGAGTTAGGAAGAACAGAAGACAAGGAAGAAGAGCGAAAAGCTGCACTACTAACAGGGTCATTTGTTCAGGAGTACTTGAAAGCAGGAAACTAGTGTTATTGGAAAGTGAGAGTAGGAAAAATATATTTTCCTGTTATCTTTCAAGAAAGCCCAGATAGTTTTTCTTCAAAAGCCATGGTGACACAGTAATTAGAATGCAGTATTGCAGACTAATTCTGCCGACTGCCAGCAATTTGATTCTGACTGGCTCAAGGTTGACTCAGCCTTCCATCCTTCTGAGTTTGGTAAAATGATGACCCAGGTTGTTGGGGGGGGGGGCAATATGCTGACTCTGTAAACTATTTAGAGAGGGCTGTGAAGCGGTATATAAGTCTAAGTGCTATTGCTATTTAACAGCCATGACACAGCAACCAGGATGTTCATATATGCATGAAAACATGGCTTTGGGCCTTTAAAAGACAGCATTTTCTCCTATGATTGCGTAGAAGTGAGAAAAGCTATTGTTGCTGAAAGTAACTTGGAAATAAACAGTTCGAGACTCTCAGTGAGGCCATAGCAAGACATCCTTGCCAATGTGGGATTGTGTTTACAGTAGAGATTAGGAGCCAGACACAGTATTCTGACTAAGAAAATCTCTCCGGAAAAAGGAGAGATTGTGAGGTTGACCACATGCACTTCAGACATGAACAGACTGCAAGTTTTAATACTTAAAGGGGACACACAAATGTCAAACCAGAAGTGTTAATTGGATCTTTTTTTACTGGATGTACAAAAGAGATCTGTTTAAGTTTGATGATTTTCTGAGGAGGGACAAAGAAAACTGAAAAGAAATTAAGTTCCAATACATTATTTGAAGGGATTAAAAACCAAGATAATTAAAAGTACAGGGAAGAAATATACAGTTGGTTATTTGATCAAGGTTAAAACAGATATGGTTTAGTATTAAACTATTAAAGGTAACGGCTAAAGGACTTTTGCTGATAAGGAAAGAATGACAAGGCTTTTGAATTTTGTTTATAATTAAGAGATGAAATATGGGAAACAGAGACCATTTGTTGTATTTTAAGATAAGATGATAAATTACTAAAAAATTTACTTGTGATGAAGGTGAAAGTTACTTCTTTATATACTTACCCTTTTTTCTCTTTTCTTTCTTCTTTTTTCATTTTTCTTTTCCACACTTTTTTTTATTCTTATATCTTTTGTAGTCTGTATTTGATTTTACTTTTCTAATTGTAATTCTAACAAAATTATTACATATAAAAAAGGAAATAAAGTCACACAGACCACTGTATTTATTTCTATGTTATTTTTAATTATTAAGATCTGAAGTGGTATACAAAAAATTAAACAAAGAAAAGCAGTAATAATACACTGGAGAAATATTGGCAAAATATTAAAAAAATGCCAAAGAAGCAAGGTGAGATTATTGAGAAAGAACATTCTGGAAATGTGAGGCTGTGACAGAAGAGGCAATGTTCCTAGGACCAGCTAAATGATTTTGCTTAGTGGTGGCTACAGATAGTGAAGCCCATCTTGCTCTGTAAGGAACAATTCATTTACTAAAATTGCTCTAAGGTGTGAAAGTGCCTCTCAATTTATTGCTGCTGTCCTTGCTGTTAGGTTTTAATAGCAGACTTTTGAACTCTAGATATCCTGCACTGAGGAGAATAATTGTATATATTGCCCCACAAGAGCCGTTTCTTTCCTAAAATGGCAGGTATTATTGTTTGTCCATTTATCTCAATACAGGTAGTCCTTGACTTACAATAGTTCATTTAGTGACTATTCAAAGTTATAACGCCACTGAAAAAAGTGAATTATGACCATTTTTCACACTTATGACTGTTGCAGTCACATGATCAAAATTCAGACACTTGGCAACTGACACATATTTATGACGGTTGCAGTGTTTTGGGGTCATGTGATCACTTTTTGCAACCTTCTGACAAGCAAAGCCAATGGGAAAGCCACATCCACTTAACAACCATGTTACTAACTTAACTGCAGTTATTCACTTAACAACTGTGGCAAGAAAGGTCATAAAATGGGGCAAAACCCATTTAACAAATGTCTCACTTAGCAACAGAAATTTTGGGCTAGTGGTCATAAATCTAGGACTATCTGTATTATTACTTTCACTGGTAACAGTGGTCGGAATCCCAAGAGAAGTTGTCCATTCCTCTTAACTGGAGGTACTTCATGTTTATAGGCATTGTAATTCTAACTACTGTTGGATATGCTGGAAATGAATTGGTGAAAAGAGTTGTAACAATCAAATCCCTACTTGTGAACAAGAGACCAATATCTGACTGGTGGCCACTGTTGGACTAGATGGCATTTTGATTGGCTCCAGCAGGGCACCTCTTTCCTAAAACAAGACTCTTAGCTTGATTTTCACCATAATGGTTGTTGATGAAGTTAAAATTTGTGCATATATAAGCTGGCACCTCTTTGACTGTCACACAGATGCAGGTCTTTCTTTCAATAGTGCTGCATATCCATATAAACTGGAGTGACAGTTGGGGAGGGGAGAGGCAAGTGCCCACAAACCTTTGAGACTGATTTACAGCTGCAGCTTTCAGGGTAGGCCCGTGGCTGTGATTATTTCTCCAGCTGACTTGCAAGCCAATCGTTTCAGGAAGTAAAAACACTCTTCAAAATTGATGAGGGAAATGACAGCTTGTTGAATACATGATGTTGTGCAATGTACTTATACATTAACTTAAGAGGCACTTATGGGGGCACTATTCATCGTTCCTGTGTTATAGCAAGTATAACAGCAAAGGACGCTATGTCAGCAGGATATTATATCTGACAGCTACAGTGTACATGGAAAGCAACATCGGCAGGTACGACAAAGAACAATATGGCAGAGGGTTGGGTATGGGCGAGAAACTGTAGTGGGTCCTCATATAATTTATCATTAATGCCCCTTATACTATACAGCAAGTTTCTTCCATCTACTGATATCTGGGTTCCCATTTCTTGTTTCATAATTGCAAGCAACATTGCTGTATTATAAGTAAAGATATTTGTGCTAGAAATGATTTCAATGATTTAAATTCCATTTTTCCCCACTATAAGCAGTGTATGTGTGTGTACATGTGTGTAGGTGTGACTCATGTGAATCAAAGTAAAACTGAATAAAACATACAGTGTGTATACACACACATACAATAACACACCTATACATACCCTGCAGATACGTTTTATTCGGTTTTACTTAGTTACCAAACATCTTTGATTTGCATGAGTCACTGACCCATAAAATAATCATATCTGCTATATGGTTTTACACAACATATTGGGCTAAAGGATGATTAGCAAAACTGTCATACAGTGTCCCATGTAACTGCAGCTTCTACCTATGTGATGTGGGGAGAAAGAAAGACTTGTTGCTTTTTATTATTTCTCCAGTCTTCTGATCTAAGTTGAAGGACAGAACAAGACAGGAAGAACAGGAGGCAAAAGCTGTATTTATAATAAAAATGGCTTCCTCGGGGACAGTTGCAGTCTCATTCAGGACAAAACCAGTAAATGGAATATCAGATTGGCCGAGAGACTAGTAAATGTGCATCAAATAGTCCTAGAATAAACTTCATTTGAGCCATTTGAGCCAGGGCTTGAAATCAAACATGCATGTACTGGCTTGTCTAGAAAAAAATCATTCAGACAGCACCAGAGAGAACTGAAACAAAAGCTGCTGGGTGAAAATGAAGGAACAGAAGCATGACATATGAGTCCCATTAGATTGAGGGAAAATTAAAAGGATTTATTGATATCAATTATCTAGAACAATTTGTTGCAGTGCAGATGACATGTGAATTACCCTCCCTTCCTAGATTTCAAGTTTACCAGATTTTAAGCCAATCTCAGAGGTTTACAGTAACAATACGATGCTGATTTATCTCTCCTTAATAAAAAAGTGATCAGGAAAAACCTGCATCCATCATTCTATTTATCACTCATGGTGATTTATTAACTAATTATACTTACAGTGGGTCTTTTTCTATAAGTACGGATAATAGAGTGATGTAGTAGCGATCCAAGCAATAAATAATACCAGAGTACAGTATGTTTAATACTTAGTCAGAGACATTGCCCATAATACAGTGCTTTGATTAAGTAACCAGATGGTTTTGTTTGTCATGTTTTTTTTCTGTATGTGTGCATGTGTATTTTTCCTATCATGTAACAGCCCAGTTTTTCCTTAAGTATAACATCTAGAAAAAATTACAGATTTTGAGGAGCATCTTACAACAAACAATAGTCTAGAACAGATCAATTCATCTAGTTTCTTGGAGAGAAACTAGAGAGAAGTTGAGAGAGGGGGTAAAAACTTAATAAAAATCCAGACATGATTCTCTGTAGTAACAGATATCCACATGACAGCTCTATTAAGAGTCTAAGAACAGAACATAGAATAATAAGAGTTGGAAAGTCTTCTAGTCCAACCCCCTGCTCAAGCAGGAGACTTAATACCAGGCAAATGGCAAAATATGAATAAAGTCCATTTGGGTAAAACCCATAGGAAATTCAGATTCTCTTCCAGAAACATATGATGATGAAGCTTGAACTTGCCATGAGCTTCATTACATTCATTATATTTGTCCAGTAAAGTTCCTGGAGAATGAAATAACATGGATGGAGCAATAGAAAAAGCAGAAAATGCAGTCTCAGCATCCCAAGCTGGTTGCAGCATTTGACTCATTTGTTGTATCATTTGAGTAACAACATTGTTCAAGCTATTTAGCTGTGCATCTACCTGTTGTAAGTGTTGAAAAAGGGTACTGCTGACCAATTCACCTGTCAGAGGTTCTGCAGTGGATTAGTTGTCATGGGGCAGTTCAAAAACAGAAAACTAGATAACTTCTCTTATAAGGGGAACAGTAAATTTCCAAGATTAATATCAAATCCTTTGCGGCAGGTCACAATTCTGAAAGCTAGATTCTCAAATATTTAGAGTAACATCGTCTATTGCAAAAGAAAAGTAGTTAAGTTACTAAATCTTAGAAACTGGTCCTCAGTTATCAGAGAATAAGTTAAGGCAGGACTTCTCTATTATCTTTGATCTTTCTTCTAACAATCTTTGTTTATTGGGGAAGATGCTAATCTTTTTGTGATACCACAGAAATGCCCACCTATTCTTATTCTACAGTACTTTGGAGGTGTCCATCTTCATTCCCATGGACAGAGAATTCTGTCAAAAACAGTCCCACATAATACCTACCCTTAAGCATCACTCTCTACAGAAATTCATATTGCTACACAAGTTTCTACATTGATTATTTCCATCTTTCCAACCTAAACAGCTTTGAGTAGGAAGACACAAAAATTATATTTCCCCCAAGAAATATATGTAAGCACAATAATGTTCAAATGTTACTTTATGAGAACTTTATGATAAACTTTAGTCTTAATCTAATGCCGTATACTTCTACAGTCAACTAACTGGGGCAGCAGTGAATTAAGTGATAAATTTGCTTAATAAATATAATATATAGTTTAACTGGGGCACCAAAGACAACAGAGTTGCCTGATGGCAAGATGGAAGGTATATAAATTCAATTCAATTCAATTCAATTTAATAAACAAACAAAAAAAGTAACTGAGATTGTTCAGTTTGGAGATAATGTGACTGATGTAGTTTAATCTCAGGAAGTGAACCTATTCTGCATATATCAACATATCTCTCTCTTTAAATTGCTAAAAAGAACTTTTTTTAATGTTTCAAAATTATACAAGTGTATTAAGACCATAATCAGCCTAAATAAGGTTATCATTTATTTTAATATCCTAGTCACAAGATCAGATCAAGGGATTATCTATTATTATATAATATATATCCAACCCTTGGTGCATAGGCAACAATTTATAGCTAGTAACCCTTCAGGTGCTCATTTTTGGTAGGTGATTTTGTAAACCTGAGGAAAGGGTTAGTCCATCTGCTCTTTTCTTTCCTCTTGATTGCGGGTGCCTTTGAATATCATTCACATCTACATTTCAAGAGTTCTTTTAATGAACTGCAATTAGATACTTGTGCTTTAAAAATATATTATTAGGCCATCTTTTTTTATCATTTTTAATTATTAATCATCATCATGATTATCATTGTCTCTGTTTCTTGGCTAAATATTCAAAACAGTCTAAAAGCAAGCGGCTAGTGTGATGAGCATAGACTATTAAGAACAAGTTGAATAAATTTTCAGATGCTAATTTCCCTCGCTGTCTTCTCCTCCTCTTGGTATATATAAGTTGCTGTGATTTGGGCATCAAATTGTATTCTACAATCTCTCTCTCTCATCTGCCAGCTTTTATGTATACAAAAGTAGAATAAGACAGATACTTAGTTTCTATCTGATAGAAATGGCAGTATTGGTTCATTATTTCAGAGTTTCTGAGATTGTTTCTAAGGTTTTCCTGACAGGAAATAAGAAACATGTCTACCAAAAATTTGCAATCAGAGCTGGCCCTATCAGGAGATGCCTTGAACAGCCTCTTTAATAACACAACCTTTGCTTTGTCATTTCAACTGAAACCTTGGATACTTTCAAATGTCTCCATAGCACTTGTAATAACTGCCTCCCTTCTCTGCTCTAAACAGAGATGGACCACATATCAATGGTGAGGTATATATTTAACTTATTATAAGTGGATGAAAACATACATGGCGGATAGCTTCAGTATGCATGTTGGCATGAGTAGGATCTGTGGAAAGTAAGATTGGAGGGCTTTTTAAAGTGAGATGACTGTTTCAGATTTTATTGCACAATTCTGATGTGTTATCTAGGCTCAAAATTAGGAGTTTGGGGTACAGGAGCCCTACAGCCATAATTGTATAGGTCTTCGGTAAGGTCATCTTTTGGGGTTCATCCAATCACTATTTGTTTTATGATGGGCATGTGAAAGAGATCAGGCACTTTCAGTGAAGATGCCAAATCAAAGAAAGTCCTCTTGGGAAACTAATCAAGGAGAGAAGCAACCTAGAACTAAGGAGAAACTTCCTGACAGTTAGAACAATTAACCAGTGGAACAACCTGCCTCCAGAAGCGGTGAATGCTCCAACACTGGAAGTTTTTAAGAAGAGACTGGACAGCCATTTGTCTGAAATGGTATAGGGTTTCCTGCCTGAGCAGGGGGTTGGACTAGATGACCTCCAAGGTCCCTTCCAACTTTATTATTATTATTATTGGCCCCTTCACATTTAAACAAGTAAGCAGGCTGTAATTCCTTGCTCCTTGATCATCTCGCTCCTTTGTCGCTGTGAATGTTATAGTTGTCATTCCTTAGGTTTAAGTGTTTCATTTATCACCTATATTTCCCTTTTCTACAAGGTTTCTAATGTCTATGTGTGCTCTTACAGTTTCATTTTACAGAAAGGCACATTTAAAATAAATCAGCAGACTGAACAAATGTCCACTGAAAAAAGAAAAATAATGAAAAATAGACATAAGTTCTTTCATTTCTCTGTGAGGAAATCCTTTCTCTATCTCCACTGTCCATACTTATTTTATTTATTTACCTGTTAAATTTATTTACATCAGTTCCATATCTTAAGCATAGCTACTGCTGGCTGGGAAAAGCAAAAGGATAAAGCAAAATAACTGTTCAAGTGTTGAAAGATGTTGTGTGAAATGCCCTAAAGTAGGGTCAAATGCTGTTGCCAAAATGTGTTTGCAAAAGGCACCCACAGTGATTGGTATGTGGCAAGGTTCTCTGTTCCCATTTCACTGACATTTTCTTGCCTGCAGCTGTGGAAAAGGCAAGCCAGTCGCAAGGGAGAATATTCCCTATCTTCCAGCATTGACCAAGTGAAAACAAAGACAGGTACAACACATTCTAATTCTCAAAACAGTCAAAGCTCTACCGTGATTGAAAATGATCACATACTCATTTATTTGCCAATATCTATTGTATTTTTCACTGGTTAAATATGCAGAAAATGTAAATGTTCTGCAGCTAAAGCATATTCTAGATTCTAGAAGGTTCTTGGATTTAAGATATTAATCCTGCTCTTCATGATCCCCATTTCAGAATGAATTTTACCAGTCTGCAAAAGGATCATATATACTGCTGGATTTGCTTTTGTTTTGTTTAGTTTTGCTTCGTTCATTCAGTCCAGAATCAGAAAAGTGCATGGATATGCCTATCTCAACACCAAGATTCAATCTTCATTCAAGGGCATCTTTATGTATTAATATATGTACCTTCCTCTCAGTAAATTACCTTTATAGGTTTTATAGGCTTTGTGCCTAATCTCTACATCTTTTGCAAATAATAATTCCCTAATAATGCACGCAATCCCTCATATGAAAACAATTTCCCCAATACATGCATTTTGGAATGGGGGGGAGGGACATTGTTTTGAGTAATAAACTGCTTCACAAACATCAGGGGGGGAAATCAGTTAGGAGCAAACTATTACATTACAGTTCATATATGAGTTCTGAAAGTGGCAATTATGTTAGTTCTCATTAAAAGGTCAATTTTAATCTATGCATTGCACTGGCCATGTTGAGCATTTCTGTGAATTTAAATACATGGGGGGGGGGTTTGTGCAATTTTAATTTGTTTCAGGATTGAGGTTTACATTTATAGAACTGTGAGTTTTCCATGCTGATAATTAACAAAAGAAATCCATAATGAAACCTTCCTCCCTTCTCTTCCTCCCTCCCTCTAATACAGCTTGCCAATTTTGATATTATAACATTATCCTGTCATTTGTTCTGATATTCACATAACAGCAGGACCGACTGTATTCCCTCATTTTTCTCAAAGCATGCTTTTGCAGCAGTAACCATGTATGAAATTAATGCATGATAGTTAGTTGGTATCCATTGGATAAGTTAACAGAAGATTAATGAATCTCAACATAATCATAAGCCTGTGATTCTCTCAATAGCAGCATTAATTTTATTCCAGAATGTTACCATTCCTAAAGAATGGGCATTTTTGCATGGTTGCTTTAAAATATAGCTCTATGAAAATAACGTAATTTTCTGTTAAGAAGGTTTGAAGATATTCAAGGAATTGTAATTCCACAAAGGCATTTCCCTTTTGTGTAAGATACACAAGTGAGGCATGTAATCCACCCCGTCCATTACAGTTTTCATCATTCTCTACATCCTGGTGGTGAATGTTTGAAGAGAACATCTATCCATCGAGGAGACTTGATCCATGTTTTTAAAATTTTGCAGTAGCCTTTTGGGACAGAGTTGTCATTCTCCTTTCATGTGTATTATAAATTAAAAATCACTTTTCTGGTTTCACTAATGTGAAGATCATAATTTTACTTTATTTCTGCTCTCTGCTACAACACAACCTATAAGCTTTGTCCATGAGAAAGATTAGAAACTAACAGCCATGTTGGATGGGGCAACCCCAAGCCCTATTTCTGAATATGAGGTGTAAACCTGATTGTGAGAATTTGCTACATTCAGGCTTCACTTCCATGCTGACTGGACTTTTAGCTGTGGAATTCATGGCTGAAACAACTGGCTTTCTTGCTTTTTTCCTCACACAGACACAGTCGCACATACCACATACACATACATTTTTTCAAACATCTTGACTGATGAAGACTTTTGGAGTATTCAGACGTTTGCACACTCTTTTGTGCTAGTTTAATTGGCCTTAATAAAAGCATTGCCTGACTGTGCATTTTGGTCTGTCATGTCTATTATTAGTTTTTAAGAGAATTTTTGCCTCAGGTAAACCCCTTATGAAATGAAAAAAGGCAAGTAGCTTGAATTGTAGAATTTATCCCCTCCAGCTCTAAACAGACCTTTCAGTCAAAATACAACAATCCCATGACAGGATTGGTGAAAATGCAGCTTCTGTTGGCCCAGCTTGTGCATGATGGATTTGTATTTCATTTAGTCACAGGCCAATGCAAATCATAAATATATCGCAATGGATATTGTGTTGGGAGAATAGGACACTCAGCTGGCAAATTAAGTAGCAGGCTCTGGGATAAGAGGATAGCCATAGTGCCTCCATCATCACTGCTAAGAGCTGAGAGGTATTCAGAGTCATCGGTTTATAGGTCAAGGGCAATTTTTGGAAGAAGATTTGAACCAATCTCCTTCCTCCAAAGAAGCAAAATAATCAACCAACCAGTGAAAATCTGAACAGAGGTTCCAGAGAGAGGATCTTGGGAGTAATAGGGAGGAAATAGGAGCGTGGGAGTAAAAAGAGGCCTAACACATCCCAATGCAAAGCTGGTAGGATACTGGGGGACTAATATGGGCCAAAGCACTTATATTAATCCCAAGGGCCTCCACAAGCATGGATCAGGAGGCACTTGAGAGAACTTAGAATGTTTTAATTTTCCAAAGTTAAGTATGGTAAATCGCTTTTGGCTTTTATCAGTCTGATACTTGGGAAATGAGGCATAGATTCCCAGAACCCTCCCAATCCCCACCAGAAGAAGCAAAGCCAGCAGAACGGCCACAGGAGGGTCAGCCAATAGCCTTTGGAGCTTGGGCTGGAGGAGACTGTGGGGGGCCAGTGGGTGGAAAAGGGTGTGGCTGAAAGGGATGGAGTGAGACTTCCCTCACCTTCATGACATTTCTGACCTGATGTGATGATACTGTCATCAGTTCTGATTTTCCCCTGATATTTAACTGTGGATGGCACAGCATCTTACATGCCCAGAAACAGCACCCTGTCCAGTAGTAATTTCACTTTGCCCTTGATTATAGTAATGTCCAAGACAGGATCAGACACAAATTCAATTCAGCAGTTTGTAAGAGGTTTGTGTAGCTGGTTGCAAAGCATTGGATTGTTTCCCAAACTCCAAAGAAGGGTCTGTTAAGAGATGAAAGTGCCAAGCTTCACCTTTCTCTTGTTTAATAAATATAAATTTTCAAGAAATCTAGACACTTTCGCTATTTGGGGAATCTAAATCGCAGAGTCTGACAGAACATGCAGCTATTATTTAGCACAACACTGAGAAGAAACTAACTTTCAAATTCCCCTTTTGTTGTTGTTATTGTTTTGCAGAGCAACAGCGCCACCTAATGGAAACATGACCAATCTTGTCCTTCTTTCAGCAGTGAGGTGATATACCCAGCCCATCAGTCTGGTAATTACGCATAAAGAATGCTCATTTGTAGCTAGCACTGCACAAGGGAGTGATGTGACCATCGCTATATTTGTCAGCCTTTTAATTGCCCCGTGAATGCACTGCCTTGTCGGATGCTTACTGAAAATATTCAATCAAGAGAATAAAAATGCTATGTATCTTGCTATCCAATAGCAAAGGAAGGCTTTTAAAAATAATTGTATATCGCTTTCATCCCAAACTTCAAAGGGCTTTTACAATGGGGAGGAACACTATCATACAGATGTAAATCTAAGGTGTGTTTAAAGCAGAGTTTCTCAACCTTAGCAACTTTTAAGATGAGTGGACTTCAACTCTCAACCAGACATGCTGCTATGCTAGAGAATTCTGGGAGTTGAAGTCCACTCATCTTAGTTGCTAAGGTTGAGAAAAACCGATTTAACAACCTAAGAAGGACTGTGCTGGGTAGAAAGTCCTACTAACCCTGCATTCTGCTCTTATAATAGTCATCCAGATGCCTCTTGAGAGCCCAAAAAGCAGCAGAGAACTCCAATATTATCTTCACAGTCATATATTTCTCAAGAACTGAGACTGATGATCATGTCACCTTTGATAGTGGAGAAAACATATAGATACTAGGACTAGTACCCATTGATGGCTATTATCTGCTATAAATTTGTCTAATCCCCCTTTAAACCATATGTTTTAAGAAACATGGAGGATAAGGAGCTAAATAAAACATAAAAGACCAAACAATAGGTCTAAAACCATTGCTTTTCATAGTTCTATGTCATTATTAAATGCTTTTAAAATATAATGCATTTCACCTAATATTATATAGTAAGGTGCTTTACATACATTTGTACCTGAGTCCAAAGGGGCTCTTATCCTGTGAAGTGAATATGCCTTCTTTAAAGCTGTGTGCTCTCTACAGCCTCTTCTGCAGCCTACAAAATGTATGACACATGGACACATTTTTCACTAGGCAAGTCAGTTTGGAAATGACTCCTGAAATTAGAAAATCTGAGAACTTGTTAATCTAAGACACAAAGATCAAAGAAAACAGAAGATCTGGTGTAAGGCGTAAAATATTTCATGGTTTCAGTTCCCAGAAAACCCAGCTGAAAGGACAATATAGATGGATGGAACAATAATTAATAAAGCAATGATTTCCACGAGCAAGTTAAAAGAAAAAGCATTTGTAACCATTTTTCAGTAGACCAGTTGCAGCTAATAACGCCATTGGCAAGATTTCTGAATCATGGGTTTTTCTCATGAGTTAGCAAAAAAAGGCAATGTTGGCTGTTCACGATTTACAGTCTTGTCATCAATTACATTTTAAGACTAGAGTTTTGTATCATCAGTAAAGACACATTTTATTTTTATATAGATCTGTAATACACACTTAAGGAGAATGATAGTGTTGTCAAAGAACATTGGGGTGATGGAAAGGATGTGGGTAGTATAGCTCAGAAGGAGTTTAATCTGCAAAGTTTTTATGGTTCACTGCACAACGGTAACAAAACTATTTTTACCTGTAGGTGATTTTAATGTAGGTGATCTTCTTGCACTATCTTCTATAAAGATGATTCACAAATCCAAATGAATGTTAGGAAATTCTTCTCAACAGTTAGAGTAATTCAAGACTGCAACTAAGTTTAATAGTGGCTCCCCTTCTCTGTGGAGCAATTAATGTTTTACTTCACTGAAGAAAAAGACACCCCCCCCAAAAAAAAATGTTTTTCACTGGAAAAAAAAATAATTTTAAGGAGCTCTCAAACCATGTCAGCAATCATTCCATTGAAACCTATTTTAAACTCACACTGGTTTGTAGTTTGATTAACAATAAATGCTTGGCATCTAAGAATTGATACTATGGTACTATTTCACAAAGGTGGCTCTGCTTTCATTGTTGGCAGCTCCTACATTCAAAAAGGTAAGATGCTCCATGTTGACAATCATACCAAGACTGGCCACATCACCTTGCTCAAAATGCCACTGGAAGCATGTTATGCATTTAAGTGACCATGAATAAAAGGTAATCAAAGACCATCAAAGGAACTGCTTTGATAAGATTTAATTATGTTGAGTGACCAGTAGATACCAGGCACTGCTTTGTTTCATGGAGTAACCATGAAGGATAATGAATGAATTCAGCCTTTGACTAACCCCTAATTTACAAGCTTATGATCTGGTTTAAACTTGCTGTTAGGTATGTCATAACCCAAAATAAAAGTAATGCTACGCTATGAGTAAGGATTTCATTTAAACTGAGCTATCTTTTCCCTAGCTGTAACATCACTTACATGGAGGGATATTTTCATTTACGCACTGTCCATAGATAAGGGCTATGGACCAGATAAAACTAGGCTCACAGAATGAAGTGCTGTCTATGCCAATGGGGATTATGGAGCAGAAATCCAAGGTATTTGACAGGGACTAAGATTGGGAAAGACAATAGAGTCGCAGATATCTACAGATAGCCACAGTTGCAAAGAAAGTATATTACATATACAGTAATGCCACAGTACATATCCTGCCCTGAATGAAAGTACATACATCACGGGCTTCATGTTATGTCATATGACCTATGTTTTTTCATTTGCCTTCAATATGAAACACATACAATATAAGAGAATATTAGAGTAGGCACAGGTAGACCAAGTTCCTTATATTCTTCCATCTACTTTACCTAAAAAGAAGAGTATGCTTTTTTTTCTAAGCCCCCATCCAATGGCTGTAATGGCACAATGGTCAGTTCTTGCTCCCTAATATTATGTTAAAACCAGGTGTACAAAGTACTAAGAGAGGATTGCCCAGATGTTCAGATTCAAAGACTTAAGGTGAATAGACTCGTTTTCTATTGGAACCACAAGCTAAAATTGGATAAATTGCATTAATTTGATCCAAATATGAAACATAGGTTCCAGAAAAGGAGGTGTGGCTGGGTCCATCACTTCTAAGCTTCTGAAGCAAGACATGGTTATACCAGCAGGTCTGTAGGCTTCACAGGACCGGCAAACTATTAAGGTTGATTTATTGTTATTATTTTTAATAATTGCACAGTCAGCAGAGGGTTTGACATTTTTGTTCTATCTATCGAGTCCTTACCAAGGACCTGGGATAGACAGATGTGGATGTTTTACAGATATCGTCGCAGGATGGAAGCTGTTCCCAGTAAGGATACCTTTTTCAATTGACTGATGGTGAATTTGTCAATGATTATTATTATTATTATCGTCATCATTATTATTTCTTCACCTACTACTTCTTGTCTTATTTTGTTTTTAGAGTTTTTAATTTTCTTAATAATGATGATGATGATGACTTTAGGTACTTCTTGTTTTAGCTTTGTTGTATGCCATCCAGAATCGCTTGTTTCAGGAGATGGACAGCTATATACACTGGATAAATAAATAAATAAAAGTGCTAGGAAGTTAATGGGGATATATTGTGGTCCTCCCTTTCTCCTACTAAGATTCCCCTGTACCTTTAGCCCTTCCAGAAGCATATTGAATAATGCAGGCAGCTAAAACGCAGACTGTTTACAACTTGAAACATCCTCTGTACTCCTTTTAAGAATAGATTTTATATTTTGATTGCTGTATGTATACTACAGATCTTTCTCACTGACCAACAGAAATGTGTTTGCTTTTGCTTCTTTCCTTTCTATCTTTCTTTTAGAAAAACCATATTATTGGACAATAATAAAGAGTACAGGATTGCTTTGTTTTAGGTGCCCCTGAAAAGGAGTTCAACTGAAATATAATGAACTGAATAATGCCCTAATTTAGTGAGCCTTCACAGGTCTCTCTCTCTTCTGTCTCTGGAATTTTATTTTGCAAATCCCTTTAGGTTGTTGAAAGAAACAAAATAATTTTTTAGATCTCATCTGGGATATCTTGGAAACCTTCACAATGCTTACTTTTATATAGGCTAATTGACAGCAGTGGTGTGCCCCTGTGCAAGTAAACACCGCTGACTATTTTGTGAGGACAGGAATGCACATCACCCTTCCTGTCATCCTGATAAGGAAGACAATTTCTACCTGCCTTTTTTTTCTGGCCATCATGAGTAGTGCTTTCTGATTTGTGCCAACAAAAGTGGTCCTGTACAGCAGAGTTCCCCAACCTTTCGTGGTTGGCAGCCTGGAGCAAGGGGGAAGGGATGATTTTGTGTTTGTGTGGGTAAATGCATGCACACGTCTGCACACACACAAACACCCATTGTTCATGTGAGTGGGGTCATGAGCACTCACACAAGCAGGGCTGCGAATGTCCACAACGCTAGTGGTGACACAAGCGCTCACGCGTGGGACCGCAAACACCTGCAACGCTCGCGGCGATGCTCGTGCAAATGGGTCCGTGGACACCTGCAATGCTCGCGTGAGTGGGGCCACAAATGACTGCGACGCTTGCACGAATGGGACTGTGCATGCGCACTGCATGCGCAGGCATACGCGAGCACTGGCCAGTCTCTCACACAGCCCAGTGGCAAATAGGCCACGGGCCCAATAGTGGGCCATGTACCACAGGTTGGGGACCCCTGCTGTACAGTTTGCCTACAATGCTTATCTCATTTGAGACAAACCCTTCCATTTCAATTGTCTACTATGCTCTGTGGCAAGAACACCCCCTGCCCTCCAATTATTGGTCATTGTCCTCCATGATCATAAAAAAATGCTTACTGATAGAGAAGCAAACTGGTGAAAGGATGAGTCTTTTCTTTTTAAAAGTTCACCAATGGAACAGTGCAAGTGGACCTTTTTTAAAAAAACGGTGAAACGGTGAAGTTGAACAGAATTCTATCACTTTCCTGTTCTAACTCAAATGAAAAAATATAATAAAACTACAGCTTTTTCTTTCTTTCTTTCTTTTTCTTTCTTTCTTTCTTTCTTTCTCTTTCTCTCTTTCTTTCCTATGTCCACTAGTAGATATATCTGATGAGAAGGCATCAAGTCAAGCAAGAACATAGAGGAATGCATATAAAAAGATATATCAATGAAGACTAAGGAGCCCTTGTGGCACAGTGGTTAGAATGCAGCATTGCAGGCTAACTCTGCCCACAGCCAGAAGTTCTATCCTGATCGGCTCAAGGTTGACTCAGCCTTCCATCCTTCTGAGCTTGGTAAAGTGGGGACCCAGGTTGTTGGGGGCAATATGCTGACTCTGTAAACCACTTAGAGAGGGTTGTAAAGCACTAAGGAGTGGTATATAAGTCTAAGAGCTATTGCTATATATTCCCAAAAGCACCACAAAAGATAGGTGCCCAGCACAAATGGGAGAAATAAAGAGGCAGGGCCTCCACTAATCGGTAGCTGTAGAAACACATCTGGATCTTCACCATGAACAGGATGAAATCCAGTCAGTTTACACAAAGAAGTCAAAGATCTTTAGGCAGGAAAGTGGAAAAGCCCTAAAACTGGAACTCTAACATAGACAGAGAAAATGGAAATGGACACCCCAGCCACTTTGTACTGGCTGTGTACCTGCCATCCAAGCCAAACCGCCAACTAGCTACTAATATCTGCTCTGGTATTGATTTGGAAAATGGATTCCTGCTTGGATGTTAGGGTGGGACGGGGTAGACAGGATAGTAAACACAACCATGTGATTAAAGCCCCGCACCTTTTTACATGCAACACACATAAAATGGGAGGGCGCTTTGATCACGATTGGGGACACCATCTTGACTTTTTAGATACATTCACCCTTGCAGACACCCCTGCCCTGTGGTATACAATAGAAACTATTAAGGCAGCTGGGGGATGGGGGGGAAAAGAAAACCAAGTGTTCTTCATTTCTATCCAAAGGAAATTGGAGCTCAAAGGGAAAACGGCTCTTGCTCACTTCTCTCATGCTGATAACCTCAATATTTACTGGGGCAACAACTCCTGGAACTTCTACGTGGCACTGTTGTATTCAAGGGGTTGTAGTCCCAACACAACGGTAGCATCGGAGAAGACTGTCAAGGGTGGTAAGGAGTGCTAGGATCCCTGCTCAGAGCTCTGTCAGAGAAGTTGCCCAGAAAACCCACCAAATATAAATTAATCCAATGTGTAATATTTCACTCCCCAACTGAAAGGCTTATATCTGACTCTTTGCAGACAAAGGAGTAACTTGTAGGCAGCTTTAAAACAGTAGTACTCATGACCATTTTTGCTTCACCCAGGCCTTTGATGAGGGAGAGGAAGACCTCTTGATTCATTGCACTTGCATCTTTTATCTTTATGTTTTATTGATTTTATTGTAATTTTCTATTTGATTTTGTAAGCCACCCATAGTCATTGAGAGTTGGGTGACACATAAATTTAATGGATGATGATGATTAAAGTGATTTACAGGTATATGCTCTCTATAGGTGCTGTATGGTACACTGCAGTTTCTGTTTTTGCCCACTAGGTGTCTCTTGTGCCTCAAAAAAGTCGAGCTATTTTCCCTTTGCAGTCCAAAAAGAAAAAAGAAATGATAAGAAATTGTTGACATTTTTATACTGGCAAATTTTATGGGGGTTTTTAACAGCTCTCACCCTGTCTGGAGTGCATTCTTCCTGAACAGAATAAATATTCTGCTTATTTTTCAAAAAGGGGAAAGTACTTCTCAACAAGTGCAAATTATTTTGACAGGGAAGTATTCTGACAGTTCTTTTAAATATTAGTGAAAGAAAATCACTTTTGTGCATATTTAGTGTTTCATCTTATAAAGGATGTAAACTTCCCTTTAAAATATTTTTTTCCAACTTAGTTGCATATTCTGGAATGCAAAATAAACAGTAACATTACTTCATTCCCTCATTGCCAAAGCCCTAACTTTGAAGCAGTTCCCAAATCAGTAAGGTATACAACTTTAGGACAGTCATAAAAAATGACTGCAGTTTACCGCGTGATTATCATTCAAAAGGAATTCACTTTGCACCATAAATGCATGGACAGCTAACGATAATGTAAAGAGAATGAGTCTGAAGTTCAACTTATCCCAACGTTCAACTTCTAACAACAACAAAGCCGAATGCTTACCTATTTTAAGACCTCAGTCCTCTTGTTAGTCTACATATAAGGCTGGAGACATCGTTTATTTACCACAGCTAATACGCATTTATAGACCTATCTTAACTTTATTTGCCATTTCTGAAAAAAATAAGCAGTGTTTAAGCTATGGTTGAATTTTTGGATCAAATGAAGCCATATTTTGCTGAATCCTGGTTTACTCAGTAAGCCACAGCCATAAGATTATAGTGGCCGAGTTTATACAAAATTCCAAAACAACATTCCAGAACAAACCCAAAGAAATCACATTAAGAGGTTAGCAAGATCTGTGAACTCAGTCCATAGTACTCTGTGAATGTCATCTGACTTTCTGTGTGTCTGCAAAGCCTGATGAAAAATTCTGAAGAAAAAAAAATCCAGAACCTTTGTTATATTTGGGTTGTTTCTACAATGCAGAAGAATTTGGAACTGTTTTTTTCCTCATGGACTAATAAAACCATCTTGCTTTTTATAAATGATAAGGACATCATCATCTTTCTTTTCTGGGGCGGATGGATATCTCAACACCTACATTATGAACATTCAAGTTGGGTGAAAACAAGAGAAATGGCAAGATTAAATTAGCTTTCATCTGTCTTCAGAGCCATCTGTCAGCTGGTGAAAATCTGTGGAGATGTGTCATTACAGAATTAGTTGAGTATCTGGCTATACAATGCAATTCTGAGTCCCAAAATTACCTACTAAGGAGACATAAAGGTTATTTTACTGATTCTTATGAAAAGTACACTTAGAAATCTGTCAAAACACATACAGGCAGGGGACATTAATGCAATTTGCTGAAGGAAAAATACCTTCTGTTTAATGGTGGGCTCACCAGTGTTATTTTTCCAGTGACCTCATCAGCTGCTAAGCTGGCAAAAATGCAGCAGGCAAAGCATTTTGAACATTTTAAGGAAAGCTATTTCTGATGAATTTTTGGCTGATCAGGGAGGATTTTTTTAAAAAGGCACTCTGGAGAGCTAGAAAAAGGAATGTCAGAAGCTATATTTAATAGACAAAATCAAAATATAACTCAAGAAAGAAACTGATCCATTCATGCAGATATCTTCAGGAGAGGTCAAAGTTGAGGCAAATTGGCCCCAACCCTTCCTGACTTTTGGAAAAATGTTAAAACCGAATTATTTGAGAGGATATTCTCTTATATTTATATTTGATGCCATCTTTTTTCATGTCCACCCCCTCCCATTCTCTTTCTCTCTCTGTGTATGTGTGTATACAGACACAAACATACACACCCATACATACAGAGTGGGTTTTGTCTCATTGACATTTTTTTTTTTGCAGGAATTGGGGTTAAGATTGCTTTTAATTTGACTGTGGACATTTTAATTCCTGTTTGATATAAATAACAAAAGTCATTAAATTGCAGTGGGGTAGAAGCCCGCTGAATGAAATGAAATGAATAAATAAGGAAAGCATCATTGCATGTACAAAAGGGATGGTGCAATGCTGCTTTCATTCTTTTGATGACAGTACTAGTTCCTGAGTTCATCCCAGTTTGAATCTCTGTCCTCACCTGACTCCTTTCCTACTTGTGTTGAAAAGTCTTCCGAGGCAGTTCTCTGCCCAGGTAAATGGCAACACCCAATCTGGGCCATCTGAAGAAGCTAAATAGAGTTCAATCTGGTTAACCTTTGGTTGGGAGACGCCCAGGAAATTCTACCTACACTTATTAATTAGTCAGGGAAGTCAAAAAGACATCCTAGAAGAGAATGACAAGCATTGTGATGTGGTTGCCAAGAAAACAAGATGAACGTGTCAATATAGCCACCAGGAGTTGAGCTCATCTCAAAGATTTTATTTTCAATACTCCAGTATTTGAGGGGCTGCCACAAAGAAGAGGGGGTCAAATTATTCTCCAAAGCACCAGAGGGCAGGACAAGAAACAATGGTTGGAAACTGACCAAAGAGAGAAGCAACCTGGAATTAAGGAGAAAGTTCCTAACAGTGAGGACAATTAACCAGTGGAACACCTTGCCTTCAGACATCATGGGCGTGCCATCACTGGAGATTTTTAAGAAGAGACTAGACAGTCACTTGTCTGAAATGGTATAGGTTCGCCTGCTTGAGCAGGGGGTTGGACTAGAAGACCTCCAAGGCTATGCTATGCTATGCTATGCTATGCTATGCTATGCTATGCTATGCTATTCTATTCTATTCTATTCTGATTCGATTCGATTCCAAGGGACTTGCCAAGGAAGCCTAGAGTTGCTATCTAGCTGAGGAAAAGAGGATAATCTTTCTTAGGGCCTCTTAGTGATTTCCCACTGACTACTTTTAGAACCAAAACAGTACAGCTATGGGGTATTTAAGGATTCTTTTTTTAAAAAAGCTATAAAGTGCTTTATCTTGGGGATGCTCACGATTTTTTAATTGAAAGAACCCCAGCCTGTTGTTTATTGTGCAAATAAGGGAGAAAACATTATCTCTGATCAATAAATGAGTATGTTTAAGATTTCAGCTGGGGAAAATAAGGAACTAAGGAGAAAGTTCCTGACAGTTAGGACAATTAATCAGTGGGACAACCTGCCTCCAGAAGCTATGAATGCTCCAACAATGGAAGTTTTTAAGAAGAGACTGGATAGCCATTTGTCTGAAATGGTATAGGGTTTCCTGCCTGAGCAGGGAGTTGGACTAGATGACCTCCAATGTACCTTCCAACTCTATTATTATTATTGTTGTTGTTGTTGTCGTCATCATCATCATCAAATGATACGGCAGGAAGTTTTAACCTGTTCCCAAACTCTTCCCCCAAAAATGACAGTTGTCTGCATAGCAGATTTAAACAAAAACAAAAAAAAGTCAGAAATCAAGTCCCAGATGTCTTGCATAATATTAGGTTTGGCTATTTAATAACTAGTTTTCACAAGCTCAAAACTTGTAAATGAAGTGGACTGGACCAGGGCTTTTCAACCTTTTTACCGATTGTACCACTTTTAGGATATGACAATATTCGAGTACCACCTAGCAAGGTGTCAAAAACCTGATGACCCAAAAAAAAAAACCCGTTCAAAGTTGCAATTGCACTGAAATGACTTATGACCATTTTTCACACTTATGACCATTGCAGCATGCCCAGGGTCATGTGATTTATATTTGGATGCTTGGCAACTGATTCATATTTATGATGGTCACAGTGTCCCAGGGTCATGTGATCCCCTTTTGCAACCTTTTGACAAGCAAAGACAATGGCAGGGCTGCTGGTGGCCAAGTGCTAAGGCGGGACCTCCCTCCCTCCCTCCTTCCCTGACTCCCTCTTTCTCATGCCCATCTCCTTCTGAAGGAAGAATTTGAACACGCCCCCCCCCCATTTTCTCTCTTCCATATATTCATCAAACAAGGAAAAGCCTCCAGACAGAAAAGACAAACTGCTGAGTGAACTAGCTTAAAAGGGCACATTTCCCTTTAAGAATTAGCTACTGGCTAGAAAGGAAAGTTAAGGAGGGCAATAAAGAAGAAGAAAAATGTAATAAATATTGGCTGCCGACTAAGGTAGCCTCCCCAAATGGCTCCATTCATAAGTAAAGGAATGCTACAGGCAAAATCCATTCAAGAGAAAAATACTTCAAAATCCCTTGCAGCAAAACTTACAGCTAATAATAGCAGAGCAATAGAAGCTAACACGAGACATCAGCCATCAGCCAAATAGAAATTGCCAAACACTCCTTAAGAACACAAAGCCCACATTGCACAAATCCCAGAACTTCAAAGTCACAAAAGCACATAAGAATCCTTCTACTCTCCATCTCCCTCACTCCCTCCCTTCCCTCCAGCTATTGCTGCCTTTTTCCATTCCTCTTCATCCCCCACTGCATTTCTTACCTGTTTGCTGCTGCCAGCACAGGTGGCTGCCACAGCAGTTGTAGATCGGCTCATGGCCGGCCTGCTTGATCTCCTCTCCTCTCCCCCCACCCTCCCCCTTCTTCTTCTTTCCCTTTGGTGCAGCTAGAGCTGATTCCGCCTCCTCCCAAGGCTGCTGCTTTTTTTCTCTCTCCCTCTCCGGCCCAAATTGCCTCCTTTTATAGCCTCTCCTGTCTCCACCCCCCTCCTCCTCTTCTCATGGGGGAGGGTGAGCCAGAAGTGAGCCTGAGCCCTTTGTCTCGCCCCAGCCACTCTGCAGCTCCAGAGGACTCTCTCACAGTAAGTCCTTGCCTGCGCTGGCTCTCTCTCTCCCCCACTACACTTGGCTAGGCAGGGCTGCGTACCACCTGCCATTTGTTAATGTACCACAAGTGGTACGCATACCACCGGTTGAAAAGCCCTGCCCTAGACCATGGGTGTCAAAGTCGCCACGTCACGTGACGTGTCGCGATACATCGCAACTCTTTTTGCATTGCTGGCAATGGGGTGGGCGCGGCTTCGATATGATGAAACCGGCCCATGGGCCGGCAGTTTGACACCCCTGCCCTAGACCTCCCTCTTTCTACTGATGAGATCAAGAAAGCAATCTTGCAGATGAACTCAAAGCAATAGGGTAGGATGGCATTCCTGCTGAGATCTACACAGCACTAAACCCAGGCATTCTAAGATATCTTGACTCACAGAGTAGATGCATGATGACTTCTGCAATGCCCTCTTCATAGCTGTATATAAAAATAAGGGAAGCAAATCAGACTGTGGAAACTACAGGGGTATCTCACTGCTGTCCATTGGAGGCAAGAATTTTGCCTGCATTCTCCTAGAACAGACTTGTCAGTCTTGGAAAGAAACTTCCCAGAGGCACAATGTGGATTTCAGCCAGAACAGAATACAGTAGACGTGATTTGCCAGAAGACAAGTCCAGGAAAAGTGCAACAAGTAGAACAAACCTCTTTACTCTGTCTTCATTGACCTGACAAAGGCATTTGATACCATAAACAGGGAGGCTCTCTGGGCTATTCTGAGACATTACAGATGCCCAAGGAAATTCATGTAGTTGATTCAGCTATTCCATAATAGAATGACAGGACAGGTTCTTTACAATGGGAATACATTAGCTGCATGTGCCATTTCCAATGGAGTGAAGTAGGATTGTGTGTGCTCGGCCCCATCCTGTTCAATATGTTCTTTGCTTGCAGTTGTCACATGTGGTCCAGGGTCTGAAGGAGAAGTGTATGTCAAGTACCAATTGGATGACTGTCTCTTTGATCTTTGCTGCTTGAATGCATGAAGTGCCTCCATCCAGTCATTCAAGAAACTCTTATTGCTGATGACTGTGCACTCCTGGCACACAAAAACAGTGCCTACAGTTGATGTTGAACAAATTTTCAGATGCTGCTATGCTCTTCCACCTAACAGCCTGAACAAAATTAAAGTACTTTATCAGCCCATACCAAATATAGAACCAAAATTCTCTGTGGAAGACACCCAGCTAACAATTGTAAACAGCTTAAAATACTTGGAAAGCATCATCTTAAGCAATGGGTATTTTGACAATAACTTAAGGATCAGCAAAACACCAGCCATGTTCTGGGGAAGCTGCATACTAGAATACTCAATCAACACAATGTGTGTCTTTACAAAACTGAAAGTTTACAGAGCTGTGGTTATCTTATATCTCCTATATGGATGTGACTCTGCACTAACAACACATCAACAAATCCATGCAGCTCCCACCTTGTTGGCATTCTGTAAAATTTGAAAACTTGGTTGTTCTCCCAGGCCTTGAGATGATATGGATGGGGTTTTTGGTTATATTAGTTACGTATTTTTGTTTTCTGTCTGTACAGTATATTTCACTGAGATTCCATCTTGGTTTTGCTCTGCATGTTTTATTTTATTATTTGTAAATCACCACAGTCAGCTGAAGTTGGACAGTATTCAAATTGAATTAATAAATAACCATGCCCATCCTGTTTAACTCTTCCCCCCCTTTTTTTGCAATCAGCCACGGTTAGCTAGATATCATCTGCATTGGAAGGGGCAAACAACTATACTGGGAATCAGTATATTTGTGGCATATTCTTGAGGTAGTATTTATTTTACAACAATAATCTTTCCTCATAAGATCACTGGAATTCTTAACAATGTCTTTAAATCAATATTGAGATAAAACTGTTTAAAATATTTATATCTACAATACACTTTTCTTGGAATAATTATTTCAAGATAACAAACAGAAGTAAAGCTGAAGTAAATGAAACCCTAATTTGTATGGATTTCCATAGATACATTAGAGTGTATAGGAAGTGTATGCAACTTACTCTAATTAATTGGGAACCTGATATGTCATCAAACTGTTGTATGAATAATATTTGGCATAAATGTTCATAATTATGAATAGGACATAAAATATCAATTCCAGCAGTTTTTATGCTTTGCCTGGCCTTCAGTTATCTGACAAGACAGGATGGTGGTTCTGACATCAAATTAAAGAAGATATCCTTGATAAATTCTACAAGACATCTTGATAGGTGAAAAATAATAATTTCTGAAATACACCTCACTGAAGGATTAGAACACCACATTTTAATCCAATCAATTTTTAAAAGACTAAATTTGCTTTCAAAAATTTGAAATGCATCATATCAAAGACTAATGAGGCCATCACTGCCAATTCCAATGTATCTGAATATGTAGCATAAATGTCAGTAATCTAATATTATACAATGCTTGTCATATTTTTATCAACTCAGACTTCGCAAGATGAACAGTCAAAAGTAATATATGTACCAGAGTCACTGTCAAAATTTTGCTATCAACGTTTAACAAGGTTAAATGGTTTTCAATGGTTAGCTTGCACTATCAGCAGAATCTTTACCAGCTTTCAAAATTAAGTTACATGACCCTCATTAAAGGAAGTTGGAAAAATGTTATTCAGAAAAGTACCATTATAAACCTCAAACATTATAAGAGCAAATCAATATGTGTCCTATCCCACTTAATAGGATATCCATCAGGACAGGAACTTTTCCTGCTTTCGTAGATTCAATAGTATCTGTTATTTCCTGAGGAAATAAAGAAGCAGCTAAATAAACTGCTTGGTCATATGTAATCTTTGGAAGATGTAGATAACTTAAAATGAATAATTTCTTCCTCAGTAACTTCTGATTCAATATTATAATGTTGAGGTTAAAAATAAATATTAAAAGTTATTTAGATATATTAGATCATAGTTTTGTATACTTTGCCCCAAGAAACTTTAATAAAAGAAGTGATAATATTTTGCTGTTAATTTCAAATGAGAGGCTCATAATTTCACAGCTCTTTTCTCCCTGATTCCAAAATGTTTGTGATTTATGTCATTAATTGAACATTCTGTATCAAATGCATAAGGGAACTGTGTTCTAATTTTACAGAGATAAAACCTTTAGATATTTCCATGCCTTGCAAATGTATTCAAAATTTCCTTAACTTTATATTTTTCTAATTTTCCTGATTTATAAGATTACATAAGTAATCATACGACCACAAACCTTAAAAATATTCCAAATAACTATTACGTTCATGAGTGTTTATTTTTATAAAACCCTTCTTCAAAATGCTGTAAGTATTCATTCTTGTGAAAGAGTCAAGTCTGTTATGTAAGCAACCACAAACTTTCCCATAATCAATGAAGAGAAGGGGCGTTGTCTTACCTGAACGCCTTTTCTCAGCATGACGATGGAGAATCCACCAATGGGTTTAGACTATCTTCCTGCCCAATAAGACTAAGTCTGTCAGAGTTAATACGCCTCCTGCTGGGCTGATGCTCCCCAGACACGACGAAGGCGAAGCTGCTGACGACAGTATGATGTGTTGACTCTCTTGTGCCCCTGACACAGGGCCTGGTAGGCCTAGATGGGGACGGGCGTGGATTCTCCATCGTCATGCTGAGAAAAGGCGTTCAGGTAAGACAACGCCCCTTCTCCAGCATGAGATGGAGAATCCACCAATGGGACATACCAAAGCAGTCCTGTCCCTATGGGAGGGAATCGGCCAGGACCTGTGTCCCACTGGATGACGCCACCTGCTGGAGCACCCTCCGGCCAAAGGATGCGTCTGCCGAGGCGAATTTGTCCAGCCTGTAATGCCTCACAAACGGGGTAGGCGAGGACCAGGTCGCCGCCCTGCAAATGTCCCCAATGGGTGCTTGCGTTGCCCATGCCGCCGATGTAGAGGCACTGCGGGTAGAATGAGCGGTGATGCGCCCTGGCAATGACAGAGACTGGGACTGATACGCTCTGGTAATGCAAGCCCTGATCCACCTGCCTATTGTAGAGGATGAGACCTTCCCTCCCATGGAAGAAGGCTGGAACGAGACAAAGAGCGCTTCTGATTTGCGGAAGGCTGAAGTCCTTTTGATATAGTGGCTCAACGCCCTTCTAACGTCCAATGTGTGCCACTGACGTTCTAGGCCGTGAGACGGCCGGGGACAAAAGTCTGGTAGGACCACCTCCTGTGACCTATGGAACAAGGAGTTCACCTTTGGAACAAAGGTCGGATCCAGTCGAAGGACCACCCTATCACTGTGAAAGACGCATAGGTCCTCTCTGACCGAGAGGGCCGCTAGTTCAGAGATGCGTCTGGCCGATGTGACCGCAACGAGAAAGGCCACCTTCATTGACAAGAACTGTAGAGAGCTGTTTTTAATGGGCTCGAACGGTGACGAAGTGAGGGATTGCAAGACCCGTGGGAGGTCCCAAGAGGGATACCGATGAACCACGGGCGGCCTGGTGTTAATTGCGCCCTTGATAAATGACCTCACCAGGGGGTGCTGAGCCAAGGGCGTCAACGTGTCACACGTGAGCATTGTGGATAACGCCGCCAGTTGCCGGCGGATGGTATTGGGCGATAGGCCCTTGTTGAGTCCCTCGAGCAAATACTCCAGGATACTCGATATCGTGATCGCCGATAGGTCAAGGTGATTCCTTGAACACCAAGCACAGAAGTTTTTCCACGAGGAGTCGTAAATTCTGTTAGTGGAGGGGCGTCTGGAGGCCTGAATCATGGCAATTACGCCCGCAGAACACGACTCTCGGGCTAGGTACTGCCTTTCAAATGCCAGACGGCTAATTGGAGGCGCTGTGGGTCCGGGTGCCGTAGAGCCCCCTGGCTGAGAGCTACCTGTCCTGGAGGGATCTGCCACTGTGGGGAGATGGAAAGATCCACTAGGTCGGCAAACCACGGTCGCCGTGGCCAATGTGGCGCCACCACTATTACCTCCGCCCGCTCCAGTAGTACCTTCCTGATTAGGGCCGGGAGCAGGGGGAGAGGGGGAAAGGCATACAATAGCCCCTGGGGCCATGGGGTGCGGAGCGCGTCCGTCCGCTCCGCCCCTGGAGACTGGAACCTGGAGAAGAACCTCGGGAGCTGCGTATTCGCCGGTGAGGCGAACAAGTCCAACACCGGGAGTCCGAACCTCTCCGAGATTTCTCCAAACAGGTCGGGATGCAGGCGCCACTCTGAGTGGTCCACTGTCGCCCGGCTCAGTGAGTCCGCCTGTTGGTTTGCTGCCCCCGATATGTGCTCCGCCCTGAGGGAGGAGAGATTGGTCTCTGCCCAAGTACCGAGTGACTGAGCCTCGGCCATAAGGCTCTTGGATCGGGTGCCCCCCTGTCTGTTGACATGGGCCTTTGCTGCCACATTGTCTGTGAGCACTAGGACATGTTGTCCCGCCACCTTGTCGCTGAAGCGTAACAGCGCCAGATGTATGGCCCTGAGCTCCAGCCAATTGATGTTGTGGCTGAGATCTGCCTGTGCCCATCGTCCCTGTGCTAGGTGAGAGCCTAGGTGCGCTCCCCAACCGAACAGACTGGCATCTGTAGTTAGGATGAGCCTGTCCGGTTCCTTGAATAAGGATCCCCTGGTTATAGCTGGGGATATCCACCACCGGAAGGAGTCCAAAATTTGGGAAGTAACCCTGACCCTCAGATTGGATGCACTGGTGCCCTGCCTCTGGTAGGGTAGCAAGAACCATTGGAGGGTTCTGAAGTGTAGCCTGGACCAAGGTACTATCCCCATGCAAGAGACCATCTTGCCCAGTAGTTGGGAAAGTAAGGCCAATGTGACTGTCCGCCCCCTTCGTACCCGTCTGATCAGGGAACAAATACTGTCCCGGCGTTCCGGGGACAGGTAGACCATGCAGAGCTCGGTGTCTATAGTCGCTCCCAGGTGAAGGATGCGATGCGAGGGCTCTGTTAGGCTCTTCTGGAAGTTGACTGAAAAGCCGTGGGTCTGAAGGGTTCGGACAGTTAAGGTTATGTCTGATCGGGCCTGCTGAAGGGAGGAGGACAGTATGAGAATATCGTCCAGGTAGCATTGAACCCGGATTGGGATCAATCTCAAGTGGGCGACCAGTGCAGCCAGGATCTTTGTGAAGACCCTCGGGGCGGACGATAGTCCGAATGGTAGGGCCCTGAACTGGTAGTGGTGGGACCCGGAACAGAACCTGAGGAATCTCCGATGGTCGGGAAAGATGGGGACATGGAGATACGCCTCTGTGAGGTCGATGGAAGCGAGGTAATCGTGCCTTCTGATGCTGGTCAGAATGGACCTTAGAGTCTGCATCTTGAATCTTTTGTAGACAAGATGCGAGTTTAGTCCTTTCAGATCGAGGATTGCTCTCCATCCCCCCGAAGGCTTTGGGACCACGAAGAGGATGGAATAGAATCCCCGATGTGTCTGGCCAGCCGGCACCGGCTCGATGGCCCTGATTACCAGCAAATGGTGGATGGCCTCGGTCAGAAGCTCCAACTTGGCTGGCTTTCTTGGCATGGGACAAGAGATGAAGCGGTCCCGTGGCCGGGACTGGAACTCTAGGACAAGGCCCCGCCTGATGGTGTTGAGCACCCAGGTGTCCGTGATGGTGGCTTCCCATTCCTGCGCAAATGCGGAAAGTCTGCCCCCAATGGGGAGGTCCGCCCTCAAGTCATTTGTTTCTTCGAAAGGGACGGCCTCCCGCGCCTCGAAAGGGCCGCTTGTTGTGGAACTGCTGTCTAGGTCTGGGAGCTGGACGGTCCGGCTGTCGTCCAGGTCTGGGGAAAAAGGGGCGAGACGAAGGAGACCACTCTGTCCCCGAGCCCTGGCGGAAAGATGGCCTCCGCGGGTATGGAGCGGATCGTCTGTCCGGCTTTCTGCCGAGGTGGGACAACACCTTGCGCTTGTCCCTACCTTCAACGAGGTAAGGATCTAGTGCCTCTCCAAAGAGGTGTCCGTCCCTGTAGGGAGCGGATGCCAGGCGCCACTTGGACCTTAGATCCGCTCGCCATTGTCTCAGCCACAGAAGTCTGCGTGCCGCAATGTTGGCGGCTATGGACCTTGATGAGAACCTGGCGGCATGAAGTGAAGTGTCCGCCATGTACTCGGCCGCGGCTATCAACTTACCCAGATTCTGGTGTGCACGAACCTGGTCCGGGGGGGTCATGGCCTGGAGCTCCCTAAGCCAGAGGATGGATGTCCTGGCGAAAAAGGAGGTGGATGTGGACGCCTTCACTGACCATGCCGATGCTAGGTGAGACCTACGCAAGGAGAATTCAGATTTCTTATCCTCCGCCCTCAAGGCCTCAGCCATATCACCTGGCACGGTGGAGGAGGAAAGAATGGGAGTTAGAGATGCGTCCACCTTTGGGACCTCCAGGAGGTCCGACAGGACCGGGGCAACAGTACACAGTTTCCGCTCTGCTCCCCCTGGTGCTGGGAGAGTGCCTGGATTCCCCCATTGTTTGCGGATGGTGTCTAGAAAAAATGGGGGGCAAGGGATGTGCCTCTCCGTAACCGTAGGTTCGGAGAAGAGCGGCTTTGGGTCTTGGCTCGTGGAGGGAGACGGCTGTGCCTCCTGCTCTGGGCTAATGTTAGCCGATGTGGTGGCCTTGAGCAGGAGCGATTTAAACAGACTCAGGTCAAAAAGGCCAACGAAAGGAGAGGGGTCTGGTGCCGACTCCTCGTCTTCCGACAATTGGAAGCCCGCCGACCCATATTCCTCGGGGCCTGAGTCCCGATCTTGGGGGGAGTAGTCGGAATAAACCGACTCCGGATACTCCGGCATTGCCTCCTGTGATTGCAGTGGAACAGTGGCCCCCGGTCTAGGGTTCTGCAAGGAGGAGGCGGCCATGCCCTGGGCATATGCCTGGGCGAGTAACGCCTGGAGCTGTTCGGGCCCCACCCCTTGTGGCTCAGGGGGACGGAGGCCCGCCGCTGTGGGCGTGAATGTGGCCTCAGGAGCCAAGTGAACCCTTGCAGGGGGGGGCAATACCTGTGGGCTTAACCCACGGTCTGTAAACAGAGCCGTGCCCTGTATTGGTAGGCCCTGCGGAGACCAGGCCTGCTGAGCTGCTGGAGCAGGTGGGCCAAACAGCGGGATAGCAAGTGAGCTCTCCTGAGGGGCCAGGGGTACCTGTTCCCCCTGATTTAGCTGCTGAGCTCTGGAGAACTGCTTCTCAAGTGCAGTATGTCTCCTGCTAGCCTCCTTTTCAGCAGCCTTAGAGGTCCGCTTAGCAGAGATGGCCTTGGCCCTGATCTTTCCCGCTGCCTCCTGCTTGGAGGACCTGCGTTTGTTTGAAGCGGGAGTGCCGGGTGCGCCCTGCGCAGACTGAGTAACTGCGTTGTCAGCCATTATAGCCTGTGGCCAGTGGCCTTGGTGTATCAGGAGCAGGAGCCGAGCACCAGGTTAATGGTGCAACAGAGGCTGACGTGCCGTCAAGGCTCCGGGGCTGTGATCACCTAAGCGCCCTTACGCCCCCGTTCAAGGCTCCAAGCGGCTGACAATGCCTTCCAAGGCGCTGTGGCGCGCGGCTGGGCGTCTTTCAAGATATCTCTCAGTAGCGGTTGAACCGCAATCGGCGAGTGCCGGCACGCACTTTGGCCGATCAGTGGCGGCTATCACCTCAGTGATCTGTGCCTGCACACTCCTCTCCTTATGGTGGCGGCTGTCACCAGAGTGAACTGTGCCTGCACACGAAGCCTAGGTGGTGGCGGCGGTGCCAAGAGGCGTGCCAGCTCACGCTAATAGTGTCTGCCTGACTGAGGCTAGGGCTTGGGATGCCCTGGGAAGGCGGATGCCGACCAGAATCTGGGTTAGCCGTGCCAGTGGAGGCCTTAATTAACTGGGCTGTAATGGCCGCCCTGTCCAGACACCAAATGGCTGTAGATTGACTGTGGCTGAGACAGTGTAGTGGCTTGCCTGACGTGAGGGTCTAACCAGATTTTGGACCCAAGTCTCAATAGCAGTTCTATTATTTTTGCAGGCTTTTTGGCCTGTCTGTGGCCCTGAATCAAGGCAGACAGTTACTGGGCCTTCCCTGTGAGGCCGATGCGTCTCAAAATGGCGGCCGCTGTTTGCGCGCCAAAACTCCAGTCCGTTAGAGCTGTCAGATCGTGGCTCTGGACTGTGTGCAGGAGAGGTGCAAGAAACAGCTTTTTTCCTGGCCCGGCTGAGGCTCCCAGGGCCTTGTGCCCTTCCAATGCTCGGGCTGAGGATTCGTAAGAGCGTGGCTCCAAGCCGACGCTCAGCTGTTTGGCGGCCGCGGCGAATCTGCCCGCCGCCGGCTGCTTCCAGGCAGCGAGAAATTAAGTCTCTGCCCTCCGGCCGGGGCGATAAGCAGCTGCTCCGCGGCAGCGCTGGGATCCGGGAGACAACGAGCGGGCTGCGCGAGCCTAGGCTGTGCCCTTCTGCTCCCCCCTGCAGCCTCCGCTCAAATTTGAATCTTCTCCCTTCGGCGGGCGCGCCGATCGGCCCGCGAGCAGGCCCGGAGGCCGCCGCTCAGCTGTTCAGCGGGAGAGAGAAGGAAAGCCCGACGCTCAGCTGTTTTATCGGCGATTTACGGGCTGAGAGTATTTTTGCTTGTTTTGGGATGTTAGGAGGAGAATTCACCAATGGATATGATACAACCTGCCTTCAGAGTCAACACGCGTCCTGTTTGGGCTGAAGACTAAGTCGTGTCTGGGGAGCATCAGCCCAGCAGGAGGCGTATTAACTCTGACAGACTTAGTCTTATTGGGCAGGAAGATAGTCTAAACCCATTGGTGGATTCTCCATCTCATGCTGGAGAATAGCCTCCTCATCAGTTCATCAGAAGGCTGTTAGAAAGAGAATCTGTGCCTTAATTGTACATTAAGGGTGTTTTTGTTCTGAACTGAAGACATTCAGTTGTTGAAATTCTTATAATGGCAATCCTTCCATTTCAATAAATCTTATTCAAGAGAACTCTATGAGACTCATGCTTGGAAAAGAATCATTTCCAATTTGGATGGCTGCTAATCTGTTTATAAAATATAAATCTATTAGGAATAATGTATTTAAGAACTATCTTGGGGGAAATGACTTTGTTTATTGTTATTGATGGAATAACTGCAACATCATTAAATTCTGCAGTATAATCTATATTACAATAGAAGAGAATATAGGCAGCCCTAGGCTGAACCGTGGAGTCCTTGTTGCTCTCTGAGATTGGTTGTTCGCTTGCAGATATTTTGTTACTAGACTAGATAACAATTTTAAGGCACCAAGGACTTTACAGTCTATATTACAGTTTTCTTATCTGAATAATTAAGGAGTGAGATACTAAGAAAAAAATAAGTTGGGAACATGCCTGATGTGAAACTGAAAAAAGTACATCCTTGTTGTCTCCATATAGCTACTAAATTAAATTCCATCTTCTACATAAAAAGAATTTTCTCATGTGGAAAATACTTCCTGTAAATATGTAATAGGCTTGAGTTTTAAAAACACTGAACACTTGAAAACATGCCAAAAGTATGTGATACCAGCATCCTTTTTGTGGCACTCAGAACAAGAAAAATATTGCTTCTGATGTATACATGTCTCTGTGTAGTGTTTGTATTCATATTTGCACTGCAAACATGAACAAATAACAGCAGATTCACAAATCAATCCATTATAAGCCTCTGAAAAACATACAATAGCATTTTAAATGTACAACCTCATTGGAATTAGGCTGTAATGTCTTCCAAATTGTACAATGGAAACAACAACATTGTCTTCTATCTAATGAACTTGTCTTTGCCATTTTGAACGAATTATGTACAAAGTTTGAGATTCGGAAACAGGCATACAATATTTATCATCTCACAATATGTACTTTTGAAAACTGCGACATAATATATTTTCCTATATGAACAATTTTAGATTATTAATGGAATTACTATGAAATCACTGTGGCAGTTACAAGATGTTTTTGATTTACATGTTGTCCAGTGCCAATGGGGGTACTTAATTTCAAACACTATCCGATTACCAGCTCAATTACTTAAGTACTCATTTCAAGGATATATGATACGCCTTCTGTCAGAAATGGCTAGGCCTAATTGTTATTGTCTGGTTTCATTAATTGGTTTTATTCTTATTTTAATCAGCTGCTTTTCATTATGGCTAGTGGTTGAAAGAAACAGAACTAAACTGACAAATATGAATATAATGATATTTGCTTTGATTTAGGAGCTTGGTATACATTCCCTTCCTCTATACAGTGTTATTCAAGCCTGAAGAAGCACCATATTCCCATGAATTTGAATTTCACCAGATTTTTTTTTTTTACAAAAACTTTATTCACTTTCATTTGAAATCAGAGGAAATCTTTTTCATTGTGCTCGCCGAATGTTGCCATATTACATTAATTACTTCTCAGAAGAGCTTTTTGCATCACTACAGGCATGTAGTTGCTCATCAGAAACCAAGGACAAATGGCTAGAAACTGCTCTGCTTTGCTATAAAATACCAGAGATAAAATACCAGAGATAAGCAGGTTCACTCTTAAAATTCAGACCCAGAACTGGAGCAGATTGGTGAAGAATCAAATGACCAACCATCATCATGCTGGGTCTGAGGAAAGAGATGCAGGTATCTAATTTGGTTGGGAAACATAAACTAAACCAAATATGGGATTAATAGACAGTGACTGGCTAACTATATTAAGCTTAGTACTGTATTTTTCAGACTTTTATTGGCAGCTCTGTTATCCTTAAGATACAAGAAAACATAAAAGCATCTTTGGGACAACCATGACCTGAAGGATGATTGAGAATTTCCATAGACAGTTATCCTCAAGACTTTTTCCATTTTTTCAAGACCCTCACAATAAAGTCCCACCCCCCAAAACCACAATCAGTCCACACATCTGGATTCCCCTTTTTAGGGCAAAGGACTGCAACTCCAAATTGCCAGAGTTGAGCTGGTTAGGAGGGGTGAATGAGTGCAGAGAAAAATCATACTTTCAGTTTCTTATAATTGTAAGATGAAAGCTGTGGGGATGGTTCATTTCCTTGTGATACATTGAGAATAAAGATTAAAACTCATTTTTGAGTTTAATGCGCAGTAAGTTTTTAAATGTAGATTACATAAAAATAAATATGGAAAAAGAATATACTCTTTCCCCAAAAGATCTTTTTTTGGAAACCAGTGGTTGCATATCACTTTTTAACACCAAACTTTCTTTGAAACAGTGGAATAGGAAAAAAGAGTTAGATTTCCTTTTTATACACACACTGAACTTATTACAATCAAAAACTAGTTCATTGTTAGGCTTGGGCACAAGTCTTACCAACACTGCCAACTTCCTGGTGCAAGGACTTCAACTCCCAGAATTCCTATGAATGGCAATAAGGAATTTTGAGATTAATAATCCGAACACCTAGAAATTGCCAAAGTTGGGAAATAGTGCTGTGGCAGCAGGTTCTTCATGCATGGAGAAGGAAAGTTTCATTGTTGCTTTCAAATGAAAACCTCTCCCATAAATTGTGGCTGGAAAGATGGGTGCCTTCCTATTAAGTGATTGGCTTCCATAAAATGAGTCTTCACAAGGGAGATATGATGGAATGAAAGCTTCAGTGGTTCAAATGATTAGAGAAAGGTCAATGCCCTGGAAAAAGACTCATCATAAAGTTGATGACAGGTAGACATTCTGAAAGCTATGCGTTTAAGGCTGGGTGAGCCAAGGAAGAAGAGAAGAACAAAAAATACTAGGAGGTAAAACTCAAGGATTTGGTATTAAAATGGGTGTCAGAGATAGGAAATCAATTCAGGAAGTTCCAAAAAGAGAGGAACTAGAAGAAAACTTCCCTGAAGACTTAGGGGAAGATGAGACATAGAACTACAATAGACGTGGACAGGACAGGACAGGAAGAAGAGAGAGATGAGTGGGTCCTCATGATCCATAATAATGATTTGTTGAATCTGGCCATATTTGTTTCAGAAGCACCTACAAAGCTAACTGAAGAGCGCTTCTAGGTTGAAAGGATTTGCAGGTGACAACACCGTTGCCCAGGGGACGCCCAATTGCCAGAAATAATGCAGTTTTTGAGGAGGCTCCTTTCGTGCCCCAGGCTGTTGAATAAATCACAATAACCCTTATACTAAAAAAAAGCAAACTGCATACCTGTGGTGATGTTTGAATTTAGTCAATAAGGAAAAAGGTATAAGAAGTTTGGCTAGTCTAAAGAAAAGAAGAAATAGGGGAGACATGATAGCAGTATTCCAGTATTTATGGGGCTGCCACCAAGAAGAGGGGGTCACGTTATTCACCAAAGCACCAGAGGGCAGGACAAGAAACAATAGTTGGAAACTGATCAAAGAGAGAAGCAACCTGGAATTAAGGAGAAACTTCCTGACAGTGAGGACAATTAACCAGTGGAACAGCTTGCCTCCAGAAATCATGGGCGTGCCATCACTGGAGATTTTTAAGAAGAGGCTAGACAGTCATTTGTCTGAGATGGTATAGGTCCTCCTGCTTGAGCTAGAAGACTTCCAAGGTCCCTTCCAGCTTCTATTCTATTCTATTCTATTCTATTCTATTCTATTCTATTCTATTCTATTCTATTCTATTCTATTCTATTCTATTTTTAATATTTCCTACCAGTTTGAAACATGTTCTCCCTGTAAGAAAAGCCTTCATAGGAAATTTTGAGAACTTATCCTGGAGACTCTCTGTTTATTGTATTGATATTCCACTTTCTTTTATATTTATTCAAGCCAAAATTCATGGTTTTTTTATCTGAAAAACCATATAAACTACCAAGGAACCTATAATCTAAAATCTTTTCGTGGATGGGCAACTATTCTATGTCTTCAGCATCTTAATTTTACACTTTAACTTGTTTTTATCTACCATGTCACCTACTTGCTACCCAATCAATTATAAATGGTCAGATGAGATTTATGCTTGTGGACAATGCATGATAAGTACTACTACATGAGAACAAGTCAAAGATCTGTCTTTGTACTCCTCCCTGAGATTAATGGCATTTCAATAGTCTGATTCATTTACAGAGAAGCGGTGTAGCAAGAAGTTTTATATAGTCCAAGCAGGCAGTGTTAGCTACTTATCTCAACCTTATAATTACATGGGATTATACTATGTGCCAGTAACTAAATAATACCTGTGATGTTCACTTAAAATCATAGAACCATGAACAAGCTTGACCATACAATTATCTTCTCCTCAAGTAGCTGGAATATTGTGGATTGTATTGTGCCATCTTGAAGTTGATATCAAATGTAACCAGAAATTTACCCAAAGCAATCTAATCCCTTGGCTCCCAACAAATATTTCATTTCAAAGCAAATTTTCCAATTCACATATTGCATAAATTTACATATTTTGTACATATGTATTATAAGCGTTTACACTCTACAAGTGATTTGAGGTTTAAGCCTATCTAAGATCCATGGAAGCCCAAATGTTACAATGAAGAGATTCACAAACTACATTAATCTATTAATTGTGAACCAAGAAATGTAATGTTTCATACAACACACTAAACCATAAAAAATGGTTTATAGGTTAAATAATGACACACTATAGACAATACTATGTGTGAATCCAACTATTTCCATGATTATATGTACATAATACACAATTTTACCAGAGTAATTTTGTTTGTAACAAGTATGTAAGACTGACTCATTCAAATTCCACATCAGTCACTCATTCATAAAGTAAGTTGGCATACGCTCCCTGCTACCTGATTTGTAATATTCAGATTAGACAAATCTAATTTACTGTTGGGGATAGGTAGGTATGCTGAAAGATATAAACTGGGTTTAAATCTACTGATTAAAAATCCTAATTTAACCAACCAAAACAACTACATCTGATGAGTAATAACAGAGTAGGCCAATCATTATTTCCATGAACAGGCAGCCAAAGAATCTCAACAGGTCTCTATCAGATGGATCTGGAAAACACATTCAGAATGAGATCCTAATTACAAATAGTTTCATTTGAAAGAATTTTTAAATTTTTACACCCAAGAGATTTAGGCTGAAAATTATATATAGTTGTTCATATGTAAGCTATATCTGCATCAGGTTATAATATTAATAAAATTCATCTGTTGAAATCAAAACTTTTCCCATTTTAGGAGGCAAGTAACAGAATGACTAGACAGACTATACCGACAACTTGAAATAATAAATGGAATTCATCTATAACAGTATATGGTGGTTGTCACCTGCTCAGATGGCTCAAAGGAGGGCTAGATACATTTATAAAGGCATATCCATCATAAAATTATATGGGTGGAAGGAAACCTGGCCTGGAGGTTTTCTAGCCCAAACCCCTGCCCAAAGCCCAAATTCTGATATCATTCAAAACAAATGGCCATTCATTGTTTTCTGGAAAACCTCCAGTAATACAGTACCCACAACTTCAAGAGGCACACTATTCCACTTTTAATAACTGTCACGGTCAGGAAGTCCTGATCTCTCATTGTAAAGCCTTCCTTCCACCTATTGGTTTTTGTCTTACCTTTGTATGCTATAGAACAGTGTTTCTCAACTATGGCAAGTTGATGTATGGACTTCAACTCCCAGAACTGAAGTCCACACACCATAAACTTGCCACAGTTGAGAAACACTGCTATAGAAAATAAACCCAAATCCTCTGCCCCATGACATCCCTATCATGTCTCTTCTCAACCTTATCTTCTTTCCAGTAAACATCTTGAGTTTCTTTAGCCATAGGATTAGGCCTCCAAGCCTTCTACCATTTTCTCTTCTTTGCACTGTTTAGACTGCTTAGGCCAATAAACAGTTACTATAAAGACTACTAAACAGTGATTGGACTAGGTCAGGGGTAGGCAACCTTGGCTGTTTTATGACTTGTGGACTTCAATACCCAGAATTCCTCAACCAGCCATGCTGACTCAGGAATTATGGGAATTGAAGTCCACAGGTCATAGAAGAGCCAAGGTTGCCTACCCCTGGACTAGGTGGACTTTTGAACTGAACAGAGTTCATCTTGTGAACTTACATTCACTTTTTTTAATATACTTTGTATCAGATTTTTTAATAGGAAGGCTAATACAGTAATATCCAGAAATAAACAAATATGGACCAAGAATATTTTCAGGAAATTTGGAGACTTCTATGATCACTATATGATAATCTTTTAGAATCACCAGCTAATTCATCTCAACTCATTAGGAAAATATCAAATTGGAGAAGACAGGGTTAAAATGTTGTATATGTGCTTTTTCAAAATAGAAAAACTGTGGTGTTAGAGAACTCTCAGTTATACAGCATTGCTGATGATAAAAATGCTAACAGATCTATTTTAGCTGTGTCAAAAGTAAAGGTGTGTTAATTCAGATTTAAAAACTTCACTTATGGCACAGAATTCTCCCCAAATCAATAAATACTTATAAACAGAATGACAAAGATAAGGATGAGGGTGTTCTTTCAATACAGTTAATGCAGGATAGATAAAAAAACACTGAATATTCAGCATAATTGCAAAGATCTACTGCAGGACAAAGAACAGAGTGACCCAGATTCAAGGCTACATTCCATTGACGTGAACAGATAACTGAACTATCTCTTGGCCCAAACTCCTGAAGTTGTCGTGATGGGAATAAAATTGAAGGAGGGAATTATTGCAAAAAAGATGGATATAAATAGGAATTAAATCTAACAAATAAAATTATGCATCATGAAGAATTACTTTTCAGGATTACAGATACTTTCATTCATTCAAATATTTTTTATTCCCCCCTTTCAGCTGCCAATCAATTTGGGGGGGGGGGTTATTTCCAATCAAGATTTTTCCCCCTCCTTTAGATTTATACCTATGCAAATTTTAGGGCTCCCCAGTCTGAGTTAATATTCTTCTCTCCTTATGCTTAGGTTGTGCAATGTTGACTGAGAATGTTGTTTAAGATTAAGATAATATTCATATTATTTGTACCCATATGGTTCTTGAATAACTTGAATCAGTCTAACTATGGAAGAACAGCAAAAACCCTATCATAAGACATACCTGTGATCATTGAACATGCGAATCAAGATCAGTTTCTATATGTTAGTGCACAGAGGCTATGCACACATGCAAGGATGCAATATGTGTGAGATCAAATCAAAACATGCAGATAAGGGTGAGCCATGGAACTTGATCCTGAACATTTATATCCTTTTAAATGTTCATGATACAAGTCACTTGGAACCAATGTGCAACTGGAAAATTGGAATTAGCTATTTTTTTCTTCTTGCCAACATCATAGTAAATAAAACATAATTGCACAGATAACTAATCTATTGGTATAAGATCCCTAGCTATCATGGAAGGCGTGTTCAGGCTGGAAATAGTTAGCATCAGTGTTAGGGATTAAAAGGTAAAAGTTTCCCTGTCACTGGTGTCTGATAAGAGTGTGGTGCTCATCTCCATTTCTTAGTCAAGGGAATCAGCATTGTCCGAAGATATTTTCCGTGGTCATGTGGCCAGCATGACACACAGAATGGTACCTTCCCACCGAAGTGATACCTATTAATCTACTTGCATTTGATACTTTCGAACTGCTAGGCGGGCAGGAGCTGGGGCAGGAATGGGAGCTCACCCCGTTGTGTGGCGCTCAGGTCTCAAACCTGGGCTGTCAAGCTCAGTGTCTTTAGCTGCTCGGCCATTGTGCCCATTAATTAGGAATTATCTTTAGAGAAATGACATTGCTTTCCTCTGTCTCTTATTTATAATATTTATTTTTGGTAGTTCTTGTTGGTCATAATTACACGTTTAATATATTGGCTACATTGTTAATATTCTATTTCTACACTTTACTGGTAGATACATGGCATTAAATAATGCTCATACTAATATACATCATACAGATTTTCAATAATCCCATAATTTACTAAATGACTTAAAGCATGTTTGGCTGTCAAAGTATTGCTGAAATATTTTGCCATTGGTCATGCTGGCTAGGATTACTAGTTCAGCAAAAGTTGGAAGGCTATAGATTACTACCCTGCATTAAAACAATAAATTGTTGCCTGACTTTTAAAGCTTATATTTGTAAAACAAGCATACAGCCCGGATTACAACATTGTTAAAAATATATCTGCTATATGATGCAATACTATAATCTCACTGCAGATCTATACCTGGTGAAACAAAATCTTTTCTCATGCAGCAACTTGCAGAGAACACAGAGTGCACTATGATAACTGAATACTGTGAAGAGAAACATTTACACATGGGTCTAAGAGTAATATAGTTTAATATTTTAAAAGTGATTACTTGAAAAAAAAACCTGAACAAAATTAAACAGAACTGCTACCATCAACTTTAATAATCATCAAAACTCTGCATACAAACATAAGAAGTACAAGGGCCTCCTGCCTTCAGTATCCATTGAGTCAGAATTGCTGAAAGCCAGCATTGATGTTCCAGGAATGCAGCAAATATAGACCAGAATTGAAAAACCTGTAAGGAAGCAGACTAGAGGCATTCTGCTGACATACTGCACTCTTTGCTGTCTGTCTGCATACTGTTTATTTAGAAAAGTAATGAGAAAGGCTCTTGGTATAAGACATGAGTTGCTGCAAACGGAGGGAGGGAGGGAGGGAGGGAGGGAGGGAGGGAGGGAAGGAAGGAAGGAAGGAAGGAAGGAAGGAAGGAAGGAAGGAAGGAAGGAAGGAAGGAAGGAAGGAAGGAAGGAAGGAAGGAAGGAAGGAAGGAAGGCTTGATGCAAACATAATTAGCCCATTGCAATTTTCCAAGGTTATGTCATAAACAGATAAGGAGCTCACTGGGAACAAGCAAGGTTAACTCAAGATTTATTGTTATGAAATGGATTAAACTGGCAGTTGAATTACTTTAACACAGTAATGGAGTAACAGTACACAAGAGGGCAGAAAGCAAGTTTACAGGACAATGCAGGCTGCAATGAACACCTAGCAATGTGTTCTAATATTTCATTTCTGCTTTCAATCCCCAGCATCTAAGATGACAAAAAGAGAGAGAATGTGCATTATCAAAATTGGGCAAAAAGATACCATTGTACAGAAAATTTGCACAGGTATATGAATACATATAAAAACAAATATGTATAAAGCCTCTATACCAGAAAAACAAATATGTATAAAGCCACTATACCAGAAACAGCACTCAGTTATAGTGTCTGCATTACTGCTGATCTGAGAGTAACTACTAAATAGACTGAGTAGGGTCTTGCTTTACCCTTTTAATGACTGCTTTATCTTTAAATTGGACTAGACAGTCTATCATATAAAGATGATCTTTTGTAACATAGCCAGCCTATGAGACCATGACACCATGCCTCTTGGAGCAACAGAACACAAAACAGTTCTGTAACACCTTAAAAGCTAATAACGTTCATTTTTATTGTATAGACTTTTCAGGACAGTTTTTTATTTATCTATTTGTTTATCAAATTTATAAACCGCTCATTTCACAGTGTGCAGCAACCCTGAATGCCTTACAACAAAACATACGGAAATAGAAACAATTAAAAAATATAAAAGCAGATTAAAATTACAGATTAAAACAAGTTAATGGGTTTCAAGCAGAGATGGCAGCAGCAATTTCTCTGTTACTATACTAGCCACTTCCAGCCAACAACTTCTCCCTCAAGGCCCCATGCTAACCAGCATAGCCAGGTTTCAAAGCATTTCCTGAAGGCCAGAAAGGTGGGACAGATCACACTTCTAAAGGGCGTCGGGGGAGAGGGGCTGTGGCAGAAAAGGTTCTTGACCTGGACCCTGCCAACCACAATTCCTTGGCTGATGGGGTCTGCAGTAGCCTTTTTCTGCCAATATGAGTATATTTCATTTGAATTATTTATTATAATCTATCCTCAGCTTCACACTTGCTGTCTGGCATCCAGAGAGGAAGAATGGCATTCTTGAACAATACTTTCAATGCTATGCACATCAACAAGTGCATCCTTCTTGTCTAGTATTCTATCTTGAAAACTATTTGTTTTGTTGTTGGCTATCAAGTCACCTTTGACTCCTGGTGATTGCAGTAACAAGGCAGTGCAGGGTATGACCATTTGGTATGACCTCCTAGTGAAGAGCTGTACCGCTTCTGGGCTGGGATGTCATATGGCTTTGGACTGATGTATTTTTTATTTCATTCACTTTAGATTTAATTATGTTGTGTGGCTAATATGGTAATTTCCACTCATATTTTAATAATTTTCCCATTGTGGTAAAAATTACAACTATTAATAACAACTTTTGGAAGTTTTGGGATTGTATTCAAATTTTATGGGAAACAGATATGCCCTAAGTGCTTTGGGTTGTAGATAGTTTCTACAGCAGACTTTTGTTCCATGCAAAAAGATCTACTGGGAATTCTACTTTTGTTGTTTATTGATACAGTAATATTATTATGAATATTTATATTTACTTTATGCTCTTCTACAACAGTTGAAAGTCACTCAGAAGATTTTAAATCAAGAGCAGTACCAACATGCTTTTAAATAAAGGTGTTTTTTTCTTGCACTAAAAAAAATATGCCAGATGGCATTATATGATGAACAAATGGCTGCACACACCATATCACAATGAGGAATGAGGAAAGACAGAGAGAAAGAGAGAGAGGGGGGGTGCCTCAATATTGGTGACTGTATAATAAATTTTGTTTACCTGAATGAATGCAGCTTTTTCATTATCTTATCATTATTTTTCCCATATCATTTGAACCAATAATACATTTTCTTTTTTAGTACCCCCTTGAATGAGAGGTACTATCAGTGAGCTCTGAAGAACCCAGATTTCTGAAGAAATACAAAAATAAACTTCTGGGGGAAAAACCTCATATTTGTGAATAAGTTATGCTGTTCTGTATTTTGGTTATATAATATGAAATTCTGTGCCTGTTCTGCAAAAGCTTTTTAAAATCAGCCTTCTCTTTGATGGTACCAAGTAATGGGCCTGGCTACATTAGTGCAGGCAGAGCCTTTTGAACTATATATTCAAATGGGAAATCCATATTGTTACAGCCGATTGTAAATGAGATTTATTTCATTGCTAACTTGAGCTATGAAGAGCACAGGATAGCAAAACCTGACTCAATTCAAACGGATTAAATCAGAATTTGGTTTCTTTGGTTTTAATTTATTAACCTGTATTTTTATTGCGATTTTATACATTTGTGTGTGTGTGGTTTTATTTTGATGTTGTAAGTTGCCCAGAGTCTCTTTGCAGTGAGATAGGTGGCAAAATAAATAAATAAACAAACTAAATAAACTAACTAACTAAATAATAAATAAATGTTGATATGTTCTATGAACCCAGTCAATTGTGATTTTTTTTTAATAAATCATGATTAAATAAAATCAGTCACTGCTGGTTTTATACTTAACCAGGATCTGTTGAATAAAGCATAATTCATTTGGTTTGTACAATGTGCTAAGCTAAAAAACAAACAAACCCTGATGTGGCTTGCCAGTTACAATACTTATTTGCTCTCCATCTAGTATCAATTCCTACAATTGCCCAGAAAAAGCAGATATGGGCGGACAGTAGCACCTGTTATGGCCAAAAGGAAACAAAGGCAAATAGAAGAGTAATCTAAATAATAGGTCACCTAATAAATAGGCTGGCTGGCATCCAATACCACCAGGTTAGTCATAATAACTACAAAAAATAGATTGGAAATGGTAACTGACACTTCAGACTGAGGTCTTGTTATAGAGAATAAACAGCATCCACTCAGAGCCTCACTTCAGATTGTAGTGTGTGTATGTAGGATTGCACTGCTAGTGAATTTCAGTGCTAAGTCAAAATACTAGTCTCCTGAAAGTTCAAAGTTCAGTCCCTTACAATTCACTGGCATTTGATTTTGGAATTACTATTAAGCCCAATAATGTACATTTAACAGTCATATTCTATGAGTGTCATGTCTTATAGGGTTAAAACATCACTTTTCACATAAATGCAGAAGCATCAAGTTTGATTTGCATTTGGGAGGGGGGGGGATTAAGATTTTTTAAAATCTTGCACTGGGGTGCAAGGATTCAAATAATTTTAAAAAATGGATGGAGAAGATAGTAAAATAGAAAACATGGCTTATTAGCTGAATTACTCAAAAGAGCACTACGTGCTACAGCACTATGTAGTACTTCCCACTGGAGATATTTGCTCTTAACTATAATTTGCCCTGACAGGCTTGTTTAGCTATTGTGCCATCCAGGATGTTATTAGCTTCCCTGCCCTGGATTTTTTAAAATATTTTTAATTAGATTTGTGAGCCATTGCAGGAGGATATTTGTTTTGCTTTGTGTCTGTCAGGAGAAAGGTCTCAATAGTCTTCAATTGGTGGCCAGATAATATTGACTAGAGAGAGGGAATGATCAAGGGGGAAATGATAAGAAAATATACTCTGGCCAGTATATCTCTCAAGAGTCTGGTTTTCCTGCTGGAGAAAGTATGAAGAGAGAAGCCTGCATTTCACCTAAAGTCCCTGTGTTATTTAAAACCCTGCATGATTGAAGTTCTAAATTAGCAGGGTGCCTACAAATAAAAACAATGTCTCTTCTTCTGGAGACCTTCTTCCAAGTGGGAGGATAAGAATGGCTGCAAGGAAGGAGGCAGGGCTACTGAATGCAGAGAGCTCCACTTTCCTTTATGCAGTATAATACAAGCATAGTCATAATCGTTTGATGGAAATACATCTGAAATGGACTCCCAAGATGCCATTAACTATCCTGTCCTTGTGGACAAAGACATGGTCAGATGGCATTATGCCTATGAGGAAGCCCCACACCACACCATGAATGCCATTGCTCCTTCCTAGTACGTTCTCTCTGACAAGTAAGCAACATTAGAAATGCAGAGGAACAGCAGTTATCTGCTGCTCCAATTAATTCCCCCCCCCCATTATGTTGGCATAAAGAAACCAGTGGATAATGGACAGGAGGAAAAGGATATTCAGGCAGGGAGCTGGGACACCTCTATTTCAATATATAATAAATGTATTAATAATAGTGATAGCAGCAATAGGGCAAGCTATTATAGCAATAATAGTGAGCTAGCAATATAAAAAATTGTTAACAAATAAATAAAAATATCATTAGCAATATTACAGTACCATTTGAAATGTTGCATTTCTTGGCTGAAAATAATCTCTGTCTTTTCCTGAAATTCATTTACTTGTCTATACAAACACACACACACACACACACACACACACGTACAAGCAGACACACACAGCCAATTTTAATCACCATATCACAAAAAAGATGTTGAGAGTTTGGAAAAAATTCAGAGAAGAGCAACTAAGATGATCAAAGGCCTGGAGACTAAAACATACGAAGAACGGCTGCGGGACCTGGGTTTGGCTAGTCTAAAGAAAAGAAGAAATAGGGGAGGCATGATAGCAGTAGTCCACTATTTGAGAGGCTGCCATAAAGAAGGGGTCACGTTATTCACCAAAGCACCAGAGGGCAGGATAAGAAACAATGGTTGGAAACTGATCAAAGAGGGAAACAACCTGGAATTAAGGAGAAACTTCCTGACAGTGAGGACAATTAACCAGTGGAATAGCTTGCCCCCAGAAATCGTGGGCGCTCCATCACTGGAGATTGTTAAGAAGAGGCTACACCAGGGGTGTCAAACTCGCAACGTCACATGATGTGTCATGACGTATCGTGACTTTTTTGCCATTGCCGGCAATGGGGTGGGCGCGATTTGACACCCCTGGGCTAGACAGTCACTTGTCTGAGATAGTATAGGTTCTCCTGCTTGAGCAGGGGGCTGGACTAGAAGACCTCCAAGGTCCCTTTCAGCTCTATTCTAGTCTATATACAAAATTCTATCTCTATACAAAAGGAATGAGGGAATGGAACATGTCAAAAACTGGATCCTTAAAGGAATCCATGGTCACTGATTCATACTGATATTAGTACCTAGAGAGGCATCATGATCATTTAATAGCAAAGTCAGTCTTTTTTAAATAATTACTTTATTGTGATGAGTCTGCATGGTTAATGTAGTAGTATTCTCATATTGACAAGCAACTTGTGCTTTACTGTGCTAGATATTGTTGCACTAAATACTATGCAGTAGAGCAGCTCTTGCATGAAACCAGAGAAATGAAGTGAAACAACCCAGCTCAGATTAGATGTCACATTTTGGAGAAACGGTTCTGAAAATAATACAATGGGAAGCTAACAGTTTGAAATATAGATGTTGCTATTATTTATACTATGCTGTAACAGAGCCTGGGGCAGTATAAAAAGAGAAATCTATCACACTAAGTGTTTATTATATGAAACTATATAATAAAGAGCAAATGGATGAATTTTGAAATGACTGTGACCGAGATTTTACTTTAGATAGGACTCTTAAGATATGTTTGTATAAATGTATACAAATGAGAAATATATAGGTGGCGCTTATGCAGTGCACTAAAGCATGATTAACAAATCATATTGGTGTATTTGCACAACATATGAAGGCAAAACAAAATACTAATTTATAATGTAGTATATTATATATTCCAGGCTCTCGTGCTATTATATAATGTATTTTTACATCTACTAGTCACTATATCTTATTTGCTGAACAGAAAGGGATGTTAAGGATACAGTCTTGTGCCCAGTTCTCTGGGAATTAACTCAATAAAGTCAATAGTTTATCAGTAAATAATTGTATCATAATCTTTGCTTTTCCTTCAGCTGTTTAGTCCCAGAATAATTATTATTCTACAGATTATCCCTTTGTGTCTATTGGTATGTTATAAAGTCACATCTTGAGATGTTTCTAGTCTTTTTAATAATCCCACTGCAGAAAGACGAGAACAATTTGAGTTTCTTGTAGCCCACTAACTCCTCAGTGTCATGTTTATATAGCACCTTCTCTTTGCTAAAGAGAAAAATGTTACTTAGTCCATAATTTAATGATGGAGCAAATGAAGTCCTTACTCTGCATGTACTGCTACTTGATGGCTTTAGAGAAATCTGCACAGAATATCTACAAGTAAGCTTAGAGTAGACTTTGGCAGTATCTGTAACAGTATTAGCTAAAATATGCAAAAATTGACCGGTACTGTCATTACCATAAAAAGGGAATTGTCCTTACGAATGTGTATTTTCTATATCTAAACATTATGTGAAAGCCTCAATTGATCAAGGCCATAACAAGTGGCAGAGGTCAAGTCTATCTAACCATCTAATATCATATAGGAAATAGTGATTTGGATTCAAAGAGGAATGAATGACAAAATTATGAAATAAATAAATAAGTAAGTAAGTAAAATAAATATGCTATATATCCGTGAAACTAAGAGACAGGGCAAGGACACTTTTAATTTGAATGAAGGTGGTTTTATCTTATGGAAATTAGAATCTTGTACCTTCACTTTCCTTTGTATGGTAAAGATACAAAGGAAAGTGAAGGTATAAGATTCTAATCTATAAGATTAGAAATCCATAATTATGATGGTCACGTTACATACTGGTGAATGTTCTTAATGGAAGAACCCAAATCAGAAATATATTTTTGGGAAACATGTGCATTAGATAAATGCGCACAAGTTTCTTGATCTGGTCTACCTAGTGGATTTAAGATCAGATCTACAAGTTAACATTTGGAAGTGGATCAGGCAGATGCCTCTCTAGTTCACTGAACTCTAAGGAGGAAAAAAGGTAGAGCACAAACAAACTTAGAAGATTCTTTTTATTACAGCCAATCTGAATAAAATTAATTTTAGCCATCCTGTAGGTTGATCTGAGCAATCTAGTGGGCTGTCACAAAATGAGAATGTATGGGGGGAAATGTCAGGCCATTTTTGGAGATGGAAGAATGGGTAAGAATAGTGACTGGTCAGTAGTGGTTCAGGAGCAAGTCTGTTTGGAATTTGTGCTTTAAGCACAAATTTATTCATACATATGTGTGACAAGGGAATTTAAAAGTATGATTTGATTGAAAAGAATTATGCAAAAAGAATTAGCAAATGATAAAAGAATTCAAGAGGCCTTGAATGTGGATTAGTGGAAGTAAAGTAGAGGATTTAGAACCTGCTTGGAACAGAATAAAAAAAATTGTTACACACTGCCACAGAATGATGTTATGATGTTATGTTATGCTTGTATAAGTAGCTTAGGGAAGGCTACTTGATGGAATGATGAACTGTGAGTTGAGCTGGAAAGGTACGAAACAAGGAGCTTGAAATGGAATGAAGAGTTTTGTAATCAAAAGCTACTTGAAGGGCCAGTGCCAGGAAAGATCTGCAAGCAGTTTGTTGCAAAAGAGAAGAAAACAGCTCAGGATTTAAATCCAGTGATATGCACATAAATACCATTAGATTCCTCACTTACTAGCATCACTTTATTTTTCTATAGCTCCTTGATTCTGTAATAAAAGTATCATCACTTAAGTCAAGTCCAGACTTTGAGTGAGTGCCAAACTCCAGAAAAAGGAATATTGCAAGAGACCACTATCTAACAGTGCAGGCATACAAAAAAAATATTGGTACAAAAGATAAAGGAATAAAGGCAGAGATAGCTACAAAGAATATTATCAAAGAAAACCTGGAACGATGATGTTGAGGACATAAATGCATGTATAACTTTGACGTTGTGTTGTTGTTGGAGAATGTTTTATAGACTATAATATTAATTTTTGAATGTACTTTTTGAATGTTTTTTAATTGTTTTTATGGTTGTTTTGTATACTGCCAATTTTACACTACCACATGTGAGATGGTGGCCATATAAATATGATCAATAAATAAACCCGATATTTTGCATTAATTGTTAGAGAAACTGCATTTCATGAGGAGTATAGATATGAAAATGAAATAACAAGAATTGTCTTTGAAGGGAAAATAAAATGAGTAATTGCATTTATACATAAATGAGAGTTAGAGCAAGTAAATGAATGTCTGTAGAATGTTTTCCATGTTAAATATGGAAAAATGGGTAGACCAATATTAATCAATGCTGGTGGAAGAGTAATGACTTGTAAGGAATTAGTATTTGTCAAAAGAAATTACAATGGCTTTGTTATATTAAAGTAAGTATTGTATATAAGAAATGTTGAATGCAGCAGGAATGGGATACCAAGGGGAGAGAGGGTGGTTGAGAATGTTTATTGAGTGAACTTTCACTAAATCAAATGCAATTAAATATAAAGTGTGTGACCAGTATATATAAAAATCTTGAGATGTTTTGGTCATAGAAAGAATGAATGAAGATTAAAATCAAAGCAAATATATGCAGAAAAAGTGAATTGATTTAGAGGATGAAGAAGAATCAGAAATTGTTAAATGGAGTTTATAAGATCCTCAAAACAAGAGGTGAGAAAGATATTGCAAGCATCAATGTATTGATAAGGTAGAAATAACTGCAAATATAGAAAGGGATAAAAATATTGAATGAGGTTACTATAAACTAGTTTTTTTCATCTTCATGCATTTTGGCTTACTAATTTTTATACCATTTCTTGCTCTGTATACCATTGAAAAGGATATATATTACATATTTATTTGGAGACTGAGCACCAGTATGAGCATAGAACGGGATATTCTCTTCAATTGAGTTTGTTTTCCTGGTTGCAGAACTAAGAGATTTTTCTCTGCATAGAAGACAACCACCTTCTTTGGCTGTGCAATACAAATCAGCTGCTAGACAACTTGGATATCTTCAGCTATTATTCTGTGCTTGGAAAGTTTAATTTTAAAACAATGGCCTTACTTCATAGAATCTTGTGATTCCATACCTGGCACAGAATAAGGGCAAATGTAATTACTTTGAAATCACTAGATCACTTCTTATCGTAACAAAAAACAACAAGGTGATCTAAGAATCACCATTTTGTGGTATTTTGTACACAAAAGTATTTGAACACTTAGTGTTAAATGCACAGTATCAATGCAGCATGTCATCTTCCCTAGCATTACATGAACATTTTGTAATAGAGCAACAAAACTTTTGAGAGCCACTTTACCGCAGTGGCTAATGGCAGCAAACTAGAAACCAGGAGACTGAATTCTAGTTCTACCTTAACTGGGTGATTTTCAGCCACTCACTCATTCTCAGCCCTAGGAAGAAGACAGGAGCAAACCACCTCTGAAAATGTTGCAAGCAGTCCAGGTAGTCAGTCACCAGAAGTCAACTCAAAGGTAAAATGTGTATGTGTCTATATGTGCACGCATGTGCGCCTGTATGTTTAGAATTTGAAGGAACTTTTGATATCAATTCCAAGATTGGAAAGTTGGGCTACATTAAATAGCAACATCCCTGACAAATTATCCTCATATTGGCAGTAGAGGAAAAAGATCTCACTATGTCCTGAGACAAGTTGTTTAGTCATGCAGTACTTAATGTTAAGAAATTTCTTTTAATTTAATATGGGGTTTTCCTTTCTATTATGTCTTGTTATGACTAAAAATATTCAGTTTTTTTCATTTTCATCAAAGAACCTGATTTCTTGAATGCTTTCTTCTGCACACAGACTTTCAATTGGTTAACATTCTTGTTAAAACTTGGCACCCGGGACTGTCTAGAGTCTAGACTCTAGAATGAGGAAATGTTTTGTGAAAATCTACATAAGATTGTGCCTCACTTGCTATTATATGCATAAAAGTAGTCCTCGACTTACGGCCACAATTGAGCCCAAAATTTCTGTTGTTAAGTGAAACATTTGCTAAGTGAGTTTTGCCTCATTTTACGATCTTTCTTGCCACAGTTGTTAAGTGAATCACTGCAATGGACAAGTTAGTAACATGACTGTTAAGTGAATCTGGCTTCCCCATTGACTTTGCTTGTTAGAAGGTCACAAAAGGGGTTCATATGACCCCGGCACACTGCAATAGTCATAAATATGAACCAGTTGCCAAGCATCTGAATTTGGATCACATGATCATGGGGCTGCTACAAAAGTCGTAAGTGTGAAAAATGGTCATGTCACTTTTTTCAGTGCTGTTGTAACTTTGAATGGTCACTAAATGAACTGTTGTAAGTCAAAGACTACCTGTACTTATAAGCCATGTTGGTCATAATTGGACTTTTCTACTGACTGTCATTAATTTTTAAAATAATAACACAATCTGAACAGTTAAATACAATATTTTTGTTCTTATTTCTTGAAATATTTTTATGAGTTTGATCTCCACCAGCAGCATGCCTGAAAACAGCACATTTCCAGCACTGATAACATTTGTTCAGAAAGAAATTCTAGTATGAACCTTTGCACATTTATATAAGAGTTCATAAGCATAATAACAGAAGGTGACATTCAAACAATCAAATCCAGTTTCCTATTTTGTGCAAAAATCCAAATTAAAGTATTTACTTCGGAGGGTCCATCCTCTGCTTAAACAGATCCAGTGAAGACAACAGTAGAGGCAGTTCTCGACTTACAACCACAATTCAGTCCAACATTTCTGTTACTAAGTGAGAGATTTGTCTTGACACAGTTAAGTGAATCATTACAGTTCTTAAGTTAGTAACATGGTTTATTAAGTGAATCTGACTTCCCAATTGACTTTGCTTGTCAGAAGGTCACAACAGATAATTACATGATCCCAGGACATTGCAATAGTCATAAATATGAGGCAGTTGCCAAACATCTGAATTTTGATCATGTGACCATGGTGATGCTACAATAGTTGTGTCATAAGTCACTTTTTTCAGTGCTGTTATAACTTTGAATGGTCACTAAATGAACTGTTGTAAGTCAAGGACTACCTATATCCTCTTTTTATGTAAATAATTCCCCTGCCAAACCACTCTGTTCTGGTCATTTGAGATAATAAATGTCTTTCTTCTCTATAACATGCTTTCAGGTATTTGAAGAGTGATGCTATGTATCTCTTAGGCTTCTAATTTCAAGCCTAAACATTCCCATTGCCTTCTACCTCTCTTCATAGGCTTAGCTTTTAGTCTCCTGATCATTTTCATTGCTCTTCTTTAAACTCGTTCCAACATTTCTGAATATTTCTTACAGTGTGTGGCTCATCACTGGATGCTGTACTCAAGATCAAATCTGACAACCAGAAAAAAATGGATTACTTGCCATATTAACCCATGGGGGGAAAATAAGTTATTTCCAGCTAAACGTTTATAACATTTTATATTCTTCTTTCCTACAAGAACTGAAGCTAATACAGATTTTTTTCTTTTATTCTTGAACATCCTCGCTATAACAGATTAAGCTGAGCAATTATGAATGGCTGAAATTTAGCTCTAATTGAACATTCTAATATTCAAACATACTTATCATAGATATCAGTTACATTCATCATTGACATGCAGAAACCTCCGAGATCTGGAAATATATTACAAAAGACTTCTGTTCGCTAAAGTATTTTAAGATTGTCTATATTCACTGTTCTTCACTTAGCACACTGTTACAGCAATATTCTATCTTTATTGTATAAATTCAGCCTGTGTTGTTTGCATTCGGCTTTATGCAAACTCAGAAAACGGAGTAGAAAAAATTACGGTTCAGTTAGATATGGGTCATGCAAACAGAGCCTATTATTGATGCAACAGGCCTGGGAGGGAGGTTGTCTCTTATAGTGTCTAGCCAGTTTCATCCAGGAATGAATTTAACCAGAGTCCAAACCCGACTTTATATATTAATAATGTCCACATATCCAGACTTCATTTTTTGTTAACTGCGACAGGAACAAAACAGGAAATAAGCACCGAAATAACAAGATAGTTCTTCTACCTTGCCTCCATACATACCTCGGGATCCCTAACTGTAAAGCGTCGCACGTTGAGAACTTTGCTTTTCTAAAGTGCGTCTCCAAAAGGAAATGTACGCATGCGTAGCGTACTCGTGCTAGAGCTCGTACAAATGTGTCGCAAGAAAATATCTCCCTCAGATAGCAATAAGAGGAGACCTTGTAATTTTTCATTATAAGACCTCCTCTTATTGCTTATTGGCGACGAGTAAAGGGGCGTGACAGGATATGTAAATAGGAACCCGGCTTTTGCAGACGGAAGCAAGGGAAGGGGGTAAATGCAACCGGCATTTTTCGTAAATGGCGGAGAAGGAAGAGGCGTGGCTACGTAGGAAGTCAGGGACAGGAGGCGGGCCAACCAAGAGCTGGTGGGCGTGGCCTACATGCAAATATAAGCACAGATATTACTGATTGAAGGACAGGCAGATAATAGGTTGGGTTATGGAAAGAAGGACGTTCTTATCTCGGATCTGTCGTCTAGCCTCCGAAGCTTCATTTAGCTCCGCCCCACCATTTAAAAGTCGCGGCGCCTGCGCAGTGAATGGAAATGAGGACTTAGTCTGTTACACAACTGACTGGGCTGTTTAGGGAGCTGTGGTTTCCCTTTGGCCTCAAGTCCTTCCCTCTCCCCGGGTTTTTCTTGCTTACGACTGTGGTATAGGCATGAGTGGGGATCAGCTGCATAACGACTCCCAGGTAAGAGGGCTCTCGTTTTTCTAATAAATAGGGGAAAGAAAGAAAAATCTGGACATTGAGGCCTTCTCTCTCTTTTGAGGAAAAAAGTGGAGGATTTCTGATGATGGAGAAGAAAGGTTTATGCCCATAATTTAGCCGTTCCTCAGAAAGACTGAGGAGGTAATATTTTCAGGCCAGGTACAATTTGCTACATACTTTGGGGACGGGGTGCTACTCCCAGGTTTTTTTCGGAGGTTTCTTTTTGTGTAGGGGAAAAAGTCCTGTTTCCTTGGCTCTGTCCATGGGCCCTTAATCATATTACGAGCTTTTGGCCTCTTCGTCCCCTTCTCTCCGGGGTTCCCTTTAAGTTGCGTATTATTCCAATAAGCCCTGATTAAACTGGCCCTCATTCCCTAAAAGGGAAAGGGTCCTTAAGGTGGCCAGTTCTCTATCTTTGCCAATTTCTTCCCTCCGCTTGCCGGACATGGGGGACTCATAAAAGAGAGGGGGGGGGAGGTCTGAGGAAACCTGGGAATTGAGAGCTACGCACGAGGAGGAAGGCAATTAAAACTGGAGGGCAAAACTTCGGTGAGGGTGGTGGGGGAAGGGAGGTGTAGTTAAAATCGCAATTCGGTCTTTTTTTTGTCGAGGTATTTGTGTGTACGGTCCTTAGGAATGATTTCTTCCCCTTATCCAGGCTAGCTTGTTAAAAAAAGCACGTAGTTTTTGTGTGAAATCATTCCTTGGTCCTGGGATGCATTTTAAAACGTATTTTCCCATTTTCCTTTTTAATAATAGATTGATCCAGATTTCCGAGCGAATGGTGAGTGTCTTTTCCTTAACCTTGTAAAAGTGGGGAGTGGGATCGGTTTTTTCCCCTCCGCTTTCTCTTTTTCTCCCCTCTCCCCTTCTCTTGCATTGCTAAGGATAGTAAAGGACAGACATGGCGTCCCAGAGACTAAGTCCCGTCTCCTCGCTCACCGGCCCCATTGTTCCCATCGAGGTTCCTAATTCTCCGAAATCTTAAGACCCTCAGCCTTTCTGACATAGTTTCTCCGTAGTGAGGACAATTGAGACCCTAGATCAGTCTTCCTTTGTTTTTTAAAAATCTCTCTTGGGCCTCTATTAGCCCTGGAAAGTCGCCTTGTCGACGGTCGGGACTTAGTCTCTGCGCCATTTTCTTTTTCTCTCTCTTCCCTGTGTGTGTCTTTCTCCTTCTCCTCCTCCCTCGAGCTGCCTAGAAGGAGCCTTCCGCAGTCAAAACATACGAAATAATCAACATCCATGTTTAAGATATCCTTTCTGAAAAGGGGGAAACATCGCTTGGTTTTGGTTTTCATTTTAAAAGCCTGACTTTGTCGCTTGGTTGTCTTTTTTTATTCATATCTCCTCCTCAGTTCCTTCTCCCCCAGGTCTGTTTCTTTCAGTCCATTCCATTTCCTTCCCTTCCCCCTATAACAAAAGGTGGTTGCAACATGTTGCTTTTGAACAGATTCTCTATCTCTTTGAGTAAGGAACCTATTTAAGGTCTAAATGCAGAAACTGGTTGGGTGGGGTTTCTGTTTTAATATCCCGAAATAAAATGCCATAAAACTCAGTGGGTGGTTTCAGGATAGTATCCCACATCACTTTGGTAAAGTTTAATGGTTGGTGCAGGATATTCTTTTGTCTTCGGTTTGAGGAAGAATATATTGTGTATTTAAAAAAAACAAAAAACCTGTATGATATATGAATGGGTAGAGGAAGTCATTATCTTATGAACGGCTTTGTCACTTTGGATAGCAAGCTTTCCCAGCCCTTTGAAAGAAGAAAATGAGACAAAAAGTTGGAATAGCGTATCTGTCAAAAATGCCAAGATGGTTTGCTCCGCCTTTTAAAAAGGTGATTTTGCTTAGAATTCAGCTCTCAGATGCTGTATGGTACTGGGTATTTTGTTTTCATAAAACATTGCCATATTCTAAGTAACATCCTTAAACACTGGTTACTAGTGGACTCTGTCACCTACATTTCTGCTGTTGTGTAAGACATTTCTGATACAAGAACAGTATATTAAGGTATGCAGATATGGTTTCTTTCTTTATACAGATGTATTTAATTGGAGAGATTTAAATTTTTTAAAGAATATCCTTGATCCCAAAATAAAGTTTATAGAACTGCTTAAATTTAAGCATGAAGGTTATTTTTTACAATTGTTAAAGGGAAGATAATCCCGCACATGAATTACATATGAATACATATGTTTAAAATTTGACTTGAAAGTGTTTCCAGTGCTCTGGCTATCCTTTTTTTTAATTGAATAATAATTCAATTGAAACTATGTTGAGTCTTTCAGTTTCTGGCTTAATGTATAATGTATATTGGGGGATCTAACTCATGTGTTTTGTTGTCCAGGCACATAATTGTCATACTAGCTCTTTTATCTCAACATAGAATTGACAACTAATCTTTTGTATCTTGTTCTTGGAGATGTTTTTAGTTTATTTCTATTGGCTATTTCAAGCAGAAGGGATACTTATATAATTTTTCTTTCTATTATAGATCCAATCTTTCCCTCAACTGTTTTATCATAGTAATTAATAGTCACAAGTTTCAATATTGTTTAAATAATAACAGTGGCAGTAGTCATGTCCTCTGTGACCTTGCTGCTAAGACAAAATTTGCTTTCATGTTGTTTTCTACCAATCAGTAGTATACACTGTATGTTTGCTACAGTATATTATATATTGCTCCTGATTTCTCAGTCTATCATTGCCTTCTGCTGTTAGTGTTTTCAATATCCTGGTGTTTTACCTAAAAGTTATTTTTACATATTTATTTGACTTATGCATGCCATTATTATAAAGATGTTATGTATTTTTTTATTTTACTAAAATTTTGTCAGTAGGCTGACAAATGCCTACTAATGAGTAGTTTTAAATTAGTTTAATTTTCATCACTTTAGCATGTTTATGGAGTTTTCCATTTCCATTTCTCTATTATCTCTGCTGATAAAGTTTCTTTTTAAAATGTTTTTAAAATGCAAAATTGGCAAGCTATTTTCTCCTTACATTTATTTAAAAATAGCTACTGATTAAAATAACATTTCCTATTTTTCAACATATATTAGCCATTAATATGCAATTACAGTATCTGTATTCATGTGATGAATGCTCATTTGATATACTGTAAATGTGCTGCTAAGCCACCTTATATACATAGTTTCAGATTTTATAAGCTAAGGAGAAGTATAGCTAGAATTTTTGTTGTTGATGGGAGATGTACAGGGAATCGGACTGGTATTTATATAGCATCATTCTCTGCAAATAAAATTAAACTATAATGGCTTCAGAAACAAACTGATTTTAAAGATTCTGACTGATGTAACTTTGATATCTTAGATTGTCAGTATTTAAATAGTTTCCTAAAATGCAATTTATATGATTTTTATTGGATGTTATGTTTTTTAACTTAAGATTCTTACTTCTACATACTCTTAAAAGCATTAATATTCTTATAAATATCTAAGATTTATTTTGGTTGTTTAGAGGATTCTTTCTCACTACACAGATACATATTTGCATCAAACACTTAAGAAATTTTATTAAACATTTGAGTAACGCACCAAGGAAAATCTTTCTAGATCTTGACCATTTTAGGATAAAGAAAGATTTGCTAATTTAATTCCCTATATCTCTCCTCCCCCATTTAATATATGGTATATTTGCAACCAACATTGCCATTTTGAAAGCTAATATACATGTTTAACTACATACAGAGTGTTGTTAGTTCATAGATTACCTCAACTATGTTCTGTCAGAGTGCAGTTCTTTAGCCATCTGCTCATGTTGTAGAGCCATAGAATTCAAAGGACTAGAGGTCAACTAGTTCAATCTGCTGCTCAGTGCAGGAGCCATAGAACATTTCTGACAGATGACAATGCAGCCTCTATTTGAAGGACTCCTAACTTTGTTTTGCAGCCTGTTCCACAGATGCAGGAGATTACGTTTCTCCTTTTTTAAAATTCATCTTATTTATTTCAAGCTCAAGCCTGTTTACATCTTTTTGAATTTTCTTTCATCAAAATATTAATGCTATCTATTCTGTGTCATCTGCAAACAGCTTCCCTCATCCAAATTACTGATTAAAAATGTTAACCAGCAAGACAGGGCCATGTGGCATTCTATTGAATAGTTCTCTCAAGATGAATCGGTGCCTTTGAGTACTGAACCGTATCCAGCAGTATCATCTTCTAATCCTTATTTTATCATTTTGTAAAGGAAAATTTAGTAAGACTTTGTAAGGCTTTGCTGAGGTCCAGGTACACTATGTCTGCAACATTCCCTTGGCCTACATACTCTGTCAAATAATAGATTAACTGTCCAGCAAACTCCTGCTGGATCTTGTTAATGCTAACGTAAGATCTACTCCAATGTAGATGTCACACTGACAGGTCTGTGGCTTCCCTGGTTGTCTTCCTTTCTCTTTAACAATTGGGTGACAGTTACTCTCTCCTGGGACTTCACCAATCCTCAGAATAAGTAGATTATGAATAGTAAAATAGATCCATTGCAAACTTAAAACAGCATAATGGACTTTTATAAGAATATGCTCAGTATTTTACTCTAATGATTATATCTTTATTCTCTATTGGAAAACCTGGAAACTTTATCCAGTTATGGTAGACAATTTGATTCCAGGATTTACATCTTCTTTCAGGATGTAATTGGTTAGAGGACTAAAGCTAAATAATGTGGTTAGGATTTTAAAATCATTACATGGTGAGCATTTGGAAGTAAATGACCCCTGTCATAATGAGGAGAGGCATTGGTGTTACATGTGTTTCAATAGTTCCATGGAAATTACTCTTCTGCGACATGAATTTGCATGTCAAGCCAAGGAAAATTTCTGAAATCTATTTCAGCAGAATTTTTTCCCCAGCTAACCAGTGTATATGTTTGAATTCCTCTTGCCCTTCAATATCTGCATTGTTTGCAAAGCGTGGCTGTTTTCTTCATTTTACAAATAAAGATTTGGAGCTGCTAAGAGTCAGTAACCCTGATTCTTTCAATAACTTTTTTGTAATGCGTAAGACAACTGTGTTTCTTAAGGGAATAATAAATTTCAACTAACTTCCAATGCATTCTCAATAAAAGTTATTGAATGTGATCTGATTTTACAAGATATTATCTCAATAATACCAGTACATTATTTTTTGAGGTGTGAACGAATCATCTAAACCTCTGACTTTTTTGAAGTACATATTTGTAAGCACTTCTCACTGAAGTATATATGCAATATAATTTGAACCATGTTTATTTACTTGGAAATAAGTTCTAATTATAGCAGGATCCATTTCTTAGTGTTGTGGAGGTGATGGTCAGCAATTTGGATGGCTTTAAAGAAGGACTAGATTGACTGTCAATGATTATTACTCAAGAAGATGACACAGTAATTCCAGAATCAGAAGCAATGCAAATTGCAGACAAACTTAAGGAGTATATTGCTGCGTGTGTCCTATTTGTAGACTTACAGCATTTTGTTGTGCAGAAAATTATTACTGTAGCACTGTATTACTCAATATATGTAGGAGACCTAACAAAAGGGCCTTGCATATAAAAGATATTAAAAATATGTTTAATAAGATGGGTAAATTATTCATTTGTAAATAGTGATAAATAGTGTAAGGATATTACAGATCATATAGATGACTTGAATTAATTTGTGTCCAAACTCAATATTCAAACAGGAATGTCTGTGTTTAGTGTTGTTAGAAAATGAATTTGCTTGCAGTTTCCTAAATCAGCTAATATTTAATATTTTTAAAAGCAGTCATGTGAAAGCCTGGTGCAGCAAATCAAATGATACATGCTACAGTTTTCCTTTGCCCTCTATAGGCATAGCCTCTGTAGTGTCCTTCTATATGGCTTTGCAGCTAAGATTGTATGTGACATTTAGCAAGTTGCTAAGAGTTTTATCTTAGTTCTTCACATTTCAATGTGAATAGTCTTAAATGTAGTATCTAATTGAGTCAAAATACTGAAAGTGCTCTATGGTTGAGCTCATTAGCTAAATTTGATTGTTTATTAACAACTCTGGTGTCGGGGTGAAAGACTAGGTCCCCACATGAAAGTCAAATTTAAAAGACTTATTGCTAAAAACTTAAGCACAGTAATCTTCTCAACTAATGATCAGCACCTGCTTGGATAAGGGCCAACTGAATTCGGGGGGGGGGGGAGGTTGGACTTAGTCCACTTGTGACTGTGTGGGGATTCTAGGCTTATCCCTCTTTCAACTTTTCCCCTACATTCCGCTACTCCTTCTACATCTCGCTGGTACAGTAGGATGATTCCGTCTTTAAAAATGAATAGTCACTTAGTGATTCTTTGAAGTTACGATGGACGCCTCCCCTTCTGGTTTGCAGCATCCCACAGTCTTATGACCACAATTTATGAGATTTCTGCTGAAAATTGCTGTTTACTTTGTGTTCAGCAAAAACACCTCCTTAACAACTATGGATTCACTTAATGACTATGCTGATTTGCTTAATGGCCACTGCAAAATCATAAAATCGGGTTGGTTAGGGTTAGTCATGTGACTACCTGCTTTATAACCATCATGATTCATAACCGTAATGGGCAGCTCCATTACAGTTGTAAGTTGAGTACCTATATGGAGGTTTCATGATTTCAAATTGTATATTTGATTTACCCTGTCATTGTCAATATTACAGACTCTGTTTTGGATAAAGGATACCCCAAACTATTCAATAGGTACTGCACTAGGAGTTTAAGATGCCCTTTGCCTTCAAGCATAAGTTTAAGGAACCTTAAACTTAAGGAACCCATGTGTGTCAAATGGCATGTGCAAGTGCTGTTTTTGAAACTTTCTGCTCAGTTTCTCATTCCATCTTAGATCCATCCTGTTGTTAATACATTCTTGTGCTACTTATTGCAGGTAATGTAGTTACTACTTTGCAGTAATGTAGGTTGTTGTATAAGAAACTCTGCACCTTACATTGCCAACTGTGACATTTCTTTATGAACCAATTAATAGCAACTGAAATATTATTGATTAATATAATTATTCTAGAAAACAGGAGTACAGTTTGCCTCTAATGACATACTGATGACATACTGAATAATATTGATTTGTCATGTTAATTTGTTGAAGCAAATATTGGATTCATGTTCAAAGTAAACTCTTCATACTTTTCATGAAGAAAATATTTCTGTTCCTAATTAGTATTATGACTGGTATGCAACAGTATATTACTAGATTTTCAAAACTTACTTCACAGGAGGAAATGGATGGACAAAGTAGAAAAAAATTGTGTTCAGTATAACAAGATTATGCATTTTCACTCTAAGCTTATCTTATTTTAATGTGATTACTGTTTTTTAATTTTGCTAACTAGTGTCACAGTAGGGTAGTTGCTTTCAAAGTGTTTCAGGAATGTCAAGACTCACTCAGTGATAAGAGCAATAACTGCACAGATTTTATTACAATTTATTGCTTATATATTGCTGCTTCCGTCAGCCTTCACTCCTGGCTACTGTCAGGACAAGTTCATGCAGTTTTCTTGACAGCATTTTCAAAAGTAGTTTGCCATTGCCTTCTTCCTGGTGCCGAAAGAGAGTAATTGAACCAAAGTTACCCAGCTGGCTTCTATGCCTAAGGCAGAACTAGAACTCCTGGTTTCTAGCTCAGTATTTTTAACTTCTGTGCCAAAATAAAAACAAATCCTGGAAACTGTAAGAGAAATTTTCTAGGCTTATTCATAAGAGTTTCTTTGCATATTTTGAAATGCTTCTTTTAAAATTTCTCTTCACCTGGGCTAAGTTTCTGAGTAAACTATTTCCTGATTTGGCCACTATTTTTTGATATGTCTGAGTTACCTACTGTTTATGCATGTTTTCTCTTTCTTTCTTTCTTTCCTTTCCCTTTCTGGACTCAATAAAATCTCTTGCAGAGAGATAGCAAATACTTATCTTATAGACATACTGGATTCTTGAAATACTCCAAACCCAGCATGATTTCAGATTGCTAATCCATCCTTGAAAAGAAGCCATGGATTTGTAGGTGGCAGCAAGCTGTAATTTGTGAGCTCCTGATGTGTCAATATATAGTGGTGAGAGAAACTTTCTGAACCTTTTAGAATTATCCATAATTTTCTAGCACTGTGACCACAATGTGATCAGACTTTTGTCTAAGTTCTGTTAATAGAAAAATAGATCTTTTTTAAAAAATCGCACACAAAAAAACCCACTATATGGTGCCATGATGCATAAAGTATTATATCCAGGGTGGGATCAGCACCAATTCGGTTGGCACTCAGGAAAGTCACCAAAACCTGGTACTGTAATTCTGGAAAGCCTTTACGGTCTATTGCTATAATATGTTTCCTCTTTGCAATAGCTAGGGTTGTTTACTGCTAGAACTATTTTCCTCAGTGTATCAGTAGCTATGAAGTTGAATATCATTATGTATTTGAATTTAGTTATTCTTTTAATTTTTTCTATTTTATTTTTTGTAAGCTGCTCAGAACCTTAATGAACTGAGAAACATCTAAATTCTCCAGCGTGAAGAATGAAGAATCCACCAATGGGTTAACTCTGACCTTCTGCCCACGTAGACCAAGTCAATCAAAGCCCGTCTGGCTGAGGGCACGCCCCCAGTTTCGATTTGGTCTTCAGCCCAAACGGACGTGGTAGATTTGGCTCCCAGCGACTTGAGAAGCAGGTTTTCTTAAATTTATTCCATTGGTGGATTCTTCCATTGCTTTTATCATCTGGCCAGCGCTGGGATCAGCGCTGTTTCCCAGATAGATAAAACTTCTCTTGTAAGTGCCTTTTGTCAAAGGCCTCAGAGGGATCGGTTTTTCTTCAGCTGATCATCGCGGCTGCCGCTTTAGGCTCCGTAGGACGATCGGATTTCTATTTGTTCTCTCTTGTGTTGTTTTTCGTCGCTTTCAGCTTCTGTACTTGCCTTTGGTGCTTCTTTGGGGAGGGGGTGAGTTCCCTCCTTTCCAGGCCACTCGGGGCCTCTGGATTACTCGATCGGCTTCCTCGTCCTTTTTCTCAACTGTCAGGTGTTGGTTTCTCTTCTGAGGAGCTGTTGGCTTTAAGGGAGTGCTCCCTATTCTGTAGGCTGCCGGGGGTCCCCAAGTTAGCTAACCGATCGTCGCGGCCGCCATTTTGGGCACCGCGTGGCAATCGGACACTCTCTTCGCAGTTTCACTTTCCTTCAGTGGGTTGAAAGTGAGACCTGGCAGCTTTCTCCTCTCATTTTACGAGCATTCCAGAAAAATACCCTGCTGCAAAGTCCGGCTTCTTCCTGCAAAGAAGCTAGATTCTTTCACTTTCCCCTGACTCGGACTACTGGCGGCCGCCATTTTAGTCCGCAAAGCAGGGAGTGATTCAAAAGGTACATATCTGTATCCCCCGTCAGAATCTTCATTCTGTGGCGTGTTAAGGGATTTTGCCTTTATTTAAGTCTTGGTTACTGCCAGTTGAGGCACTTTTTTCCAGCATACAGGGACTCCCTATATTTGTACATTCCAAGCCAAATAAAATTGACCATCTATTAGTTGCCTTCTAGCAAAACAGTACTCATTGGGCCTTGCCAGTCATAGCCTGTTGCCATAGTCTGCATCTAGTGAACGGTCAATACTGAGCTTGCCGTCACTAAGTGAGACACATGTGATCCCGTCACTAAACGCAAACTTGACCTCAAAGCAGGTCTCTCACGCTCAGTTTCATCATCGCTAGTGACCCGCGACATCCGTCGCTAAGTGTAACTCCGTGCTTGCCAGTGGGCTGGACTATCACAGATCCACATGCAGGCCGGTCCCACCTTGGTGGTTAACAGCCGCATCTCTTGCAGACCGAGACACTTCAGCACCCCACTGAAAACTCTCGCTTTACAATGGCAGATAACACCGAGCCACAGGCTTCTACTTCCAGTGGACAAGTAAAGCGTAAGTCCTCTAGTCAGGAGGCAGCTGAAAAAATCAAGGCCAAAACCAAGGCCGGCTTGAAGAAAAGAACCTCCAAGGCGGCCAGCAAAGAGGCCAGCCGTAGACACCGTGCCCTGGAGAAACAGTTCTCCCGTGCACAAAGACTGGCTGTAGGGGAGGCGGTTAATCCGCCCCCTACCACAACGGCAACACTGCCTTGTGGCCCACAACCTGAGCCCCAAGCACCATGGTCCCCAGAACGGGATTCAGAGGGGGCTTTTTCAACTGGTCCTTCTCAGGAACACCTTTCCCTCTTTGAAGAGGAACAGGGGTTTCAGGACCCTAAGGCACCAGAAGCCACATTTACCCCGACTGCGGCGGGGCTTCGACCCCTTGAGGGATCGCCCTTCGCGGGCCAGGCTCCAACTGCCACCTTTACCCCCACAGCAGCGGGGCTTCGCGAGCTGGAGGATCCCTCCTTCAAAGCTCACCTACAGGAATTGGTTTCCCAGCCAGTTGCTCAAGCTATGACGCCCATGGGGCGTCCTCAAGTGGCCTCCGCTCCCATGCCATCACCAGACCCCTCGAGGTCAGGTGCTCTCCAATACCTAGTCTCTGACTCACCACCTCACTCTTTTGCCAGCGGCGGCTCGGAATACGTGGAGTATAGCCACGAGGAGGGAAAGTGGCCCGATGATGAGGAACCTCCTCAGGAACCTCCCTCTCTAATAGGACTATTTAATCCCTCGCTATTTCCGTCCCTGCTCCGCAAGGCCTGTGCGACCGGTAAGATACATCCAGTTCAGCCATCGGTACCTGAGCAGGTACCTGAACAGCTTCCTGACCAGGACACGGACCCGTTGTTTTCAGAACCGGTTGTCCTGCACAAACAAATCCCTTGCCCCTCCATGTTTTTGAAATCCATTAGGGAGCAATGGGAATCCCCAAGTGCTCTTCCTTCTATTGGGGGAATCGACCGTAAGTTGATTGACACGGTGCCGGTCTTGAATGAGGCCCTGGAGGTGCCTGAGGTGGATGAGTCTTTAATGCCTTTATTTTCTGATTCCAAGGTACCTGGGGATATGGCGGAGGCGCTGAAGCCAGAGGATAAGAAATCCGAGGCTTCTTTCCGCAGGACACACCAAGCTTCGGCATAGTCAATAAGAGCTTCCACTTCAACCTCATTCTTCGCAAGGGTCTCTCTTATCTGGCTCCGCCAATTACAGGCTAGAATTCCCCCAGAGGAGGTAAGAGTCCATCAGGACTTGACAAAAATAATGGCTGCATCACAGTACATGGCAGACGTGTCTCTGCAGGCCGCCAGATTCTCGGCCCGTGCCATAGCATCCAACGTCTCTGCACGCAGACTACTATGGCTCCGAAGTTGGAAGGCCGAGGCTAGACACAAATGGCGCGTAGCTTCCGCCCCGTACCACGGCGCCCGCCTTTTTGGGGAGGCCCTAACTCCCTACTTAGTTGAAAACAGGGAGAAACGGAGGGTCCTTTATCACCTTTCCAGGAGACCTAGCCGTCGTTTCTCCCCGTATACCCGCCGGCATCCCTTTAGGACTGGATCAGTTCCGGCCTCAGCACAGGTCTCCCGGCCATTTCCTGCTGGCCCGGACCATTCATTTGACCGGTCCGGGTACAGGGACAGATATAGACAGCAGGCCCAGGGTAGGCGGTCCTTTCGAGGCAGGGGTGGCCGTCCCTTCCGTAGATCCAAATGACTCGGAGAGGGACGCTCCCATAGATGGCAGACTAACTTACTTTCTCCACCAATGGGAGACCACTACCACGGACTCTTGGGTTTTAAGCACCATCAGGGACGGGCTGTCTCTGGAGTTCATGGCCAGGACACCCGTCGCTTCATTTCCTGTCCCCTCCCAAGGAATCCAGTCAAAAAGAACCTTCTGAGAGAGGCCATTCTACATCTGTTACACATACGAGCCATAGAACGGGTACCAGCCGATCAGCTGAAACAGGGTTTTTACTCCATCCTATTCGTTGTTCCAAAGGCTTCAGGAGGATGGAGGGCGATACTCGACCTCAAGGGCCTAAACTCCCACCTGTCGTACCAAAAGTTCAAGATGCAGACGCTTCAGTCCATCTTGGCAAGCATAAGAGGGGGGACTTTATGACGTCCATAGACCTTACGGAGGCGTACCTCCACATCCCCATACATCCAAGCCACCGGCAATACCTCAGGTTTTGCTATTCCAACAATCATTACCAATACAGAGCCCTCCCGTTCGGCCTCTCTTCGGCTCCCAGGGTCTTCACCAAGATCCTGGCGGTACTCGTCGCACACCTACGGTTAGTACCGGTGCGCATCCAATGTTACCTGGACGACATACTCATCCAGTCCTCTGCTCTGGCCGCCCAGGCGGAAATGGCCCTCACTATAAGGACTCTTCAGGACCATGGTTTCTCAGTCAACTTTCAAAAGAGTCAGCTGACTCCCTCAACACGCCCGCTACACTTGGGCGCGGTGATAGACACAGACCTTTGCCGGGTCTATCTGTCTCGGGACCGTCAAAACAGCATTCGAGACATGGTCCTCAAGATCCGCAGGGAGCGTGTAGTGACACTGGCTATCCTCTCCCAGCTCCTGGGAAAGATGATATCTTGCATAGAGATAGTACCTTGGGCCAGACTACACTCCAGACACCTTCAATGGTTCTTGCTCCCGTTCCAAAGGCTGGGCACCAGCACTTCCAACCAAAGGGTACGGGTCCCTCTTCAGACTCTTAAGGTCCCTTCTGTGGTGGAGCTCCCCAGCGGTAGCAAGGGGGTCACTATTTAAGGAGCCCAGCAGGCTAACCTTGACCACAGACGCCAGTCTGTTGGGCTGGGGGGCGCATTTCCAGTCTCAGTTGGCTCAGGGTTGGTGGTCCAGGGCAGATCTGACGCACAATATCAATTGGTTGGAACTGAGAGCCATTCATCTGGCCCTCCGCCACTTCCGCAACGAGATTACGGGGCAACACGTGCTGGTCCTCACAGACAACGTGGCAGCAAAAGCCCATGTGAACCGTCAAGGCAGTACCCGATCCCGGTCTCTCATGGCCGAGGCCAAGTTATTGGGGTCCTAGGCAGAAAACAATCTCCTCTCCCTGAAGGCTGAACACATCTCGGAAGAGGCAAATAGTCAGGCAGATTATTTAAGCCGGGCGACAGTAGACCACTCAGAATGGAGTCTACATCCGGATCTCTTCAGGGAGATATCGGAGAGGTTCGGGCTACCGGTCCTGGACTTGTTCGCCTCTCTGGCGAACTCCCAGCTTCAAAGATTCTTTTCCAGGTTCCCCTCTCCGGGGCGGAGACGGCGGATGCTCTTCGCAGCCCTTGGCCAGGGGGACTATTGTATGCTTCCCACCTCTCCCTCTGATCCCAGCAGTCATCAGGAAAATATTGCAGGAACAGGCAGAGGTCATATTCATTGCTCCACACTGGCCGAGGCGACCGTGGTTTGCCGACCTCGTGAGCCTCTCTGTGGCTCCTCCGTGGAGGATTCCTCCAATTTGGATAAGGCTAGTGCAGGGAGTCATAGAACACTTGGAACCTCAGTGGCTTCAGTTAGCCGCCTGGCACTTGAACGCAGGGCCTTGACCCAAGAATCTTATTCCTCGGGAGTGATTTCCATGATTCAAGCCTCCCGGAGACCGGCGACCAATCGAATTTATGATTCCACATGGAGACATTTCTGCAGTTGGTGCGACAGCAATCACTTAGCTCTCTCAGAGGTAACCATTCCACGCATCTTAGACTATCTGTTGGAGGGTGTTAATAAGGGCTTGGCACCCAACACTATACGCCGACAGGTCGCGGCTCTGGCCACGGTGTTTACCTGTGACACTTTGGAGCCACTGGCCCATCACCCCATGGTATGATCCTTTATCAAAGGGGTCACCAACAGCAAACCACCAGTAATACATAGGTATCCCACTTGGGAGTTACCCCGGGTCTTACAGGCCCTTACTCAGGCGCCTTTCGAACCTATTAGGTCCTGCACCTTTAGGTCCTTGTCTCTTAAGGTTGCTTTCTTGGTTGCAGTTACCTCGGCTAGGCGTATCTCGGAACTGGCAGCCCTTTCTGTCAGAGAGGACTTGTGTGTTTTTCACACGGACAGAGTGGTCCTGCGCTTGGACCCCTCATTTGTTCCTAAGGTTAACACCATGTTTCACAGGGCACAAGAGATCGTGTTACCGAACTTTTGCCCTAATCCGTCTCATACATTGGAACGGCAGTGGCACACACTCGATGTTCACAGGGTGTTACGCTGTTACGTCAAGCGGACGGAGTCTTTTCGTAGATCTGAAGCCCTCTTTGTTTCCTTCCATCCGGCCTCCAAGGGTAAGAAGGTATCTTCTTCTGCCATTGGATTAGAGCCTGTATTTCTGAGGCGTATCAGGCGTCCTCCTTAACAGTTCCAGGTCACTTGATAGCCCATTCCACTCGCAGTGCTGCTACCTCTGCAGCATGGGCTACACAGGCCAGCATAGATGACATTTGCAGGGCGGCGACATGGTCCTCACCTTCTCCTTTTGTGCGCCATTATAGACTTGATAAGTTTGCCTCGGCGGAGGCCTCCTTTGGCCGCAGGGTACTGCAACAGATAGTGCCGGCGGCAGGGACACTGGCCCAGTCTGCTCCCCTCCCATAGGGACAGGAGGGCTTTGGTAAATCCCATTGGTGGATTCTCCATTCTTCACGCTGGAGAAGGGGCGTTGTCTTACCTGAACGCCTTTTCTCAGCGTGATGAATGGAGAATCCACACCCATCCCTTATGCGCAGTCAGGTCCAGTGTTTAGGATCTGGGAGCCAACACGTCGTATAGTCATTGGATTCACCCTTTTCGAAACTGGGGGCATGCCCTCAGCCAGACGGGCGTGGCAGCTTTGATTGACTTGGTCTACGTGGGCAGGAAGTCAGAGTTAACCCATTGGTGGATTCTCCATTTATCACGCTGAGAAAAGGCGTTCAGGTAAGACAACGCCCCTTCCAGTAACAAAATCAATGTCTTTACTAAACATATTCATTGTCTTTGTTGGAAATAGGTGATGAAGCCCTAGGATAATCAGTCCTGTTAAGTAGATAAATTGAGTCAGATGTTACTCAATGAGATGTAAATAAGGTGTGAATTTGAGTGGCTGCTGCCTATTAAAAACATGCATACATATTGATTGACATACATATTGATTGACAGAGTTTGCTGTTGATGATACAGATTTGTAGACATGAATAATATCCTTATGGCATGACTGTGTTATTCAGAAAAGGGACTTGCAAGGCTGGAAAGGTTTACAAAATTATTGCAAAAAAATTTGCCCCCCTCCATCCATAGATGATGAAGAAATGGAGAAAATGCAGCATAATTGTTTCTTTTCCCCAGAATGGATGTCCATCAAAAATAATTCCAACAGCACAATATATAATATTCTGGGAAGTCACAAACAATCCTGGTCTGATGACAAAGGATCTGCAGCATTGCCTGATATTAATGTTCATGAAGGAAAGCACTGAAGAAAAGTCATGTGCATGGGAAGTTAGGAAAGGGGAAAACTCCTGCTGTCCCACAAGCATTCCACTTCCCATCTCAGGAAAGACTAACTGGATGTTCCACATGCTGTTGGAACAGTCTGTTCTTTTGGACAGATGCAGTGAAGTGGAATTGTTTTGAAAACAGAACACTACATTTCAACAAAAGAGCCACATCCCAACCATGAAGTATAATGGTAGAAACATAATGGTTTCAGGCTGCTTTGCAACCTCAGGACCTGGACAGCTCACAATCATTTACAAAACAATGGATTGTACCAATATTTTCTTCAGAATGTCAGGGTACCTGTCCATGAGCTGCAACATGACAGTGATCATAAATACACAAGTAAATTCACAACAGAAACAGAAGGAATGGCCTAGTCAAAGCCGTGACCTTAATTTTATTGCCGAGTTGTGGTTTGATTTGAAGCAAACAGTTCATGCAAAACTGCAAAATAACAAGTTGAAGACAGTTCTGGAAAAGGGAAATGTGCAAAAATATTTCCAAGCCAATGTGTGATTTAAGTATGGAACCTATTGATATTTACAGTGGGGCAAAAAAGTATTTAGTCAGCCACCAATTGTGCAAGTTCTCCCACTTAAAAAGATGAGAGAGGCCTGTAATTGTCATCATAGGTAGACCTCAACTATGAGAGACAAAATGAGAAAACAAATCCAGACAATCACATTGTCTGATTTGAAAGAATTTATTTGCAAATTATGATGGAAAATACGTATTTGGTCAACATCAAACGTTCATCTCAATACTTTGTTATATATCCTTTGTTGGCAATGACAGAGGTCAAACGTTTTCTGTAAGTCTTCACAAGGTTGGCACACACTGTTGCTGGTATGTTGGCCCATTCCTCCATGCACATCTCCTCTAGAGCAGTGATGTTTTGGGGCTGTCACTGGGCAACACGGACTTTCAACTCCCTCCAAAGGTTTTCTATGGGGTTGAGATCTGGAGACTGGCTAGGCCACTCCAGGACCTTGAAATGCTTCTTACGAAGCCACTCCTTCGTTGCCTGGGCGGTGTTTGGGATCATTGTCATGCTGAAAGACCCAGCCACGTTTCATCTTCAATGCCCTTGCTGATGGAAGGAGGTTTGCACTCAAAATCTCACAATACATGGCCTCGTTCATTCTTTCCTGTACACAGATCAGTCGTCCTGGTCCCTTTGCAGAGAAACAGCCCCAAAGCATGATGTTGCCACCCCCATGCTTCACAGTAGGTATGGTGTTCTTTGGATGCAACTCAGCATTCTCTCTCCTCCAAACATGACGAGTTGTCTTTCTACCAAACAGTTCTACTTTGGTTTCATCTGACCATATGACATTCTCCCAATCCTCTTCTGGATCATCCAAATGCTCTCTAGCAAACTTCAGACGGGCCCGGACATGTACTGGCTTAAGCAGGGGGACACGTCTGGCACTGCAGGATCTGAGTCCCTGGCGGCGTAGTGTGTTACTGATGGTAGCCTTTGTTACGTTGGTCCCAGCTCTCTGCAGGTCATTCACTAGGTCCCCCCTTGTGGTTCTGGGATTTTTGCTCACCGTTCTTGTGATCATTTTGACCCCACGGGGTGAGATCTTGCGTGGAGCCCCAGATCGAGGGAGATTATCAGTGGTCTTGTATGTCTTCCATTTTCTAATTATTGCTCCCACAGTTGATTTCTTCACACCAAGCTGCTTGCCTATTGCAGATTCAGTCTTCCCAGCCTGGTGCAGGTCTACAATTTTGTTTCTGGTGTCCTTCGACAGCTCTTTGGTCTTCACCATAGTGGAGTTTGGAGTGTGACTGTTTGAGGTTGTGGACAGGTGTCTTTTATACTGATAACAAGTTCAAACAGGTGCCATTAATACAGGTAATGAGTGGAGGACAGAGGAGCCTCTTAAAGAAGAAGTTACAGGTCTGTGAGAGCCAGAAATCTTGCTTGTTTGTAGGTGACCAAATACGTATTTTCCACCATAATTTGCAAATAAATTCTTTCCAAATCAGACAATGTGATTGTCTGGATTTGTTTTCTCATTTTGTCTCTCATAGTTGAGGTCTACCTATGATGACAATTACAGGCCTATCTCATCTTTTTAAGTGGGAGAACTTGCACAATTGGTGGCTGACTAAATACTTTTTTGCCCCACTGTATTTATTTATATCCCACCCTTATTATTATTAATAATAATAAAGTTGGAAGGGACCCTGGAGGTCATCTAGTCCAAACCCCTGCTCAGGCAGGAAACCCTATACCATTTCGGACAAATGGCTGTCCAGTCTCTTCTTAAAAACTTCCAGTGTTGGAGTATTCACCGCTTCTGGAGGCAGGTTGTTCCACTGGTTAATTGCTCTAACTGTCAGGAAGTTTCTCCTTAGTTCTGGGTTACTTCTCTCGTTGATTAGTTTCCATCCGTTGCTTCTTGTCCTGCCTTCAGACGCTTTGGAAAATAGCTTCACTCCCTCTTCTTTGTGGCAGCTCCTGAGATATTGGAACACTGCTATCATGTCCCCCCTCGTCCTTCTCTTCATTAAACTAGACATGCCCAATTCCAGCAGCCTAATCCCCTAATCATCTTTGTTGCTCTTCTCTGTACTCTTTCTAGAGTCTCAACATCTTTTTTACATCGTGGTGACCAATAGTGGATGCAGTATTCCAAGTGTGGCCTTACCAAGGCATTGTAAAGTGGTATTAATACTTCACGTGATCTTGATTCTATCCCTCTGTTAATGCAGCCTAGCACTGTGTTGGCCTTTTTGGCAGCTGCAGCACACTGCTGGCTCATATTTAAGTGATTGTCCACTAGGACTCCGAGGTCCCTCTCACAGTTACTACTATTGAGCAAGGTACCCCTATACTATACCTGTACATTTGGTTTTTCTTGCCTAAATGTAGAACCTTACTTTTTTCACCATTGAATTTTGTTTTGTTAGATAGTGCCCAGTGTTCAAGTCTGTCCAGATCCTCCTGTATCTTAAGCTGCCAATAACATTGTTTAGCATTTGGTCCAAAATGGGATAATATTACAGTTTATTTTCTCATGCTTTAAAATTTCTTGCAAATTTACAGTTCTGTTTGTTTGTTATTTTGGGATACAAAATGTGTGCCAAGCCATCTGTCACCTGCCACAATACGATGATGCATACTAGGCTAATTAGGTCAGTATATGGAGATGCTTATTGCTGTCCACTTTCTACTCCAACTAGTGTTGTGAAAATGTCTATGATCAGGACAAGAATCCTTATATCTAGAGGAATTAACAAAGGATCACCCTTGTTGCTTCAACAATCCAAATGTATTTCCTCATTTTCTGTGCTGTTCTGCCGTGAAAATAAATACAATGGGGTTGTTTGGGTCAGGGAAGTTATAGTATTAATTATTATGCTCATGTAATGTTATATTCATTACATGGTATCTGATTAAATGGAGATCAAAAACAAATTCTTTGAAGTACAAAACAGAAATTGGGACAAAAAACAGTTTTAAAAATGTAGTACAGTATTTTCCCCCCCCATTAACCCTTCACAAGTTTGGCATTTGTCGTAATATCCTAACCTAAAAAGTGTATTTATATAATGACAAGATTTTCAAAAGATATTAAAGTCCTGGTGGATCATGATTTCATGAAATCTTGAATTAGCCAGCAAATGATGGAGTAATATATCTCCCTTTTATGCTTTGTGATATTGAAATAGATATCAATTTCTTAAGCACATCTGTAGATCAGATAGAACATTTTAAAAACACTGATATAACAGTTTATGAGATCTGAACATAAATATTTCAGTATCCTGAATTGCACTTAGTCCAGAAATGGGATTGACTTCCATCTAATAAATCAGAACTTCATGCTTAAATTACAGTTTAAAACTTGTGTCCCTCAGTTTCAAGGAATGTCTTTGGTTCAAACAAATACACATATACATTTAAGTGTTTGTGTAAGAGCAAAGATTGCTAGTGAAGCCTCAGAAGTTTGATAGCTCTGTATTTTACTCATTTTCTTAGTGCATTGTCAGCACAAAATGTGAAAATTGCAATGAATATGCAACATGATTCACAATATTTTTTCTGTTTAATTTTAATTTAAAATTGTGCTGATAAATCTTGGCAGATTACTGTGGTGTTGTCATCCAAAAATTCTCCTTATTTTAATGAGAATATTAGTTCAGCTAAAGCATAATTCTTAACAAAAGAAGTCTTTGCCAATTTTAGTTAAACTTTTCTCCTTTTTATAATTTTAACCAGAAATTAATTTATATAACTATTTGTTACTTAAACTGATTTGAAAACTGCTGCTATTGGGAATTAATATACTGATAGCTTTGTATAAAATATTAGGAAAAGAAAAACATTACCTAGAGTATATCTGAAAAAAAGTGATAATACGATTCTACTGCACATATATCTCAGTTTTGATTTAAGAGAGTGAAAGCGTAACTTGGCAAAACAGTTCACTGAGATATTAGCTATATTAAGTGTTAAAATGCGTCCTTGAAGATGTGTATAGTTAATCCTATGCATATGTTCTCCTTATATAAACAAATACTTTATAAAATTACTATATTGAGAGCTGTTCTTTTCACTAAATGCTTGGAGTGGAAAAGGGAACCTGAAACATTGATTTGATACCAGTTTTGGGAATCAATCGTATTACAATATTCTAGTTTCCAAAATGTTTTATGTTAAGAATGAATACATGAATTCCAGAATACATGAAAAGATCTGAAAGGCTGCAGTATTTACCAAACTACTTGAAAACATATGCAAGGAATGTCTTTTTGTATTACAGTAGGGTCAAGGCACTATTGTGTATTATTATGCAAACAAAATGTTTTATTCCAGATGTGACTTGTTTTGACTGAAACATATCTGTTTTGATAGAATGAATTAAAATACCAAATTCTGGTTAGGTTGTACTGTATCTTAATCCTAAAATTGCTTCATCCTGCTCCCTGATAACGTTTCACTGTGGCAAGATCTGTCTTGAGCTTGCACATAGCAAAAGGAGATGTCTGATTTGTCTGGATGTGATTCTTGTGGAATGGACTGGCAATCTTATCTAAGAAAGCCCTTTGTATCCATTACAATGGGAGAATTTTTCTTGGAGATAAAGTTATTGTTAAAGGTTAAGAGGACTGATAAAAAATATTGACCTCAATGGAATTATAAGGTTCTTTTGAAATATTTTGACAAGCTAAGTTTGAAAGGCAAATGAAGTTTTATGTAGGCTGTTCTATTTTCATTTTAACATGTATGTTATAAAGCCACATTTTGTATCTACTGAAATTACATTAAAGGATTGAAATTCAAACCATTTCTTTGATAGGTGTGTTTAGGAAATCATTATAAATATTGATTATCATACTTGTTCTAAACAATTCCTGGTATACAATCAATATCAGTATTAATACCTGTATATTAGTTTATTCAGACAAGCCCTGTAAAGAGGCTCTAACTTTTTATCCTGTCTATGTACAGGATACAGGATATTCTGTATCCTACATCATTACACCACAAGTGGACATCATGGGAAAAAGCCAAAGACAATTCTTTTGTAGAATATTAAATTTATAATATTTGTAGTTTCATATTTTCTTTTTATTTCTCTAATTTGTAGAATGGGATACACACACAAATGTTTCTGTTTTTAATACAGCAACAAAACAGATTAACAAAAATTGTGATTGGGTTAAAGTAAGACTGACCAAAAAGGAAAGTAAGATTACAAGTGAGGGATAGCAAAGAGGCAAAAAGGGACACCATCTGATACAAAAACTTGTGGTGAGATTACTTTCTGCCTCTTCATGCTGTGTTTCCCCGAATGGATGGTTCAGTAACCATCTACATCTGTAAACTCTCAGGCTGAAAATCAGTGATAGCTTCTTCTTCTTCTTCTTCTTTATCCCTGTAGTAACCGCAATGCTGGCAACAATGTGCATTTAAAAGATGTGTACAATACTATGCCTAGCTTTTGTGCAAGCATTCAGATAATGAAGTCTTTATATACAGCTGTATCTTGTTTTTGTAGCCAGAAACAAACTTGAGCCACAAGTTCATATTTGAATAGTGGCCAAAGTGATGTGTCAAGAGCTTCTTATTTTAATATTCCTTTTGTAGTAGCTGTCTTGATAGCATTATTTTGAAATTTAATAATCTATATAAATTAACAAATGGTTAAAAATTTTGTTTTATCAACTGCAGGGAAACAATCACTGTTTTAAAAAAAACTTATATTATTTGACCATAATTTACTTTTTATTTTTTTTAATTGCCAATACACTGATGATAGCAGGCTCCCCATATGTTATGTTTTAATTTTGAAGATTATGTCACCAGAGAAATTGTCTAGAATTTATAAAGGCAATTCAAATTTATGTTGAAAGAGATGTTTTATCATGTTTGGTGGACATGTAAAAACTAGAAAATTTTGTATTCAAATACGTACACAGTGATTCAGAGGATTTTAAAGATTAATATATAATTGATACCAGAAATTTTTCTTTTGAGATTGATAGAAAAAAAATTAACTTATGATTTATGGTTTTGATGATTAAACAGAATAGATTATAGAAAGAAGACAATCATTTTATAACTATGGTGTAGGAGTAAATTTATAATTGTACTTACAACTGTTGTAAAGAAGATTCTGGTAGTCCTTGATTTACAACCATAATTGAGCCCATAATTTACAGTCATAAATTGTTGTAGTCGTAAGTTGAGGCATTGTGTCCATGCCCTATTTTCTGATATTTGTGCAACAGTTGTTACATGAATACCATGATCATTAAGTGAATCAATTTTACCTAATTAACAGAAACCAGAAATAAAGACCAAAAACTGACAAAATATGTAGAAAATTGGGAATCATGTAACCATAGGATAGGATATTGCAGATAGCTGTTAAAGTGAGCTGGTTGGCAAGCACCCAAAATGCAATCAC